>CM052721.1:42375221-42409614 GCA_028551405.1 Uromys caudimaculatus
GGAGAGGGAGAGGGAGAGGGAGAGGGAGAGGGAGAGGGAGAGGGAGAGGGAGAGGGAGAGGGAGAGGGAGAGGGAGAGGGAGAGGGAGAGGGAGAGGGAGAGGGAGAGGGAGAGGGAGAATCCCTCAGCACTTAAGAGAGCAAGTTGTACCAGGTGAGCTGGAGTCTGAGTTGTCTTGTACTCTGGAAGAATTCTCTTCCCAGGCTACCTACTGAAGCGGACCCTGGGCAGATCTTGTGGGCAAGGAGCTCATTTGAGATGAAGGAGGAAGTGAGGAAGAGCAGAGGAAGGGTGTGACACTCTGTCTAGAACCAGCTTTCTGCTCTGGGCTAAGAATGTAACTGGGATCAGGGCTCAGTATATAACTGGGGTCAGGGCTTAGTCTGTAACTGGGATCAGGGTTCAGTCTGTAACTGGGATTGGGTTTGTTATATAACTGGGGATCAGGGTTCAGTCTGTAACTGGCATCAGGGCTCAGTATGTAACTGGGATTGGGTTTATATAACTGGGATCAGGGCTCAGTCTGTAACTGGGATCAGGGCTCAGTCTATAACTGGGATCAGGACTCAGTATGTAACTGGGATTGGGTTCATGATAAAACTGGGGATTGGGCTCAGCATGTAACTGAGGGGATCAGGGCTCAATCTGTAACTGGGATCAGGGCTCAATCTATAGCTGGAATCAGGGCTCATGCTGTGATTCAATCTGTGGCTGTGCCCCCAAGCTCAGGATGCAATATGAGTTAGAGTTTGGCAAAAGGGAGGGGGTTGGTGATGGAGTTGAGGATCTGGGGACTTGTCCCAGTGGGTGAAATGCTTGCTGCATAAATATGAGGACCAAGAGTTTGATCTCTAGCTTCTGTATCAAACCCACATAAAGACAGGTGGATATGGCAGCCTGCCTGTAACCCCAGCCATGGGCAGCACTGTCAGGTAAGCCCCGGAGCAGGCTGGCTAGCCTAGTTAGCTGAAATGAAGCACTCCAGGTTCAGTGAGAGACCCTGCCTCAATACCTATATGGTGGAGAGCAGTTGAGGAAGATGCCTGAAGTATCCTAGGCACGGGGGGAGGGGCACACCTGCACACAGTGCGCCCACATACATTCAAACATGCATACACATACGAACACAAACCACAGAAAGGAAGAACATGTCAGTTTGGGTTATGAGTGGGAATAGGGCTCATTCAGGCTGTAGTAAGGCTTGGGGTTCGAGCTGAGTCAGGATCAGGGTTCAGACGATAACAAGGATCAGGGTTGAGTCTATAACCAGCATCAGAGTTCAGGTTCCAACAAGAGCCAGGGCTTGCTCTGGAGCCAGGAGGAGGGTTACACCACTAGCCACTTATCAGCCTGCGTGTTGGAGGCTTACACCCCAGAACCTGTGTGCTGAGCATCGACTTTGCCTCCCCCAGGACCCGGTCCTCTGTCCTGCCGCTACTTCCCCAGGAAGAGCATTCCTTCCTGGCCCTGTAGCCTCAGGGCCCCTGCTTGGGCTGGGTGTGGCCGTGGGCACCACGAGTTCCGACTTGGTACCCTATGCTTCTTTCCTTCCTCCCTCCCTCTGCCTCCAGCTGCCGGCTCCGTCTGCTCACTCCTCTCCCCCTCTCTGCCTCAGAGACAGCTATAAGTCTCCCGTGAAATATATACAGTGTAAATATATAAAAAGCTTGTGCCTGCCTGCTGCTTATGTATTCATGAAATAGTAAATAAATTTTATGGGATAATTTGAAGGCTGCCAGGGAGCCGGGAGATGAAAACGAAGGCCTAATGAGATGGAATATCGGGGCAGCACACGCGATCGATCGGCTGCTGCAGGCTCGACTGGGAGGAGTCTGGCTCCGGGGGCCCAGGGCCACAGGACGAGGTGCTCCGAGGGGTTTCGGGGCTCATAAACCATGGCAGCTGTGGAGGGAAGCTAGGGAGAGCCTGCAGAGAGGAGACGCATGCTGAGTTCTTTCCCTCGCTCTGCCGGGGATGCACTGTGAACCAGCTGAGTGCTTTCTGGGTCCCTCAGTTTCTCCACACATCTGATGAAGGCCTGGATAGTCTCTTTAAAATCGCTGACCCTTGCCCTGTGTGTGGCGTGTGTAAGGACGTGGTTACTGAGTTTTTAGTGGTCTCGCCACCACACTTGCACGAGGCCTGAGCAATCTAGTTTATTCAATTAAGATTTGGTTTTCCTATCTCTCAGTAACGATCAACTGATTAGATAAACAAGGGAATGAATGAACGGATAAAGAAAAAACAATCCAATCCTGCTCACTTTTCTCACCTCTACGTCACCACCTTGGCTGAAGCCACCAGCAACTATTGCTTGGGCACCCCCTCAGGAGACTCTTTTAAGGTCATGGCTGCCTACAGGTCATTTCCCCATAGCCACTAGAGGGCTCCGGCTAAACTAATAAATCAGGCCCATCCCTCTTGGTCTCTCCGAGTCCTCCTGTGTCTCACAAGGGATCTGCCCCCTCTGGTCCCCATGCCCTCTCTCACTGTTCCTTCCTGCGGCTCCCGGATTGCACCTCAGGGCCTTTGCACTGCCTGCCCCCTTCTTCAAACAGGCTTCACCCCCCATTCCAAGCTTCCCCCAAACCCTGCTCCCCTACATGGCCATCCTGAGCCCTCTGCTTAAAACCCCCTCCCTCCTCCCCCTCCCCCTTCATCCTGCTTACCCCCAGCGACCCTCCCACCCAAACATGCAGCAAATTCCCCTCCTGGGGGATCCAGAGGAGTGGAGGTTTTGGGGGTGTTCATGGCATCCCCCATCCCCAGAATACTGTGCAGCATGCAGTAGACACTTTTGGTAATGCGTGGTGAATGAATGACTAAGGGACTTTCCAAAACTGGTATCTTCACATGTTTAAAGTTTAATTCACTAATTATGTTATGCTGAGAATGAGTCCCAGGGCCTCCTATATCCCAGGCTTCACACCACACATACACTAATCCTGGGCTCCACTCAGAGGCCTCTTTAATTTTTAGTTTCAGGCAGGGCCTCACTAAGTTGCTCAGGTTGGCCTTGAACTCACTACTCTCTCGGCCAAGCAGGTATCGGCCTTTCACAGTGGACTAGAATGGAAAGGTTAGCCTGCACAGGACCTCAGGACAAACTCACCAGGCAGTCTGTCCGCTATTGTGCCTTAAAGAATAAATAGATGGTTTTCCCAGGAATGCCTCCAAAGCTCTCCTCAGGGTCTGTGAGATTGTTGGGAAGTCTATCTTAGAGCTGACTTAAATCCCACATACTGCAGTTTCAGCTCAACCTTGTTCTCAGGGGGCGGGCACTGTGTGTGTGGAATGGCCTTCACACACCCGGAATCTGGAGCACATGGCACCTCAAGTTTGAGGTGCTAGAACTGCATTCATGACTGGGTCCCATCACTCACTTGATCCCTGAGCTTCAGACATATCAATAAGTGAGCAAAGGGGGCCACATCTAAGTCAACAGCAGACAAGCAGTAAAGAAATAAAGCATTGAGTTCCAAGCCAGACTCACAGTAAGCACCACATTACAGCAGCTGGAAGCAGTGTGGTCAAATGACGACAGAGCCCACTTTTTCTGGTCCACACGATAGCCCAGGGCTCCCCCATGAGCACATGGCTAGCCGCTAAGGGGATTTTCCCTGTGTGAGCAAAGATGAATACAGCCTATATGTTGGCCATCCTGGTCAGAAACAGCTGATCTCTGGGCGCCAGGCACTACCTGCCAGCAGGTTCTCTTCACCTTCCCCAAATACCTCTTTCACTTGTCTCTTCCTCCTCTTCTCACCCTCCTCCTTTCCTCTGCTCACCCTCCTCCCTTCCTCTGCTCACCCTCCTCCCTTCCTCTGCTCACCCTCCTCCTTTCTGATGCCTCACCTCTGCTTCAGCAGCAGGCTGACCCTCAGTAGACATCAATAGGACCTTTCTCATCTAGCGGGGGCCGTTAAAATCTGTTGAAGCACTTAGTAGGTCCTATGTGCTCAAACTCCTTCCAGAAGCTTCCATGGCTGACCTCTGGCCCCTCACAGTGTTACTTCCCCCTCCTCCCCCCGTCCCACTGTTATGAAACAAGGTCTCACTATATAGACCAGGCTGGCCTCAAACTCAGAGATCACCTGCCTCTGCTTCTCGAATGCTGGAATTAAAAGCATGTGCCACCATGCCTGGCTCTCCTAGCATTTGAATGTGCTGTCCCCCCTACTCAGGTACCCGTTTACCTCTTCTTTTGAGGCCCTGTCTCTTGGAGTCTCCTGACACCCTTCCTGCCCCAGTCCCCAGCCTTGGCTCTCTGCTCAGAGCTTCCTCTGGGCTATCAGCTGAAACACCTGACCGCAGCTCTTTCCTGGACACTCCATCTTGTCTCTGTCCCAGGGTTCAGGAGCAAGCAGGAAACAAGCCTTGGGCTCTTCGTTATGGCTCAACATCCGGAGTCCCAGAATGTCAGATCCACCAGTGAGAGTCGTCACAACTGTGGTCCAAGTTCAAGCGGGCACGGCTCACCCCCAACTGCTCCTCCATTGGCCCATCATCCCTGCACTCTGGGGGAGTGCTGAGGCAGAAGGATTGACAGTTCTGGGCATCCTGGACTACATAGCGAGTGCCCTGCCTCAGAATAGATAGATACAAATTTTAAAATGGCCTCCACTTTGAAAATACAGGGTGACTCAGACACTGTCACCCCTTCCCCATTTTTCTTCCATAAGAACAGAACTGTACACAAATGTATGCCCCTGGGTTCCTGGAGGAGGGTGTGCATACAGTTGGCCCTACAGAAACTACTCGGATCACAGATAAGTTAGTGGCGTCGGTACCCAGTTATCACTCAATAATTGTTTCTTCGATGTGTGAATGTTGCCGGAAGACAGAATTGTAAGGTGCAGAATCCATCCCCTTGGCCCCGTGTGGGCCCACGAACTTGGCTTGGTGACCAGTGCCTGCCTTGACACCTCCCACAACCGTGTCTTGCGCTTGCGCAGCAGACGCTTTCCCCAAGGAGCTGGCTTGCTGGGTCCTGCCAGAGCCTTGGTCTTGTCTTCTCTTCTGGACACCAAAGCCACAGCAGCGTGTAGGGAGGGGTTGCCTTTGATAAATTCATTGATCCTATGCAGAACTGTGATCGAGGAGGGACTTTACCAGGCTTGAGCCTGTTTGTGGATGAGGCCTGGGAAGCGGGGTTCTGGACCCGGCCCACCCTGCCTGTCGGCAGCCACCTCCTCCGTGAGACAAGAAGTGTTTTCTTTCTTCTCTTCTTTCCCCAAACCAATCTTTCCATCGATTCCCACACCTCCACCTCCCGCTGCAGCCCACAGGCGGCAAGAGTGCCTGACTGTGTTAGCTTTGCCCACAAACTGCAGTGTGAACGTCGTCGTCGTCACCAGCTGCTGGCAGCAGGGACCAGGCATCCTGGCCCGAGCACCTCTTGGGCTCTGGAGACAGGCCATAGACTAACCCCATTCTCACAGACAAACCCCAATCCCTTCAAGGATCCACTTGAGAGAGAGCAAGGTGAGTCATCCATACTTCAGCATTGTCTGAGCACCTAGTGTGTACCAAGTCAAACCCAAGCTGGGGAGATGCCTCCGTATTAAAGCCTTTACTATGTAAGTTGAGGACCTAAGTTCAAATCCCCAGATACGCCACCTATGTGCCAGATGGGTGTGGCAGCTCACCTGAAATTCCAGCCTGGGAGGGTGGAGACAGGGGATCCCCATGTGAGCCGGCCCGCAAGACTAGCCATTTCCTCAAGCCCTAGGTTTGAGTGAGAGACTCTGCCTAGGTGAATAAGGAGCAGTAACAATGAAGGATGTAGCCACACAGACGGGGGAAATGGAAAAGAAAACCAAAGTCAAGTCATATTGGCTCATCCAAGTAGCACCGAATGAGCTCCTGGGTAGCCATGGGCCCCCAGTAACCACAGGTTCCGCATCTTGTAGACCCAACTGGCACCATATCAAAAGGCTGGAGGAGCCAGGCAGTGGTGGCACACGCCTTTAATCCCAGCACTTGGGAGGCAGAGGCAGGTGGATTTCTGAGTTCGAGGCCAGCCTGGTCTACAGAGTGAGTTCCAGGACAGCCAGGGCTACACAGAGAAACCCTGTCTCAGAAAAAAAAAAAAAAAAAAAAAAAAAAAGGCTGGAGGCACAGCGTGGGTGCCTGCCCAGCATGTCTGGAAAAAGAAATAAATTAAATAAATAAAATTAACCACATCATCCTTGATCCATATGGACCATTTTCCCCTGTCCTTATTCCGAAAATTATAGAATGTAGCTGTCCCTAGGTAGACACACGGAGGTGGTGGGCACTTCAAACCCAGCACTCGGGAGGGCTCAAGCACAAGGATCAGGAGTTCAAGGCCGGCCTGCATACGTATTAACAAGGCCCTGTTTCAAAAGAGAAAGGGGACATGGAAAAAGACAAGGGGGTACATGAGCTATGGTGAGACCAGGTGTGCAAATCGTTCTTTCTAATCTGTTTCTGGGTGTGATCATGTGTGCACCAGAGCATGGATACAAATGGATACAGGGTGGGGGATCAGAGCAGGACATAGAGTGTCTTCTCTCACGCTTGGCCTATTCCCTCAGCTGGGGTCTCTCACTGAACCAGAAGCTTGCTACTTAAGCTGGGCTCTCGACATCCACCCCCATCTCCACACTCCAGTACTGGGGGGGGGCGTGTCTTAAGCACACGCAGCCATGCCAGAATTTTTATGTGGGTGCTGGGGATTTGAACCTGGCTCCATTGCAGACTTCCCCCCAGCTCCCTGTTTTATTTCTCAGCTTTTTGAGTGTGTAAACAACACCTGGAAGACCCAGAAGATACGATGACTGAAACCCTCATTCCTGTCTTCCAAAGCCTGACAGCCTCATCCCTAGTCAGCGATATTCATTCCTGCACTTCTTCTCCAGAATATTCGAGAGGATGTAAATAATAATGGATACACAGTTGCTCACCCCAATCCACGGTTTCCATGCCCACAGAGCCAACCAATTCATACTTTTCTTGCTTGTCTTTGTGTCCTAGACCACACAGGTCCTTTTTATATATTTTATTAAAAGAGTGTGCTATGCTGGGCAGTGGTGGCGGACGCCTTTAATCCCAGCACTTGGGAGGCAGAGGCAGGTGGATTTCTGAGTTCGAGGCCAGCCTGGTCTACAGAGTGAGTTCCAGGACATCCAGGGCTACACAGAGAAACCCTGTCTCGAAAAACCAAAAAAAAAGAGTGTGCTATATGCATCTCAGCGTTGTGGTGTATTTCTGTTTTGTTTTACATTCTCTGTCCTGGCAAACCCCTCATTCTTTTATATGACTGCATAGTATTCCACCAGGTGGAAAATCATTGTTTATTAGCCTGGATCTTCTATTTATAGGCACATGGGACTTTTTTCTATTTTAATTGTGAAACATTTTGGTTGTATCCTCATTTTAAAGACTACAAAACAGAACCCAGGCTTTCTGGAGAGATGAGTGGAAGAGGAGGGGGCGTCTCTTGTCACTACCTACAAAGCATCATTAAGCCCTGTGCTTCCCCACTCGAGCTTTTATTAAATTATCCCAATTTGTCCTTTCAAATAGATGTCTTTTCTTAAGTAGTGATTTACCACAATTAAGCCCCCCAAAATTAAATTAAATGAATTACGCCTCTCAGGTTGGGTGTCTGCAGGACCTGAAGTTGGATGCAGCAAGGGTCTAGATGCTATTAAAAGCGAAGGCAGGGGGGACCGTGTGCTGGGTTAGAAGGGAAAATTCATGGCTCCACTGATACGCCATGATAAATAATTATGAGTTATTAATTTTAAATTACATCTTTAATGCGATGCATGATTTTAATTCCCCTTACAGTATTAATATCGGACTGGCTTTGATTAATTTAAGGCAGAACAGAAAGGTGCCAATTAAGGAAGCTGACTGGGAGCTTAGAGGTGTTCAGAGCTGTCTCCTGGTACCCCTCGCTGGGGGCCCAAGGTCACTGCTCAAGGGAGTCTGCAGATCGTCCCCAGGAACCCAGGCTGGGCCATGTCAAAAAGAATGGGAGATGGATGTTAACCCTTGGTGCCTCTTCGGTGGCAGATGGAGAGAAAGGAGGCCTGATCCTTCCACAGCCAGAGGAACAAACACAGCAGCTAGGTGGTTCCTTCCGTGTGCATTAAAAGAAAATCGGACTGCAGTCCCTGGTACGGTATTCTGAATGCCTTTTTATCAGTAAAGCTTGGTTTAACAAACAGGAGGAAAAACACCGAGGGATAAGCACTGAGATGGAGCCTTGCTCTGTAGACCAAGCTGGCCTCGAACTTGCGGCAATCCTCCTGCCTCTGCCTCCAAAGCGGTGAGATTACAGGCATGCACCACCAGGACCCACTTTAAAAAGCAAACTGTATCGGGTGTGGTGGCCCATTCTTGGGAGGCTGAGACAGGAGGACTGTGAATTTGAGAACAACCTGGGTTACAGAGATTAATGCTCAAGGGGGAGGGAGGGGAGGGGGAGGGGTGGAAGACGGGAGGGGGAGGGGGAGGGGTGGAAGAAGGGAGGGAGAAGAAAGAGAATGGGAGACTGAAACCCATGATGTAACAGCCAGGACTTCTTAGATTGAGGATAAATTTAGGTTGAAAGAAGAGACAATAAATAAATATAAGGTCACATAAAGCCTCCCTGTCCTTTTTCTTTTTAAGGTTTAAAAAATAAATATTTTTATTTATAGGAGCACACTGTCGCTGTCTTCAGACACATCAGAAGAGGACATCAGATCCCATTACAGATGGTTGTACTCTACACCGTGGTTGCTGGGAATTGAACTCAGGACCTTTGGAAGAACAGTCAGTTCTCTTAACCGCTAAGCCATCTCTCCAGCCCCAAGCCTCCCTGTCTTGCACGTGAGACTCATCAAGAGAAGGCAAGATACTGATGGTAGCAGAAGCTAGTGACACTGGAGTGACTGTCATTCTAGCTCCAAGCAAAAGAATAGCAAGAAATCAATCCATGGTCTCCAGCTAGGTTGGGGGTGGGGGGGACTTTCAAGGCAGCTCATGGTCAAAGAAGGTGCCTCAGGCCACCTGCCATCAGAGCCTCATTTTAGGTTAACATTCAACCCAGATGAGATCTGCTTTCACGGACAGCAAGGCTTGGGTTAAAGTTATTACTTAGAGTTTTAAGAGTGATCCCGGGGCCTGAGAAACTGTTTCCGGGTATTAGGTGTTTTCTGGGCAAGCATGAGGCCCTGAGTTTGAGTCCTCAGTACCCAAAAAGTAAAATAATAAAATAAAATTTAAAAAAAAATTAAAAAAAAAAAAAAAAAAAAGCCAGGTCTGGAGACTTACTCTATAACTGCCTGAGGCAGGAGGCTTTCTCAGGCTCACTGGCCAGCCAGCCTGGCAGAAAGTTTCAGTAAGAGATCCTGCCTCAAAAACAGAGGGAGAGCCAGGCAGTGGTGGCGCACAACTTTAATCCCAGCACTTGGGAGGCAGAGGCAGGTGGATTTCTGAGTTCGAGGCCAGCCTGGTCTACAGAGTGAGTTCCAGGACAGCCAGGGCTACAAAAAAAAAAAAAAAAAAAAAAAAGAAGGCAGCACGGGGCCCCCATAACACTGCTGGCTGTGATGACTCCACACAGGAACTGCAGTGGTAAAGACGGAATGACTGGCCCTCCAACATCAGCAGACAGACATTCCAGCCAGGGTTCCATGCTCATGAAGCCCACTGAGACCAAGGTGCAGTGGGAATGCCGTGCCCCGCCGTTTGAATTACTGTGGCTGCTAAGTGGCAGCAAGCCCCATTCATGACTTAGCGTTTCTTAAAATAAGTCCACAGAGCCTAGGAAACTGCCAGAATTGGGACGGGAGACCTGAGGGAGACCATGCTGTGAGGGGAGGGGCAGGAAGGATCGGACCAGGGCGAAGATAAAGAAGGGAAGGATCTGAAATCGAATTGCAGCTCACAGGAGGCTGAGGCAGGAGAATCTTGAGTAGAGTGAGACCCTGATTCAAAACAGAACAAGACAGAAGGAGAAGGAAGCGACAAGTCTCAGTCAACACAAGCATATCAATTTCTGCCCGTGTCTCATTTCAGACCCTCTACACACAGAGTTTTTTAAATATTTACTTATTTATTTTATATATATGAATGCTCCATCTGCATGTACATCAGAAGAGGGCATCAAATTCCACTATATGGTTGTGAGCCACCATGTGGTGGCTGGGAATTGAACTCAGTGCTCTTAACCGCTGAGCCATCTCTCTAGCTCCTCTCCACAGACTTCTAATCCTTACAACTGCATTTTAGCTCGTGCCTTCCTGGGTCCTGATGTAAACGAAGGTTCAAGGAGAGACAGCAACTTGTTTGAGGTCAGCCAGCAATGGGGCCTTGGAACGGGTCTTTTGCAGTCTGAGATTCAGAGATGCAGAGAGGTTTTTGCATCAGGCCCAAGATTACACAGCCAACTGAACTGAAGGTGAACCGGGCTGCCTGTCAGTCTGCTGGGGCCATAGCTGGGTGTTTTGGTTCTCGGGGCATTCTGTGTAGGACCGTCACCATCAGTCCAGAGTGGGCCCTTCTGGGGCCAAGCAGAAAGTGTAGGCGCTCCGTGGGGCTTGGGGCGTGGGGCGTGAGGCTGTGAGGAGTGGCACATGGACTCCCTAAACCTGGCTCCGCCCAGCCTCCTCTGAGCATGCGCATGCATCATGCTTCCCTGAATTGGGCTTCTGGAAGGCCAGCCAGAAGAAAGACAATCAGGCAAGGCCCCTGGGGTGGATTACAAAGGCGGGATCTGCCAGGTGGATTGCAGGAGCAGAGCACAGAGCTGGTTCATAGCCAAATCTTGCTCCTCTAGAGGAATTAAAAATGGGTTCTAATTCCAAGCGAGAGAAAAGCCAGGGAGGCCAGCTCCCTGAGATAAGCCAACTGGCAGGTGCAAGCTCCCTGGTCGAGGGCAGCGAGGTTCAACCTAAATGCCCAGGGCATAGACACTGCCGTCCTCAGCTTCCTCCCTGGGCCAGGGTTCAAGGTCAGATGCTGCAGACCACAAGTCTCACTGAAGCTGTGAGAGATGGACAAAGATCCCAGAAGGGAACCTGCCCACCAACTGAGGGAAGCCAGACAAATAGAGGGCTGAACTCAGACTCTAGCTCAGCATAGCTGGCCCCTGGCCCCTCACTAGCCTGACCACAGTGAATTATTTGTGTGTCAGTAAACTGCTGGTTTCCTCCTTTGCTAGATCGGGGCTGAGGCCATGTCTATTTCACATTTATTATAACTCCAGAGTCAAGCAGGCAACGGCCGTAGGGCACGGTGCATTTTTTTTGTAGAATAAGTTGGAAGAAAGGATGAAGGAGAGGTTATGTGGGAGGGAAGGAGGTGGGATCTATAGATAGATGAATGTTGCAAGGATAGATGAATAGACGTCTGAATAGAAGGAAGGAAAAGAAATGGGTGGATGGGTAGATGGATGGATTGATGAATGAACAGGCAGGCAGATAGTGAATAGATAGGCTGATGGGTGGATATTGAGTAAGTGGATGGATAGATGGATGGGTAGAAGTGGGTAGTGGGTGGGTAGATAGATGGATGGGTAAGTGGATGGATAGACAGATGGTAGAGAGGTAGATGGATACTGGATCCGTGGAGGGATGGAAAGTAGGTGGCTGAGGAGTGGATGGGTTGGTGTAATAATGGATGGATGTTGAGTGGGTAAATGAGTAGATGGATGGCTGAAGGAGTGAGTGAGTAGATAGGTGGATAGGTGGATGAGTGAATGGATGGATGGATGGATGGATGGATGGATGGATGGATGGATGGATGGAAAGACAGATGGATGGATGGGTGGATGGATGGATGGATGGATGGATGGATGGATGGATGGATGGAAAGAGGAATGGATAGTAGGATAGATGGATGGTCAGGTGAATGGTGATTGGATGGGTGGCTCGTTGGGTGGGTAGATGGATGGATGGGTGGATGGATGGATGGATGGACAGATGGATAGATGGATGGATGGATGGATGGATGGATGGATGGATGGATGGATGGATGGATGGAAAGATGGATGGTCAGGTGAATGGTGATTGGGTGGGTGGATCGTTGGGTGGGTAGATGGATGGATGGGTGGATGGATGTATGGGTAGATGGATGGATGGATGGATGGTGGATGGATGGATGGATGGATGGATGGAAAGATGGATGGCCAGGTGAATGGTGATTGGGTGGGTGGCTTGTTGGGTAGGTAGATGGATGGATGGGTGGGCGGTGCATACATACGGAGGGAAAACATGTTAACCAGGCTCCACTTGCTCTTGCTCCCATGCTGCCTGTGTGCTCTGAATAAATGGTGATGTGGGCAGAGGGAAGATGCCGAGAGGCAGGGGTGTGGCTGTATTTGAGGACCTTCACCGTGGGGGATGGGAGACTTCTGGGTCTTGGAAGAGAGCAAGCAGACACTCCCACCTTCTAGATCGACTGACAGGTCAGTTCGTTTCTTGTTGACGTTCTCAGACGGTCCTACCTCCCTCATGGGACTCAATGATGCTTCTCCTCTGGATGATCTGGTGACAATGACAGCTTCCTGCCATCTAACAGCCCTGATGACCTCAGCCTCCACGCTGCGTTTGGATCTTAGCTTTGGCATCTGCCTGCCGTGTGGCCCTGAAAAACTGTCTCACTCTCTCTGAGCTCAACTGTCAATCTGTCCCTTGGGGGAAACCACATAAGCACACCTTGCAAGGGATGGCGTTGACTACATAAACTGACCTCATGGGTGCTTAGCATAGTGCCCAGCACATGATTAGCACAAACTGGGCAGTAGGGGCTTTTTATAACCAGTAGTCCTTCAGCCACATGGGGCAATGTGAAGAAAAGAGAAGACTGATAAAGAAGATGAGGTAGGAAAGAACCGAATGAGAACTAGGGGGATGGCTCGGTAGATAAAGTGCCAAGAAGAACCGAGTTCAAATAGTGTGTGCCTGTAATCTCAGTGCTCACCAGCAAGACCGGAGGTGGAGGCAGGAGAATTCCCAGAAGCTCACTGGCTAGCTAGCCTGTTGTACACAGTAGTAAATAACTAGAGCCTTTGTTTCAAATAAGGCAGAAAGGAAGACTGACACACGAGATCGTCTGCTCAGCTCTCACAGGAACGTGTAAACACGTACCCAGCACAAGCACACAGGATTTAAGTGTTTTTTGTTTTGGTTTTTTGTTTGTTTTTTTTTTTAAAAAAAGAAAATGGCCTAACACAAACACCAAATTTCCAACTGGGAAAGACAGCTAAGCTCAAACTGTCTCATAACCTTTAGCTGAGCCATGCTTTGCTTTTGTGTGTTGGAAGACATCCTACAGCCCACATGTATCAGCTATCTATGCTCATGTGTGCTTCACACACATGTACACACACACACATGTACACACACACACACACACACACACACACACACACACACACACACACACGGGTCACTTTTCTCCACCTGAAACTGTCTGATCTGGGATCCAGCAGGGACCAGTACCAGGTGATTGGGTTCAATCTTTGGGTCCACCCACAGACCCTAATTGCTTCCCTCCACTAATCTTTCTTTCCTCTCTGTGAAATGGGAACATTTGTAGTGGGACTTTGAGGAGTGACAGGAGGATGGCATGCACTGCATGGACGGAGTGCCTTGCTCAAGAAGCTACTGAATGCATGCAGAGTCACACCAGCTACTGTCTGCATTGCGTCCTGGGACCCAGTTCTTCCGGGCTCCAGGCTCTGTGTTGGGATTCCCCATAGGAGAGGGCTTTGTGTCCAGGTTGGGCCCTGGGCGCCTGCTGACCATCTGCTGGGGGAGATTTCTGGTTAACAAGCCTGTAATCTTTGCTCTGATCACAGCTCCCAGCCGCCCTCCCTGGGCTCTCCCAGGGGCTCCAGCCTGTCTTGCTAAGCTCCTGCCATGGCTATGAATAGCTGAACACCTGACCCGCATTTCAATATGCTTGCAAGTAGCCCAGGAGCCGGGCAGCCCAGAAGTTAGGGCAGCCTCCCTAACTGGCTTCTGCGCCAGCAATGTTTGCTTATTCAAATCTTTCATGCAATAAACATATAACGAACATGCTAACTGGATGCCTGGCCACACTCAGACATGGAGACATGCTGTTGCTTCTGAACCCCAGGACCTTTCAGGACCCACTTGTGGTGACAGAGAAAACATTTGGTCCAAACAGCAGTGAGAGCTGGTGAGCTGGCTCAGTGGGTAAAGGCACTTGTGGCCGAACCTGACCAATCCCTGAGTTCAATCCCTGAACCCCACATAGAAGGGGAAGGAGAGAACCAGTTCCTTCCAACCTGCTTGTTGTCCTCATGTGAGACCCAGTGATCCTGTGGCTCCGAGACTCTATCGAAAGCTCAGATGACATTGGGTAAGTTCAGAAGTAACGAGCAGGGGAATGGGAATCTGAGAAAAGTAAGTTCCTGAGAGGAGTCCCAGTGTACATCTGAAGGGACAGAACAGGGCAGGGCAAAGGGCATATGAAGTTTAGTCCCAGCTGGATCCCACTTAAATTAGATTGAAGAATCTATGACATTTTGAAGCAATGGAACAGGTTACTGTCCCCAGCAGGAACCTAACATTGTCTAGAGGTCACCTCTGATATGTTGGGGAGGCAGACCTAAGCCTCACTGTCCAAGGATAGGTGTACCAAGTGCTTACTTAGCGCATCCAGCAGCTGGACACAGATGCATAGGACCACATGAGACTGCCCATCAGCATCCTCAGTTCCTCCCCCACCCGGCCATTGCCCCACCCCTCGGCCCCGCCCCATGGCTCCACCATTGCCCTGCCCCAGTCCAGGGTGACAGCAGTTGTGAGCTTCACAGAGCCCCATGGTGGTGGCTCTAAGCAGTTTCTAATTCTGCCTCATAAAGTTTTGGAGAAACATCCCAGGTATCTCTAGGCCTCAACTTTTCGTTGTTGTTTTGTTTCTTGAGACAGAGTTTCTCTGTGTAGCCCTCGCTGTCCTGGAACTCACTCTGCAGACCAGGCTGGCCTTGAACTCAGATCCTACTGCCTCTGCCTCCCAAGTGCTGGGATTAAAGGTGTGTGCCACCACTCCTACCTATGCCTCTTTTTTTTTTTTTTTTTTTTTTCATCCACAAAATGAGGCACTCACTCTCCTGCATGGTTCTCTAGGACCTTGGAGGCTCAAACCCAGAATCTCAAGGCCCAGAGCCTATGCCAGAACCCAGACAGGAACTCCAATCCCAGATTCCTCTCCTAAAATGAGGCAGCTCCTGAACAGACCTTCCCTGGGGAACCCTAAACAGACTACAGTCCCCTCTGGCCTCAGTTTCCCCATCAAGATATCAGGTTGCCTCCAGCTATGAGCATCTCTGAAAAGCAGCTCACTGAGAAAGCCATTGCTCTGGCCATCTCTACCCTCTTTCAGGGCAGCCCACAGCACACTGCATCCGTTTTTACGCCCCATTTTAAGGTGCCCTGTTATACAAATGAATACACTGCACGTTTCCTTTAACAAGAAGGGTTTTGTTTCCCTACACAACTACACTGGCTTTAGCCTCCTCAACTCAAAGCTAGGACAGAAAAGTGGTTTGCTGATGCTCGGATAAAGGCAGTCAGCTAGGATGGGAAGAGCTGGCTGTACCCAACTTCTCCCTGCAGACAGGCCACTTGACACACAGCTGGGACAACTCTGGGGTTCCAGTAGAGTCCTGGAACCCTGAGGGGACCAGACCTTGCTATAAACTCTCTCCCAGTCCTGTCCTGTATCGCTCTCACTCTGAAGTTCCCCTTGGTGAGCCCTAAATTAACCACTGTCCTGGCAACCCTGTCCCAGGCTTTTAGGCCCAGGACAACCTTCAGAATAATCCTGTACGATTTTACAGATCACAAAGAGTCCTCTTTCTTCATATATGCAAGGCACAGGGGAGTGTGTGTGTGTGTGTGTGTGTGTGTGTGTGTGTGTGTGTACACTCACAGACACAACACCTGCCTGGTTGATACTGTCACCACTACTGCCCCCAACTGAAACTCCTGCCCAGGCGTTTCTTCCCAGGAGAAAAACGGAGTTAGATTGAGCCTGGGTCACAAAGTCCCTCACCAGCAAGGACACACGACCTGCCCTTTGGGTGCAGCCATGGGCCATAGGAACAACAGAGGGCCGAGAAGGTAAGCAGGAAACCAAAGGAGGCAGCCATGACATTGGAAAGGGGAAGACTCAGAGCCACCCACACACAGCCTGTATGCCGGGTCTCAGGTGGCTGTCTGCTGGGGCCAGCCGCACCCTCCACTTCAGAGGCACTCCAGCCGTAATAGGGACATTGAGACCTGTCTTTCTGCAGCTGGGGCCCCAGCCACCAAGACAGCCACGCTGAGCCAAGGACTTCTGCAGAGGGTAGGAGACAGAATGGGCCCTAAAGGTTGCATCCTGGTGGACAGGGTGGACTGTTAGGAGCAGCACCCTCCTCAGGAGAAATGCAGAAAGCCGTTCTGCCTTTGCCTCTTGGTGCCGGGCCTGTGTCCATGAACCCTGCAGGTCACCCAGCTGGGCCTCCTTAGCAGCCCTGTGCGTGGCTTCCTTTGTCAGTGTCTCCCAGTTTGGAAATAACCCCCACCATGTTCCCTGCCCACTGCATGCATGGCTATGGGAGGGCATCACGCTACCTGCAGGACATTGGTAAACTGAGCATCTACTATGTGTAGGTGCTATTTGACCCAGCAAATCTAAAGACTGACAGGTCCCCAGGGTCACTGTGGGTAGAGTCCACAGACCACCCCAGCTGCTGTGTGCAGGGTACTGATAAGGGATTAACCCTGAAGAGGCAGAGACATCATGGACTTCTTAGACCCAATCAGGGGTGAGACCAGTGAGATGGATCAGGGGATTAAGGTGTAGCCCTTGACCTCAGTTTGACCTCCCCAGATCCCACATGGAGGAAAGAAAAAAGCAACTCCCACGAGTTGTCCTCTGACTTCTACATAGACAGATGGCGTGCAAGGTGTGTGAACGCATGTGTGTACATGTGCACGATAAATATTAAAAATAAATTTAAAAATCAGGAAAGAGAAGCATAGAGGGACATACGGAAGAGATAGGACGTGATCAGCAAGGGCTCAGGAAGCCTCTGGCTCTGAGGCTCTGTGGGCTTCGAACTTCAAAAACATAGTAAACATAGGGTTTGGATGGCTGCATGAGCCAGGTAAAGCCGCAAGCCAGAGCCTCTTGGAGAAGTCTGGTGGTGATGCATGCCTTCCATCCCAGCATTCTGGAGGCAGAGGCAGGCAGACCTTTTGAGTTTGAGGCCAGCCTGGTCTACAGAGCAGGTTTCAGGACAGCCAGGGCTACACAGAGAAACCCATCTAAAAAATAAAATAAAACTCTTGGAGAAATGACAGCCAAGATGGATCTCTGGTTTCCACGCACACAAGTGCACACACCTGAACTTGCACACACACAATAACACGTGCGTGTGCACACATACACACGCATAAAACCTTGTGGCAAAATTCAAGTACTACTGCTCATTGGCCGGCTTAGGTCACATGGTTACCCCTGAAGTCGTCAGGGAGCTCTGCCAGAGTGGATTTCTCCTCTGGTTGGAGAGAAGTGTGCCCAGGAAACAGAGAGGAGGGGGTAACAGGGAAGGGAAAGGGGAAAGCCCATGGGGGAGAGACTGTACCCCTGAAACCTGGTTGCTCATAAGTAGAACCTGGGTCAGAGCATAGCTATGCAGTGAGTTTGATCCAGCCTGAGCCACAAATGTCTAAATAGATAAATAAATAAACAGGAAAACCAACTGGTGGGATAAAGGATACAGGCAACTCCCCCGGAGCCTGGTGACCCAAGTTCTCACCCCAGGGCTCTCACAAATGTCCTCTGATTTCCACAACGGCTCTGTAAGCACAAACATAAATTAATGTCATTTTCTAAAAGGAAAATCTTCAGTTTGCTATATTTAAGATATTGTTTCAACATATCATTTAAAAAACCATGTGAAGGACCTATTTTTACATTCTTTTCATTTACCCCCCTCTGAGAGGCAGCTTTTGATTATACCCTATCCACCCCAGTCCCGAAACACATCTTCTCAGCATTGAGGGTCCTGGGTGACAAGTGGCCATGCTGGGCTCTCAGCTCACATAGGCACCAGTTAAACTGTAATTTTCTGACCACAGAAGATACTCAGAAATGCAGAGTGCCAGGCTGATCCCAGGACCTCCAAAGCCAGCCCCACTAGGCTCCATGCCCAAGGACTGTGCAGTCTGGGACACACTGGTCCAGATCAGCCCTGTCTTAAGAACATTACACAGTGATGGAGGTTCATCACGGATATGGAAAAACCTCCAGCCACCCATGCCCCCCACAGCACCTCCCTCCCTCCCCCCCCCCCTATTTCTTGTTTGTTTTGTTTCCAAGACACGGTTTTTCTATGTAACTGCCCTGGCTATCCTGGAACTTGTTTTGTAGATCAGGCTAGCCTCAAACTCATCCACCTACTCTGCCTCCTGAGTCCTGGGATGAAAGGTATGTGCCACCAAGCCCTGCTAGCTATGACTTCCATCACCTCGGATTTTGTCTAAGGGAAGAGGAATCAAATGCAGATATATTCAGCAACATGGGCCTGCCATTTCTGCTTATGTATTAAGTATTGTTTTTGCTGGTGGGGGTAGCGGTAGTGTGTGTGTGTGTGTGTGTGTGTGTGTGTGTGTGTGTGTGTGTGTGTGTGTGTGTGTGTGTGTGTGTGCTGTGGTGTTTCTGTGGAGGGTTGAGGACATCTTTGTGAAGTGGGCTCCCTCTTCCACATCTATGCGGGTTCTGGGACAGAGCCCAGACTCCAGGCATCTTTACTTGCCTAGTCAGCTTACCTCATTCTTTTTTCCTTTCCTTCTTTTTAAATGTGTACGCGCATCTGTGCGTTCTTATGTATCAATATGGCTGTCTTACTTGGGTTTCCTACTGCCGTGATAAAACACCATGACCAAAAGTAACTAGGGAAGGAAAAGCTTTTCTTGGCTTTACAGGCCCATGTCCCTGTCCATCGTGGAAGGAGGAAGTCAGGGCAGGAACTGAAGCAGAAGGCATGAGGAACAAGCCAGTAGGTAGCCCTTTGTAGTGTCCTCTGCTTCAGTTCCTGCCTAGAGTTCCGGCTCTACCTTCCCTGTCAGATGGGCTGGGACCTGGTAGCTGGAAGCTGATTAAACCCTTTCCCTACGTTGTTTTTGGTCCCGGTGCTTTACCACAGCAGTAGAAGCCCTAAATAAGACAATGGGTGTATGTGTGTGTCAGGTGCTCTGATACGGAGGCCAGAGGACAATCTCGGTTGTCAACCTCAGGAGTGCTGCTCATCTTCCTTGAGACAGGGTCTCTCATTAACCTGGAGCTAATGAGAGTTAGGCTAGGCTGGCAGCCAGTCCCTTGCCTCCAGCACAGCGACTACAGTGCAAGACACCACACCTATTGTATCCAACTCAGGCTTCAGTTGCGACTTTTGGGTCACTTCTAAGACAGAATAGTATAGCTAGGGACAGTCCCCACACTATCTGTGGGGTCCATTTGTGGACTTTTACCTATTTTGACCACATAACGTCTCAATGAGGAGATGCCGTTTTACAAAAGGAAGGTCGAAGAGGCTTAGTCAGGGATCACATAGACCATAGTGGTCGAACACAGCAGTGTCTCCCAATGCTAGGCTGTGAGAGACCTGATGTAAAGGCAAGGCTTTCTCTGGGCCCTGATGGGGGCGTGTTTGAGGGGGAATGAGGTAGATGCTACTGCCCAGCCTGGAGATGCTCCTTGGAAAAGGAGAACGCCTAAGATTCCTTTTTTGTCTGTGTGTCTGGGGGTGGGGGGGTGGGGGTCCCTGTCTGTCCTTCGATTGGGCAGTGGCAGATGCCAGGCACACACCGAAGCCCCAGGGGTCTTATAGTTAGTTCTGCAGCAGTGTTGGATTGGCTGCAGCTGCGGGTACATGGGGACGTGAGTGGCTTCCTGAACAGCGGTATGAGTGGCCAGCTCGAGCCAAGGAAGCCTGAGGAAGCGCTCGTCCTTGTGCCTTGGTCTCAGGCCTCCGCTGTGCGCTTGTATTTAACGCCTCGCTCCATTTCCGAGCGAGCCTGGGTGCTGTGTGTTTGTTTGTCTAGCGACAGAAGGCAGCCTCCCAGGGAAGGGCCCTCCCTCAGCCCCCCTCCCCCCATGCTCACACAGCCGGCCTAATGCTGCGTGGTGGGGCGCACTGATTAGGAAGCAAGCTGAGGGTCTCCTGGCACCACCCACCGGATCAGGCTCTCCCCTGCCACGCGAAGCCAGCCGGAATCCCAAACTGGCAAAGACTCGGGGTGCTTCACCCCACAGCGCCTGAGCCAACCTCACAGAAAATGAATCGCTGGCAAAAGAAGCCATTTCCTGTTTCCCAAACACCACGCGCCTAGTCCATGCGGGAGCCTGTGAGACACGCATCAAGGCTGGGAGGCCATCTCATGCTAGTATTAAAAGCATAAGGATCCGAGTTCGATCCCCAGGCCCCACACAAAGGGTGGCACATGGAGATGCTAGCTTCCTAACCCCAACACTAGGGAGGCAGAAACAGGAAGATATCTAGGGTTCACTAACCAGCCAGACTGGCCTATTTGGTAAGCTCTAGGTCTGTGAGAGACCCTCTCAGAGTAGGTGAACAAGTCTCTCTTAGTCCCCATCTCCTCCCACCTCCCCAAGCATGCACACACAATGTACCTGCACCCCTTTAAAAGTCACCCAGCTCGTTAAAAATAATAAGAATTAAAAAGAGAAAAATCGGGGCTGGAGAGATGGCTCAGCGGTTAAGAGCACTGACTGCTCTTCCAGAGGTCCTGAGTTCAAATCCCAGCAACCACATGGTGGCTCACAACCATCTGTAATGGGATCCGATGCCCTCTCCTGTCTGAAGGCAGCTCAATGTACTCACATACATAAAATAAATTAAAAAAAAAAAAAAAAAAAGAGAAAAATCAAACAGACTCCACCATACTCCAAGCTACACAAAGGCAGCTGAATCTCTGGGAGTGTCTTGAACCCAAGATTCACATTACAAACACCTAGGAGAGACAGGATTTGAATGCAGTACTGTCTAACAAACACAAAACAATTTCAAATTCTGCTCTCGAGAAGCAAAGGGACTCAGGGCTGTCAACTTCACGTCTACAGTGTCTTTGTCATGTGACTTTAGGGAGCTCTTGGCCTTGGTTTCTTAATCTGTAGAGTGGGGGTGACAAAGCTGAGTTTATAGAAACAGTGGAGAGTTGAGATGAGACAGTCGGTGGACAGGAAGGGGGTCACAAAGAGCTGGCATGTGGTGTGAGTCCACACCACAGAAGTCTCTTTCTGGTTAAGTCTTAGAACCTAGTGTCTGGAAGCCACAGGACTCTGTTCTCAAAGGGAGCAATGAACATATGCCCCTCTGGGTGTAGTTGGTCCATTTTAGAGACATGCAAACTGACGCTCTGGCCAGCTTGTTGGCCTGCTGCCATCTGCATGTGAGCTTGGTCAGATGCTGGCCAAAAATGGTGTGAGGAGAATGCTTTGTGGGATCTCTCTCTCTCTCTCTCTCCCTCTCTCTCTCTAACACACACACACACACACACACACACACACACACACACACACACAGCTGCTACTGTTCCTGATGCTGGTGTTGTCACAACGTCCTTGCCCAACTGCTGGGGCCAACCACCATCACCATGGTAACCGCCAAAGGCCAGCTGGCCTCAGGTGCAAGGATGGGCTGTGGCCACCTTGATCCCTGGACCCTGTGCCCTCCTTGACCGTGCATGGTGATGTTTCCAACCTGGTGGCCTTCAGAGGTGGGTGGAGCTGGGCAGAGGCTGAACCCTTCCCTGATGACAGACCCCAAGGTCCCCTCCAATTCTCCTGAATCTCCATCCCTCCTCCTGCCCTGAGGGTGTGATGCCCTCAGGGTCGGAGATCTCTGGCGAAACAGGACTGCAGACCCCATTCCTTGCAAGCCGGCCAGGGAGAGCACACACTGGAACAGCCTAGCAGCCGGCTCTCCACTGCAGATATTAATTATCTGCTAACGACTCTCCAGGCAGTCATTAGACTCTGCTGCTGGCAGCTGTTCCCCAAACCTACCAGAGGCAGCCCGGGTGGAAGGAGCTGCCCGTGTCCGGAGGGGTGGAATGGACCTGTGAGCAGGCATGAGGCTGAGTAGGAGCAGGAGGGGGAGCAGCTCTGGGAGGGAAGAGTGGGGGGGCACACTCTTCAGGAGTTAAGGAACAGAGTGTGCAACAGGCTGGGTACTGGGGGAGAATCCAGAAAGGCAGGAGGAGTCAAAGCCTATAGATAGTCCTTGAGTATTGCACATCATGTGCACTTATTGAGCACCTTTGGTGTACCTCAATGGCAGGGAATGCCAGTGAAGGCCTTTACCTGCATATCTATCATATCCCTCACTTATGAAGGCACAGCTGCCTCTACCCAATGACCCTGACTCCTGCCCTACCTTAGAAAATGCTCTCTGGTCTTTGGTCGCTGGTCACAGCTCCATACAGATCCTAGGCTAGGGATGGAGCCAGGGATTCAAGGGTAAGGTCTCGGGGTCTCCCCACTTCGTCTGTTCCCACTATCACTGAAGCAATGCCACTTTGCACCACAGTTGACCTTATGATCTTCCAGTGAGCGAATGGGCTAGCCTTCACCTCGGGCTCCCCACCAGGATAGAAGGCCTTGAAGGGGAAGGGCAACTCCAGGAACCACATGGGTGTCTGATGTGTCAGGGGTTCAAGTGCAGTGGCCAAGGCTCTGCTGTCTCCTCCCAACCCCCTGAGAGGAAGACTGAAGAGTCTACAGGGACACCGTGCTCCTCCTGGGAGGTCAAGGCAAAAGGATGTGGTAGGGTGTGGCTGGAGTTGGTGACCACAGAGACCACCAGGCTATCGACATCTCACATGACCATCAATACCAGATATAGCAGCACATACTTGTAACCCAGCACTTGGGAGGCTGAGGCAAGAGGATCATGAGTTCAAGGCCAGCCTGGGCTACCTAGTGAGACTTTGTCTGAAATGAAAATAAATAAGAGAGGTCCCAGACACTATCAGAGCCAAGTCTCACAGTGGCTAAGGGGATACTCATGGTCCAGCAATGGGACCAGTCATCTAGGTAGAAATGAGTTTCCTTCACCAAGGAAAATTCAGAGGTCCAGATGATGCCCTGGCGAGGAACTTGGAGGAGGAGCATCCAGAGCTCCAGGCTGCCCAAATCCAGCTCTGTAGAGTCAGGAGAAGCTGTGGGCTCCTTAAGCCCCTAGCTTCCATATCCTCAGAAAAATCGGATTATAGCTGTAACCCAGAATGCTCATGTCCCCCACTAAGTGATCAAGGTGATGACAGCTGAGCCCTGAGCCCAGGGCACAGTGCTCAGAAAGTACTTCCTCCTCTCTCCCCCCTCCTCTTCCTCCCCTCCCTCTCTCCTCTCCCTCCTCCCTTTTCTCTTCCTTATCCTCCTCTTTTGTGTCCTCTTCCTCCTTCTCCTTCATTTGCTCCCCTCCTCCCCTTCCTCCTCCCCCTCTTCTTCCTTCCTCTTCACACAGAAGTGTAACGCACACACTAAGCCACAGGAGTCTTTACACAGCTTAGGCACTTTCAAACACTCCCCACCCAGAACAGAACATAGTCTGCTTCTGACTCCTTCTCACCGTGTGCCCACTCTCCAACTCCTGTGCCCCTGAGGGTAGGCATGAACTTCATGAGCTTGAGTCTGAGTTCAGTGCAGTCACAAGGCCATGAAGCCACCCCCCCCCCGGAAGTTGTACATATGCCATTTTGCTACCTCAAAAGGATGCCTGTGTTCCTCTGCCACCACTCTGACCCCATCACCCAAGTCACTGGCTACCCAAAATCTGCTTTATGGGTTTACCTCATCTGGGTGCTTCATGTCAGGAAAACCACACAACTTATTGTGTCTGCTTCTCTCACTCATGTTCTTACATGGCTTATCATGAAGCAGGGACCGTTCCTTTCTTTCTCTTGTGACTGTATAATATTCCCCTGAATGGACATACCACATTTTTATTTACCCATTCCTCAGCGGATAGATATATATGTAACTTTTTATTTGACTTCTTGTATTTGTTATTAGGTCACCAGAACTCATGCATGCTGTATTCTGTTCAAGGATTTTCAGTACACAGTAGTCCTTGTTATCCATTACCGGTGTTGCCATTTTGGGGGATTTCCTTCTCAGAATAAAGCAGCCAGGGATAGTCTTGTAGCAATCATCTGGCAACTGTTTCCACTGGGTGAGTCCCTGTGTGGAGTTATTAAAGTGGGTCTCCCTATGTTTGTTTAGTAGTTTTTGTTTGTTTGGTTAGTTGGTTGGTTTTTCGAGACAGGGTTTCTCTGTGTAGCCCTGGCTGTCCTGGAACTCACTCTGTAGACCAGGCTGGCCTCGAACTCAGAAATCCGCCTGCCTCTGCCTCCCGAGTGCTGGGATTAAAGGCGTGCGCCTCCACTGCCCGGCAGTAGTTTTTTAAATAGAGAGCTGGCAGGGCTCCAGGGAGAGCACTGCCAACTGCATCTTTTGTAAACGCAACATCATCACTTTCTCTCCTTGTGTTTAGTTACTCTGTTACTTTCTCTTTATGGAAAAGAGATGCTCCTATGGTGTTGGTCCCAAGACTCTTTTAAATGGGTATGTTTAGTCTCCTCCCCACAAACCCCTGCATGTTAGGCAAGCTCTCTCCCCATCAGCTACAGCCCAGACTTCAAAACAATGCTTTTGGGTGGGAAATAAAAAGAAGTTAACTCAAAGAATATCTTCAACAGATAATAAATAATCAGGTAATCCAAGCTCTGAGGTTTTGAGCTCTGGTTCTCTTGGCTCATTGAATCTGGCCAGGTTGGAGTCTGAATGAGGTGGTGGGTGTACACGCAGGACTCTAGGATAAATTCTAAGGGTGTGTGACTGTTAGGTGGGAGATGAGCGTGCATGAGAAACAGACCCAAGGGGCTGAGACTGGGGCTCCAGTGGTAGATAGCCTATTGCGTGCTGGTGACACCTGAACTCTCCAGGGAGGAAATGGCAGGAAGATTAGGAGTTCAAGGTCACCCTGGACCACATATTAAGTTCAATCCCAACTTTGGAAACATAAGACCCTGTCTCAGAAAGAAAGGAAGAGGAAGAGGAAGAGGAAGAGGAAGAGGAAGAGAGGGAGGAAGGAAATGAGGGGAAGAGAAGGACAAAAGAAGTCACATTGAGGAGTTCTCAAGCCACCAGCAAAACTCTAGCTTCACAATGGAGGACATGGCTTCTATCCTACCATGGGGTTCCCAAGCCTGGTGACCTTGAACAGGTTCTTATTTCTTCTGTGCCTCAGTTTCTTCACATGTACCAGGAGGGTCCTCCCATGGACCCATGCAAGCATTTCTTTTTTATGTTTATTATTTAATTCTAAATTTTTGTCAGAAAATGGTTTTCGTAGGAATGGCATATATTCTCTGTGGTGCTGGCCTTCCTAAGACCCTCCTCAAACAAATACATATTGTATGTTGGGCACGTCCCTTGATGTGTCCCCTGTCCCCATCCTGCCTCCCGAGAGTCTCCTATAGTCCTCTGGAGGTTTTTACTTGTGCTTTCTGGTCATCTATACAAACAGGAGTTAATTTTCTTAGTCCAGTTATCTCCAGGTGCCTCCATCATCCTGCAAATGATCCTGCTTTGTTTCTTACGGCAGCGAAAGTCTTTTGTGTCTGTAACCCATATTTTCTTACCCGCTCCTCTGTTCACAAGCAGACAGGTTGGCTCTGTAACGTTGTAACATCCTACTTGTGAATTGTGTCTCAGGAACCGTTGATGAGTGAGAATGTCTGTGATTGGCTGGTCTGGGTAGTTTGGAGGCCCTTATGTAGATACCCAGATGTGGTACAGCTGGGACACATGATGGGTCTAGTTTCAGTTTTTAGAGGAATCTCCGTGTTGATTCCCATGGAGGCTAGACTCACAGCCACCAGCATTGTCTAAGAGTCCTCCTTCCTCCACACACTCACAAGCATTTCTTGTTCATTTTCTTTCAAAACATTTTCAACTACATATTTTCCTTTTTTTAAAAAAGATTTATTTTATTTATTTTATGTATATGAGTTCACTGTAGCTGTCTTCAGACACAGCAGATGAGGGCATCAGATCTCATTACAGATGGCTGTGAGCTACCATGTGGTTGCTGGGAATTGAACTCAGGACCTCTGGAAGAGCAGTCAGTGCTCTTAACTGCTGAGCCATCTCTCCAGTCCTAGTTATTTTATTTTATGTGTATTATATGTGTTTTTCCTGCATGTATGCTTATGCACCACATGTGTGCAGTGTCTGTGGAAGCCAGAAGAGGGCGTCAGATTCCCTGGAACTGGAGTTAGAGAAAGTTGTGAGCTGCCATGTGGGTGCTGGGAACTGAACCTGGGACCTTTGGAAGAGTAGCCAGGGCTCTCAACCACTGAGCCATCTCTCCAGCCCCTGTAGTTCATCTTCTTTGTTCATTCCTATAATTTTGGTTTGTAAGCCAGGGTCTCACTATGCAGCCCCAAACTCACCTTGCGCTCTCTTGCCTGCCCCTCCTAATGTTACGCTGAGGAGGAGGGCACCACACTCAGCCATACAGGCTTCTGCTCACATCCCCACAATAGATATCTGGGATGAGAGGTGAACAGTAGGCCTTTAGCACAACCCATGGATGACGGAGGTCATGAGTCTCCTCTGGCCAGTCCTCCTCAGAGACATCCACAGCAGCCAGCAGAGTCCCTGTCTCTTCTATCAGAGTGGCTGGGAGGTGTGGCCAATGAGTAGCTGCTTAACGGGAGAAATGAACGAGGCAGGTCTATGCTGACATAAATCTCGGGAAGAGAACATTTAGACGCTCCATACTTGGGCTGGCTATCATTTAAATTGCCAGGCTGCTGCTTCTCAGCCCACATTCCCTTATTAGCGTCTTTCTGAAGCTCAGGCCTTAATTGCACATCACTGCAGACTCTGCCCACTGTGCCTGCCCACCCGTTTGCAGATCCTCCACCCCTGCTTGGCAGCACCAGGACGGGGGACCGGGCACCAGAGCAACACAGACAGGTGCAGCGCTGTAACAGCGGAGTGCGGAGGGTACCTGTCAGTCATGCCTGCCTTCCTCGCTGCCCTCTGCAGGGCTGTTTTCCAAACAGAGCCCAGAATGACCCAGAGCTATGAATCACAGTAACTTTGATCCCTCCTCTGGGTCCTAGTTAATGCTGGTTAAACGCTTAACTTGAAGCTGCGGAGATGGCTCAGTCAGTAACATAATTGCACGTAAGCATGAGGGCTTCATTTAAATCCCCACGCCCCACTCTACCTGCCAGCTGTGGCCCAGCCTCCTCCACTCTCCTAGATCTATCTCAATAAGTCCCTCAAGTGCCTCAGGACCTTGGCACATGCTACAGCCTCTTGCTGTCTTGTTCTTCTCCCAGTGTTTGCCTGATGGACTCATTCACCGGATGGACTCTGGTTTTGTTTGTTTGTTTGTTTGTTTGTTTGTTTGTTTAAGGTCTTACCTAAAATCATCCCCTATCATACCTTTGGAGCCTCTATGTTCCTGGATCCCATTCTTGATGTTGGAAAGAGGGCACAAGTCACTTTGCACTCTGACAAATTGAGAAGCAGAGTCTCAGAGATGGGATGTGACTTCCTGAATCACACACTCCTGTAAAAAAATAAATAAATCTGTTTTTTCCTCCTGGCCACATAGTTCCCAACAGCGATGACTCTGAGAATAATTATTTATTATTAAATACCTAGGCCAAAGCTTTGGCTCATTCCCTGGCTAGCTCATAACTTATTTAACCATTGAAACTATGCTATATCTACCATTACCTCTCCTTCCAGCTCAGCCTACTTCTTCATCCTTGTCTCCTCAGCGTCTCCAGTTCATCTACCTGCTAGTTTACATCTGTCTCCTTGATCCATCCTCTCGGCTCTGTCCACATCTCTCTTACACTCTTACTGGTTTCCAAGAGTCCTCTCTCTTCCTACCAGTGTCCCACCTATTGGCTATCAGCTTTTTTATTAACCGGTGGTACTTATAAGAGATTCTGTCTACACATTCCCACTCTGTCTAAAGGTGCATGTGCTGCCCACCCCAGGGCCTTTGCACAGGTTGCTCCCTTACCCTACTTCCTTATAAACTCTTTGATGGAGCTCGGATCTTGACTGCCCTCCAAAGCCCTATGTGTGAATGGCTTGGAACCCAGCCCTACAGGGAGGAAGTATATCTCTTAGAACATAGGACCTATCAGAAAGGGTTAGGATTTCTACTGTACACTTGACTTTATGAGGTGCTAGAGACAAAGCCCAGTGATCCCCGAATACCAGACAATCTACCCCTGAGCCACAACCCCAGGTCTCGATCTTCTGGAGGTTCTTAGCCTATTTCCTTTTCAACATAAAAGTGTGAGAAAGTGAGCTTGCTAGAGGATGGGTTTGCCAGAGGTGGGCGGGTGCTCCCTCTTAAGGCACAGAAGAAACCATTGCAAGGTGTTTGGGGAGAAGATGGTATCTGTAGGTGTCTGGGCTTCATTACCACTAGGATACAATTATGGGAACAGCCTGGGGAGAGGGATGTTGAGTCATTTGTTTACAACCCCCCCACCCCCACCCCCACCTGCAGCCATTGGTTATAAGCTGCTCCTGGGACACAAACTCAGGGACAGTTCTGGGGTTAAGCTCACACCTGTGACTATTGGCAGCCTCCAGCAGAGGGGACAGGCGTTAGAGGTAGGGCGCTCTCAGCATGTCTAAGAACTGCCCACCCTTTGAACTTTGCCCATAGAGGACAAAGCACTATGAGGTCACTGATGTCTTGGCCACAGCTTCTTGAGTTCATTGCTATTTACACCATTGTGTCAATTAGCAAACTGTTTAGTAGCTTGGATCACGTGTCCAGCCCTGACCTCTGAAAGAGATCAAGAAGCCCGGGAACTGGTCAATGCTTATCTGACCAGCCACTTCAGCTGATGAACCCCAGAGCACCTCGGAGTGACAGACCCAAAGAGTTGAGGTTATTTTCTTGAGGACATGCAGTCTGTAAGAGATGGTGCTGAGATCTGAACCCAGGGCCCACACCACTCCTCCCCGCATCAGCACCCCAGCCCCAGAACCTCTCTCATATCTATGTGAGAGCACTGTCTCACCCCAGAAGTGCGCCTCTGCCCTAACCAAATGTATCTTCAGGTGAGAAAACCGAGGATCCATTGATCCATGATCAGAGAAGAAGTAGAAGCCAGATGCATGAGTTAGACACAGGGTCAGTTGCTGTTCTGGAAGCTCACCTCAGCCACTGCCCCTCAGGAGAGCCGCAGGTAGAAGATAGACCAGAAGTGGTAGGTGCTGTGTCTTACGGAGAAGTGCAATCTAGGGGGACCTTTGGCATAAACCCAAATCCACTCCCCCATCTCACAGCCAGAAAGACTGAGGCACAAGCTTGCCGGTCTTCCCCCAAGCAAGTGGCAGAGCTAGGATTCCAACCCAGAACAGCAAGATCCCAGATTAGAGTCCCATCGAGGTATCTGAGCTTGGTTGCCTCCAGTTGATGAGGAGGCTCTCTACCCCACAGACACGCCAGCCCAGGGCTGGCAGCTCCAGTTGTGAATGTCTGCTCCTAGGAGTATCCTGAGCTCCAGATCCAGGGCCCCTGCAGCTTGGACTTTTCAGAGCTCTGAGGATCCTGTCTGGGCTTTTGGGACTAAGCTATCCTCTGTTTAACACTGCTCTGCTGTATCCAGGACCTGGGCTGCTCCCTTGGCATCCAGGAGCACAAAGGCAAAGAAATAGACTGAGACCAAATAAACATATAAACCAAGTGAGATCAGACTTCCCCAGATGGAGAGAGTAGGCTTCCCTATGGCGGTGTGTTGCTGCAGTCTGCAGCAGGGGGAGGGGGCGACCTGAAAGTAGCTCCAGAGGCTCACAGCATGGGGTGGGGGCTGTAGAACCTACATGAACCCCAGAGACTATTCTACAAAGAATCTGACATCCCACTTAACTTTGTGTTCATGAGTCACAACCAATCACCCACTTCCCCCCCCCCCCCAGATGTCAGGTGCTCACGTTCCAGGGATTCACACAGGGAAACTGAGGCATGCCCAATAAGGCTTTTGCCCAATGAGATCAGCTGAGTAGTATCTGAGATTCATCCCACCCACAGGTCCATCTGGAGACTTGCATCCCACTACCCAGATGGGGTGCAAATAGCAGGAAAGGGGTTCAGGGGGCCCCACAGAGATCAGGCGTGGAGGTGGGACCTAATCCCCGTCGCCCGCCTGCTGTCCTGATGCAGCTCCCGGTTCAGGGCCGAGGCTTTGTGGAGTCTTATCTTTGCCCTCACTATTTTTTCTTTCTGAGCATTGAAGTTCAAAATCCTCTCTCCGCCTCTCCGATGGGCGGTTTCCGTGTCCCCACCATATCGCTGTTTAACATGTGCTGCTAAGAACTGGGGACAGTGGCCGGTGCCTGCAGATTAGCTATTCCCACGGAGAAGTGATTTATCGCGAAGATCCCCCCCTCCCGTCCCCCAGAACACATTCATCAGAAATTAAAACTGGAGGAGGAGGGAGGGTGGCAGAGTGATGGGGAGGGAGGTGAAGAAGGGTGAGGAGACGGGAAGGTGGGAGAGGGGCCAGGTGATGTGGGAAGGGAAAATAGGGGGGACTTGGGATCTGGAGAAAGCCGTCGGGGTGGGGGCTGGTGAGGGGAGAGGAGAGGGTAGGAGAAGAGGAGATAAGGAGGGGAGAGAGGCTGGGACTGGGTGGAGGGGGAGGAAAAGAGTGAAGGGGAAAGGAAAGGGAGAGAAGAGAGGAAAGAGGAGGGGAAAATACCGAAGATAGAAAAGAGTCAAGGAGTCGGAAGACGAAAGACACGGGGAGAGCTCATCGGAGAGGGGGGGGGGAGGGTAGCGGGGGCGGGGAGAGAAGCGGAAGAGAGGGATTACAAAAGAAAAAAAAAAAACCCGACAGAGCTTAAAAATAAAAAGCAAGAAAGGCACACAAGGCTGTGAATACGGGGGCAGAAAGGAGAGACGGGAACCCATAAGAGTGGGGACCTCAATGCCCGTGGCCCCCAGGTGGCGACCCCTGCAGTGCGCTCAGGCCAGACCCCTAACCCAAGTCCTGTCTCCTCCGAGGACCCTTTCCAGGGGAGAGGGAGACAGCCTGCTTTGGTGTCTCCTTTGGGCAGGTTCATGCAGATACATGTATGCACTGCTCTAAACGGAAATATATCCATATAAATCTCTGGCTCCGTCCCGCAGGCCCTGGAGATGCGCAGGCCTGGAGCAGAGGTGACAGCGATAAGCAGATTAGAGCGGGTTGGTTCATTTGTTGTAAGATGCTCCGGGAGGGGGGTTTTGTTCTCAGAAGACCAACCGGAAGGTTATCTAAATAGGCTACGTCTGAACTAACCCAGAGCCGCCCCCCCGCTGGGACATTAATGGTACAAAGAGCGAAAGACAGGAGGGCGGACATGAGTTACAATGATTATTTGATTATCTTGGGCTTTAACAAACCCAGCCAGTTCGTCTGGGTGTGAAAAATTAACTGTTCTCACAGTGGCAAATTTCACAGCGTTCTGAGTTATCTCTCTCTCTCTTTCCAGAGAGGCGGAGGGCCGTGGGCGAGGGTGAGGGGTGACAAGAATGCCCCAGTTTCTCTTGGATGGGATCCCCTTTGACAGGATCCTCTGGATCGAGGAAATCAACCACACAATTTAGGGTCCCTTCAAAGAAGGTTCTGGACCAAAAGTTTAAAATGTAAGCATAGACTGACTTCCATAACGGGGGCCTAGCCCTCTGCTGCTGAAATAATTTTCTTTTTAAAGCAAGATGTGGTAGCCTGTATTCCTAACATTTGCAAGAAGCAGGAAGATTGCTGGGAGTTTGAGGCCAGCCTGGGCTCTAGATGAATAGACAGTAACAAAATATTTGTATGCGCCGGTGCCTAGGTGGGTGCACGTGCATGTTCAGGTATACGTACCCGTGTATACCCATGTGTGTGGATGTCAGAGGTCAACCTTGAAGGTTGTTCTTCAGGCATCACCCCCTTTGCTTTTTGAAACAAAGTCTCTTGCTGAAGCTGGGCTTGCTGATTCCTTAAGGCTGGCTGGCTATTGAGCTCCTGAGATCCACAAGCCTCTGTTTGGCCAGCGCTGGAATTGAAGGCATGTCCCACAACACCTCCATGGACTTGGGGTAAAACTTGGATTCTTATCTTGTTCAGCAGGTTGTTGATGAGCCTTTTCCCAGCCTCAACAAAAATTATATGTATATTTAAATAATTTATCTTCTTTAGTGGGAAGGGGGGGGGGGGTTGAGTGCAGGTACCTGCAGAATCCGGTAAAGGGTGTTGGATTCTCTGGACCTGGAGTTACAAGGGGGTTGTGACCCAGCAGTGTGGGAGCAGGGAACTGATCCCAGGTCCCAACAAAAGTAGTAAGTTCTTTTAACCACTGAGTCATTTCTCTAGCCTGACCCCCCAAAATATTTTTTATGGCCCGGATCATTTCTGCTTAGACCTGCACCATCCAATAGAGTAGCCCTCTGCCTCACTGGGTTGCATGGTGCTGGGGATACACTCTGTGTTGATGGGCTTCGAATACTAAATGCCTAGTGGATCTCAAAGACTTAAAAGGGCAAAAGCCTAAACTAGATTATGATTTTTTTTTCTAGCTTTCTGACAAAGGCAACCAAAAATATATTGGTTATTCAGAGATAAAGAATGCTATTCATTTTGAGGTTTAGCCATGGCTCAGTCAGTAAAGTGCTAGGACCCGGGCTTAATTTCCAGAACACATTTTTAAAAATAAAAAAATAAAAAAGCCAGGCATGGTGTCCTGAACCTATACTCCCAGCTCTGGGGAGGCAGACCCAGAGGCAGGTGGCTGCCTGACAGCTCAATTGGCCAGACGAGCCGATAGACACTGTCTCAAAAACATCAAAGGTAGATGATTCCCGATTGACCCTGTATGCATGTGCGCACGCACAAAGTTAATTTCGTCTGTGTATACTCTCTCTGTAGACCAGGCTGGCCTTGAACTCAGAGATCCATCTGCCTCTGCATGCCGAGTGCTGGGATAAAGGTGTGTGCCACCACCGCCAAGCTCATCTGAGTCTTTTTAGGGCCACAGGTATCAGCTCATGTTAACCTCCATGTGCGGCTGTTAGTTTTCTGGTGCCATCAAAAGCCACAGCAGGCACAGAAGGCTTAGCAACAGGATGTTTCACTGAGGGTTTCCTGAGGGCCAGCCACTTCAGTCACTGTTAGAATTCTGGTTGAGGTACAACTGACTGGCCCTGCACTGGCCACCAGGGAAACCGAGGCCAGGCAGGTGAAGAAATCTGCCCCAGGTCCCTCCTGCTGATGGCATTTGTACTCACAAGGCCTGGCTCCTAGCTGCAGTTGTCATGAGAAACTACCATGTGTCCCTAAGTCGTCAGAGGGACTACTCTAAGTCTACTCCTGCAGACCTATAATATGCATCCAGACTGGACATGGGGAACACTGAGAAACATGAGATGACCAGTCTGTAATGACATATGTAACCTCTGTGCAGGGCGCCCGTGTCTCAAGAGGAAGCTGGGAAGGCTTCCTGGAGGAAGGAACATGACAGTCTTGAGGAAGAAAGAGAGAGCTGTGGGAAGGGTGTGGGGCCAGGGTACAGATTATAAACCTCTCTTTTAAGCATGTAGATGTCACTTCAGTCTCTCTCTCTCTCTCTCTCTCTCTCTCTCTCTCTCTCTCTCTCTCTCTCTCTCTCACACACACACACACACACACACACACCATCAGAGTTACTGACACCCAGTCCCACCCTGAACATTTTGTAAGTGAAGAAAAAAATGGCCAGTAGAAAATCTGGATCCTGGAGCTGGGTTCAAGTTCTGTCCCTGCCATGAAGCCTCTCAGATCCTCAGTGGTCTCTGTAGAATGGGTATTCATGCTACCTCCTTACTGTGTGGTGCTGGGGGTAGAGTCCAGGGCCCCCTCACATGCTAACCAAGATCTAGCCTGATCTACATAGTCCTGGATTTCCTGGACCGGCCTATGTAAACCAGGCTGGCCTCAAACTCACAGAGAACTTGCCTCTGCTTCCTGAGTGCTGGGATTAAAGGTGTGTGGTATCACATCCAACCTTATTTTAAGGGAGGGTCTCATTAAGTTTCCCAGGCTGGCCTTGAACCTGCTCTATCTTCCTACCTTAGGCAACTGAGTAGCTTTTTTTTTTTCCTTTTTCGAGACAGGGTTTCTCTGTGTAGCCCTGGCTGTCCTGGAACTCACTCTGTAAACCAGGCTGGCCTAGAACTCAGAAATCCGCCTGCCTCTGCCTCCCAAGTGCTGGGATTAAAGGCGTGCGCCACCACTGCCTGGTTAACTGAGTAGCTGAGATTATAGGC
>CM052721.1:42409714-42486602 GCA_028551405.1 Uromys caudimaculatus
CCCCCCCCCCCCCCCCCCCCATAGCTCAGGCTGGCTCCATACCTTCCTGCCTCGGCCTTCCAAAAGCTGAGCTTGCAGACATGCATCACCAAACCTGGCTAAAGTTGTAGAATTTTATCCCGGGCAGTTCTGGGGCCCAGAAGGACACCTCTCTTGCTGTCTTTGCAATGAAAATGTTAAGTGTCAGTGGCGGCTGCTGAGCTCCTGCGAAGGAGCCGCCACAGACAGAAGGGGAGCTTGCCTCTTCCTTCACCTTCCACCTTCTGTGAGCTGGTCTCTAGCATGAGCTCATGGCCCAGACCCCACCCACCCCTGGAGAGCCAGGCACGGAGCAGACTCAAGGCCTCACATCAAGGACATCAAATATCAGCTCAGCCTAAGCCCCTGGTGCCGCTTCTCCTGACATAGAGATCGGAGGACAAAGCGCCTGGGATTCTCCAGAGCCACTGTCTCCATCCTGCCTCTGCGATGTGCCCCCCCACACTCCATCCCTTTCCATCCCCTGCTTCCTTTCATGTCCCCCGCCCCCACCCCACCTCCTCTCCCCCCACCCACATCTCCTCTCTTCTTTCTCCTTCCTTGTTATTTTATCTCAACTTGCCACAAATCTGTCCCTCCACAAAGCAGCTGCCATCTTTGTTCTGGGCCATTATGTGTGGCAGGCAGTGCTGCCCGAGTGGGGCTGCCGGGCAGACAATCACCGGCTAATAGAGTGTCTGTGAGCTATTGTGGAGTGTGTCCGTGCTGATACATCACCCCCTGCTTGACACCTAGCGCGGGCAGCCACGGAAAGCCGGCCGGGCCACTCTTGGCATCTCCATTCTGACCCTGCGCACACAGGTCAGGGACTTGGGACAGGGAACCCAGATGGGCCGCAGGCTCGTTCTGGTGTTTCTTGGGTATCCATGGACCAGAGTTTCGACTTCAATGACTGTCCACTCCAGCCCAAACAGGGAGGTGGTTTTATTCTGTTTTAAAGGTGGGAAACCGAGGCTCTGAAAAGAGACATTTGCCTCAGATCACACAGTGAAGTGGAAGGCATCTCTGAGGCTGAACTCCAGTTTTGTCTGCCCTGAAGCCATGAAGCACCACGCACTGATGTTTCCAGAAATAGCTACTGCTTATCTGGGACACAGGATGGTGTCCCACATACAAGCGGGGAGAGTCACTGTGGAAGTCAGGACATGCCCCTGTCTCCACCCTGGATTTCATGGATTTTGATGGAGTTTCTGGTGAAACGGGAAAAGCAGGGGGAACAGAAAAGAACCATTAGAACGAGACAGGAGAGGGTGTAGTGACTACAGACACCTACAGAAGTCCTGGGGACAAGGCCAGCTCCCTCAGCTCACCCCTCCAGCTGTCATGGCTTAGGTCAAGTGTCTTCACCTGTCTGTGACTCAGTTTCCCTGTGGTGACAAGTCGGGATTACCATGATAAGAGGGCTTGCTGGGAAGGCTCAGTGCACCATGGGATGATGGAAAGAGTTCCGTTTATTTTTTATTCTATTTAAAGCCCAAGGTTGATTCCCACTGGGCCAACCTCACCTCCACTCTCATCAGAGCAAGAGGGCTGTTTCAAAGACCAAAATCAGGCCCATCAAGAGGGTCCTCTGATGTCCCCACTTGACACATGAAGAAAATTAGGCTCCCAAGAGGCCGAGCCCTTCCTAGTCATTTGACTTCAGAGTGAAGGTTCTCTGCTAACCCCCCAAAGCAAAACGGCCCTGCTATAGAATCTCCTGGGAGTCTGAGGTGGGACATTTCTCCACTGCCACAGAGGAAATCCCCCACCCCACCTTCTGGTGTTTTCACCAGGTCCTCTTCCCCAAGCCACAAGAATCAGCAAGGCCTAAAGTTATCTGTCTGCCAACCAACTCCTAACCAAACTACGCAGTCCAACTGAGATGTCCCCATCCACAGGAATACCACCATTCTTCTTATGTTAGGGCCTCTGGACTGAGGACCTTCCTCTGGATCTCTTATCTGTTTTTTTTCAGGAGTAGAGTCTCCCTGTGTAGCCCAGGCTGTCTCACAATCCTTCTGCCTCAGCCTCCCAAGTACTAAGATCACAGGCAGGTGTCACCACCCCTGGCTATCCTGGAGTTCTTGTTAAGATCTATTGAGATGGCTATACAATATAAATTTCATAAGTTCAGTATGCCAGGGATTTGTGTAGGGCAGACATGGCTCCGGGATGTCCCACCGACACCACCACCCAAGACGTCAGTTCCGTATGTAATATGGCATGGTGCTTACCCAGAACCCACATGTGTCCTCGCACACATTAAACATCCCTGAATCTTTCCACACCTGAGCCAGAGCAAGTGATGTACCCAGGTTACTGCCTTGTTCAGAAGAATTGTGGTTTAAAAGCCCTTACCCAGTTAGTGTACACACACAACTGCCCTTGGGTATTGTCCACACTCTTGGTTGAACTTGCCGGCATAGAATCTGCCAAGATAGAAGCATGAGGCCCGATGATAGAAATCACAGCAGCTGCCCTCCACGGGGACCTGCTTGGTGCCAGGAGATGGTTTTGCCAACTGTAGCAGTTGTCAGTCACAGACGCCCTGTCCACCATCCTCAGGCTGCCTGGCAGTAGCGAGCTGGGTAGAGACCACTGACAGCGCATTTCTCAGACAGGACAAGTGGTTTAGACAGAGGACGGAGCCGTCCAAGGAGAGGTGAAGGCAGGACAGGAGCCACAGGGTAGGTGCCCCGTGCAACCAAGGTCCTCCCAAAGGGCTGGCCTGTTCCTCACTTCAGCTCTCGGTTCTCTTTCTTTACTCTCCAAAGACACAGCTGCCTCACCACACAGACAAGCACACACGCATGCGTGTGTGCAGCACACCTTGGTCCTGAGTGTGGTGAGGGACACCATGGAAGCCTGTGTGGAAGTCCCAGGAAGGCAGGGAGGGTGGCTGAGGTCATTTCCAAGGTCAGCTCCTATGAGGGTAGAGGGGACCTAGGCAGCTCCAGTGAGATGCAAGGATCCTTGGGGACAGCAGAGGGGGCTGAAAGGCAACCCTGGAGGGGGCGGGTGCTGAAGGACAGACAGGCAGGGAGGCCCAACAGGACCTGGGAAGAAGAAGAAAAGGTGGGGACCTAGTAAGGATCATGAGAGAGAGAGAGGCCTGCTGGGTAGGGAGTGAAGAAGGGGAGAGACAGCTCAAAAATGGGCAGGGGTGTGTGTGTGTGTGTGTGTGTGTGTGTGTGTGTCTGTGTGTCTGTGTGTCTGTGTGTCTGTGTCTGTGTCTGTGTCTGTGTGTCTGTGTGTGCAGATGTGACAGACATAGGACCTTTCCTTATTGCTCAGTTCCAAGAAACACACGCACCAGACTCTGACTTAGTGCACTTCAAAGCAAATGTGTGTGTGTGTATGTGTGTGTGTGTGTGTGTGTTTGTGTGTGTGTGTATAGACACACACACATATTCATATACCCTTCACAACCCAGAACCCAGAGTTGCAGTGAGTTTTGTGGGGTGCAGCTAGTCGGGACCCAGAGGTAATTAACAAAGGAACCTCGATTTCCCCTACCCCCTCGCCCCGTGTTTACTGATCTCTGCGCGCGCACGAGGTGAGCCGGGCTGAATGGCTGATTTCCCAGAGGCTTTAGCTCCGGCTTGCTGCAAAGTTGTGAACAAAATGACTGGCCATGCATTGAACTGGCTTACACAGCTCTCCATATGGAAATGAAGATAATCCAGGCGGAGCTTTGTGTCTGGGCTAAGGCAGGGGAGCCGGGAGGGGAGCAGGGAGGGAGGAGGTGAGGCTCCGCCGCCTTTCAGGAGGATGTTCGGCTCGCAAAGGGTTGGAGGGGGGGAATTCAGCTAGATTTTGTTGGTCAAACACTTAGGAAGATGTCTTCCTCCTCCCCCACACACCCCCTACCTCCCCCACAAGCCCAGCACTGGCCACCCGCTCTCAGGACCTCAGTGCAATGTAAGGCTTGCTTGGGGTAGGAAGGTTTTAGGCAGCAGTACAAAAGAGGGGGGATTATGGGTAAGGTCAGAGGGCGCAGGGATTAGAGATATGAGGTTTTAAGAGGGCAAGGCTCCAAGAATGCTTCCCGTTTCTATGAAGCTTGTGTTAATTGATGTGGGGGGTTCTCTCCCTGCCGCACCCCTCCCTCCTCGCTGCGCCCCTCCCTCAATCTCTTCACGCTAGGAATTCTGCCTCCCCTGACACCCCTGCGCACCTCTCTCTTGTTCTCCTATTTGTTTTTTACCAAGGCTTTCCTGGGTGTGGAGGACGCAGAGAAAGAAACATACCAGGGAGCCTGGGTGTGAGGGTGAAGGTGTGGACTCGGGGTTCAAGTTGTGTCCTTACACACACAAACACACACACACACACACACACATCACACACACATGCTTAGAGGCCTTAATCGATCTCTCTAAATCTTAGTTTTCTAATCTGTAAAATGGGAATAAGTATTAACATGACTACTTGGTGGTGTTGGTTGTTAGCTTATGATTTCACTAGGCTCCTCCCAGGGATCTAGCAACGGCTTACATCATCATTGTGTCACCTGCTCACCACCCCAGTTCTTTCTGTTCCCACCTGTTCCCAGCTGCGTTCTCTCTCTCTCTCTCTCTCTCTCTCTCTCTCTCTCTCTCTCTCTCTCTCTCCCTCCCTCCATTCCTCTCTCTCTTTCTCTCTCCCCCTCCCTCTCTCCCTCCCTCCCTTCCTCCCTCTCTCCCATTCTGTCCTTCTCTGTGCCCCATCCTCTTCTCTGCCCTCATGACTCTGCTTCCATCTGTCTGCCTGTCTACATGTCTGTCTGCCTCTACCCCTTCTCTCAGCTCTCACTCCCCTCCCTTCCCCCAAATAACCCCCCATTATACCAGATCTGTGGAATGGCATGAATCCGAGGTCCTTCCAAGTTCCCCCTTGCTGCATTAAATTTCATAGCATTGGGGGTTTTTTTGGTTGTTTTGTTTTGTTTTATTTTGTTTTGTTTCAGGAAGGGGTAAGAATGCTAGGAGATGCCCCAGAGTGAGTAAGAGATGGCCCATGCAGCACAGCAAGGTGGAAGAGGAGGAACTTTATCCCAAGGGAAGTGCAGGAGTCTCCTGACAGGAAGCCAAACCACCGTCTATTTGCATTTTTAAAAGATTTGTTATGCATTGTGTGTGTTTCTGTGTAAGGGTGTGTGCATGTGATTGCAATTGTTCACAGAGGCCAAAAGGGGGCGTCAGGTCCCCGGAACTAGATGGAGAGGCAGCACCCGATATGGGTGCTGGGAACCAAACTTGCATCTTCTCACCGAGCACCCTTAACCACTGACCTCCTGGACAGCCTCCACTTGCATTTTGGGTGCCAGGTGGAGGAGGGACACAGGAGCTTGGATGGGTGGCAGGAGGCAAGCTCTGGAGCTAGGTGACAGCCATGCCAACCTTCCTTCTCTTCAAAGAGATACAAGACCAGAATCCAAGGTTCATCTGTCAGTGCCAAATAAACTTGAACAGATCAGTTTACCTCCCTGGACCTTGCTCTGTCTGTAAAATGGGGACTCAAGTAATTGAATAGTCACAGAATAGCCGCCGGGCAGTGGTGGTGCACGCCTTTAATCCCAGCACTTGGGAGGCAGAGGCAGGTGGATTTCTGAGTTCGAGGCCAGCCTGGTTTACAGAGTGAGTTCCAGGACAGCCAGGGCTACACAGAGAAACCCTGTCTCAAAAAAACCAAAAAAAAAAAAAAAAAAAAAAAAGAATAGTCACAGAGTTAAATGAGCCTGCATTATGTAAAGAGCCAACTGATGGCTAAAAAGAAAAGACTTAGTGGTGACAAGATCCAGCAAGATAAAGCGGTTAAAGCAACAAGTTCATGGTGAGAATAACAAGCAAGAAGCTGCCCTGCTGGACACAATCTTCCAGAATCCCCCAAGGCCCCTGTCTCCCTGCCATCTCCATCTCCATCTCTGGTTAGATAGATCTCATTAAAATGGAACTGGAAGGTTTCAATGCCCAGTTCTGAGGTAGTCTCGAGCTCTCCCTCCCTTGCACTTAACTATGCCGATGTCTCCAGGTTTTAATCAAATTAAATACCAACAAAAGCCACCCCTTTGCTTCCTGGTGAAAGAGTTTGTTGCCAATGTTCTCCTTCCTATCCTCATTTGCTCTGGAAACGTCTGTTTTGACAGGAAAGTGATGTCATGGTGACTGACCCTCATTGACCCTTGATGACCTCACTGAGCAGGGGCGCCCCAGTGATTGGTACCAGACAGGAGAGATGAGCCTTCCCTGTTTTAACCATGAGATCGTTGGACTATTTGTTACACAGCATGACCCCGCCTGTACTGACTGCTACAACCCAGTCAATCCTGCCCTAAGGCTGCAATCAGAATCACTCTCTGGACTTGTCCCATCACGACACTGCTGAGTGATCAGCTCTGGAGCCTCCAACTCAGATCAGAATCCAGCACAAAGCAGAGGCTCAGGCCCCTGTTGGGAAATTCTAGAGTTCTAGAAAGAACCCAAGAGATGCCTCCTCCTCCTGTCTGAGGTTCACTCTTACTCGTGGGTGACAAGTCAGACGCAAAAGGAAATGAATGCCAGCAAATGTGAGACATCCCAGAGAACGCATCCCCTTCTGCTAATGAAGGGACATGTCACTCTAACCCACAGCCACTGCCTCCTTACGCAAAGATTCCTCTCTGGTAAGCACAATGAGACACTTGAAAACTGTGAGCCGGTCTTGATTTTTTTTTTTTTTTTCAGAAGAATGAAGAAAATAATTATTCGATTCTAAAGGGTTTGCTCAGTGGCATTGTTCTTCGGGAGATGGTTGCCTCTTGAATTCCTTTGTTTTCTTCTCTCTCTCTCTCTCTCCCTCTTTTTTTTCTCTCTCTCTAGCTTTGAGTATTGTTCAGGGGCTAAAACTGCATTTTGTACTAACTGTTTTGTTTGTGTGAGACATTCATCAGTCCCCTCAATTGGAAAAGCTAAGAATGTGCCCCTCCTCCTTAAACTACCTAAGATGCCTTGGGTCTGTGGGGAAACTGAGTACCGCTTTGGGGTCCCCATAGCAGATAGCTGGAAACCCTGGAGACTGACAGGGCAGTAGGAAGTTTCCAGAAAAATGCTCCTTACTGCCCAGCCAAGGAGCAGCCTGCTGGGTCAGCTCTTTGATCCACACCCAGCGAATCTGGCCTCCGGGGAAGCCATTTTCAGAATTCTCCTCCTGCATGGAGCCTGGACAGGACCCATTCCTCACAGGGAACACGGGACAGCCACAAGTGACACTGTGCCACTTCCTGGCTGTACTCCTTGAAGCCTGTCCTGTCTGAGGACTCTGCTTCTCTTGCTAGAGAGACCATCACATGGAGAAATAGAGCCAAGACACTGTGTGGGAAGTGGGGGCTGTGGGGACCAAACCAGCCCTGCCATGGAACATCCCAGCTAAGATGCTAACCTTCTCTGTAGCTGTGGGATCTTCCTAGCACCCTGAAGAGGAGGGGAGAGGAGACAGGGAGGAGGGAGAGGAGGGGAGGAGAAAACAGAGGGGAAGGGAGGGAGGGGGCGGGAAGGGGAGGGAGAGGAGGGGAGGGAAATGAGGGAAGGGAGGGAAATGGGGGAGGGGAGGTAGGGGAGGGGAGAGGGAGAGGAGGGGAGGGGAGGGGAGAGGAGGGGAGGAGAGAGGAGAGAAGAGGAGAACAAGCCTCCTGTTGGCTTCAGCTCCATGTGGAGCTACAACCTTTCAGGAGCTGTTGAGGTGGCTCGAGGAGGGGCTGAGATGCTGATCCATCCGGGGGACCATGCTCAACACCACAGGTGTGGGCCTACCTGTGGATGCTGGAGGACAACCTGGGTGTCATCCCATGATTTCTACTCACCTTTTGTATATATGCATGTATGTTTATGTGTGTGCCTAGGTGCATGAGGTGCTACTCATGCACCTACCTTTATGTTTATGTAGAGGTCAAAGGTTGGTCTTGGGTGTCCCCCTCTCCTGATTTCTGCCTTAGTCGTCTTTAAAACAAAATTACATTTACATCTGTGTGTGTGCGCGCATGCATGTTTGTGTGCGTGCATGTGTGTGTGCATGCATGTGTGTGTGCGTGTGTGTGTGTGCACAAACATGCGTATGCTATGGCATAAAAGAGGCCAGCCTGGTCTACAGAGTGAGTTCCAGGACAGCCAGGGCTACACAGAGAAACCCTGTCTCGAAAAACCAAAAAAAAAAAAAAAAAGCAGATGTCAGAGGAGAACTTGGAGCAGTCAGTCAGCACCGGTACCCACTAAGCCATCTCCTGGGCTCTTAGAATTTAGGACCTGGGTTTCAGTAGCTTGGTGAACATTTCGGGGTAGATCCCCACCCTGACTTAGCGTCTTCTCTCAGAACCCTTGAGGACAGCTGTTTATCTGCAGAGTGTTTACATTACCGTTTGCCAGGCTTTGATGGCTCAGACTCTCGGGGTCCCTGTTATTACCTTGGGATATCCCGTCTTGATTCATTCTTACTCCTGATAATTCGATTTCAAGATCCTAAGTACAACCGGATTTCTCTTTATGCCACTGTCTGGCCATTGGCCCCGGCTGTCTTAGTCTCCGATACAGGCAGGTTTGAGAACAAGCTCTTGCAGACCCAAAGCCCAGGGCCCACTTGAGTTGGTCAGAATCTGTGGTCCATGGGCCCCAAATCCCTAGAAATCTCAAATCCCTACATGACTTAGTCCCTGGGATTGAAGACCTTTGATCCTCCACCCCACCTAGCCAAAGAGACTTTGATTGGCAGAGGCAGAGGTAGGCCAGTCATGGGGAGTTCTTAAATCAGACCCCTGCAGCCAGAGTGTATGAATCCATAATCCCTAGCACGGGCTGGAGTGTACAATACATCACCATCCATAACGGTAATGCGGCATCATATATCAGCTGCCTGTAATAAATAGCAGATCATCTGCTCATCATATTTTATCATATATCGTGACATCGGTTCTCAACATCATATTTTAAGTGATTGACACTCAGCATCTCCCCCTGAGAGGAGCATCCTCAGGTGTGTTTGTCTAAAAAGTGTCGTGACTCTTGTTCAAAGATGAAGAGTTTCCCACAAGTCCCTGAGGCTGGGCTGGCCGGCACAATAGGCTCTGAGGTGAGGCGCAGTTAAAGCTAGACACATGGGAAAGGAGCTATGGGAGATGCAGACCCTGGGCTGGCTCTAGCTGACTCCATCTGGCCTGGGAACAGATAACTGTGTGAGGCCCTGGGTTCTATTCCCAGCACTCCTGAACCCAGCATGGTGGATGGTGCGCTCCCATCAAGACAGCCTAGAGAGCACCCAGGGGCTCAAGGTCAGCCTCAACTACATAGTGAGTTTGAGGCCAGCCTGGGGTACACAACATAGCCTTAAAGAGAGTGTTCTCCCATGAGTCTAGAGCGCCTCCCCCTCAACCCCCGCACACTCTGTGTGGCCCACAGCAGCAGCAAGGTGCACAAGTGTTGTATGTTACAGCTCATGTGTGTGGAGATCTATAAAACTCTCACAGGCAGCTCCACACACACTTTGTAGAGAGATTCCCCAGGATTCATTTGTACTGGGGGCCCACTGCACATTTCCACTGCGCTGTTTAGCTAGTAACATTTTAAATCAGTCTCTCTCTCTCTCTCTTTCTCTCTCTCTCTCTTTCCCTCCCTCTCTCTCTCTCTTTCCCTCCTTCCCTCCCTTCCTCACTCCATCACTCCTTCCCTTCTGCCCTCTTGCTTTATTACCCAAAGAGTGAGCTCAAACTTATAATCTAATAACTAATAACAGACATGAGTCATTTTTTATTTCTGTTCATGTATTTTAACATCTCGTTGCTTAAACCCATCTTCAGAAAAAAAAAAGGGCAAATCCCAAAATATTTTCTTGCCAGTACTGCTAGAAAATAGAATGCTATATTTTCAGGCATCAAATAAATAAACAAATAAATAAATGACCACCTCAGCTCCTGAGATCTCAGCCTCAGCAGCATTAACTCTTGAGCTGGGTAATTCATTTCTTCCTGGAAGAGCTAGAATAAAATTTGGGTCTGGCACAGGTCAAGCAAACCATGCCCCTGTTCTGTGCATTGTGAGCCGATCATCGACATCTCTGGTCTCTACTCAATACAGGCCATTAGCACCTCCTTCTCCCCAGCCAAAAATTGTCTGAGACATTGCCACCGTCCTCTGGGTGGGATGTGTCAAAAATGGCCCCAGTATTCACAGCTATTGTTTACAAGCCAAGGATGGACAACAGGTTTGTATAGGGGGCAGGGTCCCTGTAGGCACGAATCATCAAACTGGGTGGAGCCTCGGTCCATCACCTCCCCCCCCCCATGTGCCTTGTGTGTACTGGTGGCTGAGCACATGTGTGCAAGGTGTGAGTGTGTGTGCCCACAGTAATTCTTTTATCTTCCCCTCACACCCTGGGCATTATGGGCATTCATCAAAATAATTGACTCGGATGAAATTAGCACTTCCTGCTATGTCGACCAGATAAACTTTGGTGAATATTGATTCCACACAAAGAAAATGACATGTGCTTGGGTCTAACCCTTTATCTGGCCGGGCCAGGGAATGAGCCAGGAGGGGGACAGGGCTGGCCGCCTCTGGTGGAGATTCGGTCTTAAGACTTACTTTTATCTCTGCCTGAACCAGAGAACACGCTCAGATAAGAAACCAGAGGGAGAGTGCTGCAGAGATCTGCAGAAGTCCTGGGATCGGGCAGTCCTGGGGGACCAGAGGGAAGCTGGTGCATTCAGAAGGGGGGGGCGGGGCAGGATGGAAGATAGCAGGCTGGTGTTGGGGGTGAGGCCGTGAAGGGGCTGTGTGGGACACCAGGCTCAGCCAGGTTCCTGCAAATAGGATAAGCAGCCAGGGCAGCTTGCTGGGGGCTGCACGCATTCCCAGGATATGAGGGTTTGGATGCTAAGACCAGACAGCCCAGATGAGCCAGGGAGCCATTCATGTCTTAGCCTTGTGGCCTTGGGCAGCAGGGCCTGTAAGAATAAAGGAGGTGAGGAGCACCCCCAGCCCGGGCAGAGGGAGGTTAAAGCCCCCACTAGAGCACCCAAGTAATTCAACAATAGCTCTGGACCAAAACTTCCTTCTCCCAGAAGCCCTCTCTGCTCACCCTAGCCCCAGGCTCTTGTTCTAGAATGTAGCAGCACTGGCTTGGTTGGCCTGGGCACACAGGCCTCCTTTTCCAGCTGTTGTCTTGGAGTAGCATCAGCACCAGATGTCTGGTTAAAGAAAAATTGATTTATGTTCCTGAGATTCCCAAATTCTTTTCCCTGGAGGCTGACTGTGTGGTGGGCATGTCCATCCTATGTGGCGTTCAGGGTTCCAACCCCAGCCATGCACCAAGTAGGCATAGTGGTACGTGCTTGTGACTCTAGTGCTTGGGCAGTGAGGGTGGCAGGGTCAAGAGTTTGAGGTCATCCTTGGCTACTCACATACTTGAGGCCAGCCTGGGCTACATGAGACCCTATCTCAAACAGACTTTGGTACCCAGAAAGTGGATAAAGGTGCTTGCACCAAGCATGACAGTATCAGGTCAAGCCCCAGGACCCACATAGTGGAAAGACAGCCAACCTCTAGAAGTTAAAAACAAAACACCTGGTCCACGCCTTTAATCCCAGCACCCAGGAGGCAGAGGCAGGAGGATCTCAGAGATCGAAGCCAGCCTGCTCTTCAGAGTGAGTGTCAGGGTGACAGAGAAACCCTGTCTTGCAAACAAACAAACACAAAAGACAGACAAATAATAACACCAAGATACACTTAAAACATGGAACCTGCCTGACCCTTGGCAAGTGTTTGCCACTTGGATGGAGTCAGAGCCACTGGGTTGCTTACTGGCTGAGAACACCCACAAGCATATAGAACCATCCTCCACAATGTGGGGGAGATACTTGGGACACTGTCACCTCCTCTCAGTTTCCCACCCTGATTGCCCTAGTCCACAGAGAACTCTGGTTGGGAAGGCCCAGAATGCCAAGGGCCCCAGCTTCTTCCAGAAGAAACGGGGAGTAAGAGCATAGGTAGAGACAGCCTCACTCATGCTGCCATCCAAGGCCGTGCGCACAGCTGGCTCAATGGGGGCAGGATGACAGCACTGCTAACCCTGACAGTGATGCTGTCTGTTGGCAGTCATAGGAGCCTTTCATTACCATGGTGATATTCTAGAGCCAGGAGCCCAGTGCAGGGCTAGGGCACTTGCCTAGCACGCACAGTGCCACATCCAGGGGACCCAGCAGGGATCCCTTCATCCCTCCAGGAGTTTCTTCCCCTGCGAAATACAGGTCCCATCCTACAGGTCCCATCCCTGTCTCTCCGAGGGGTTGGGAGGACTGACAAGCATACGAGGAGATGATTTAAGTACCCACAGTGGTGGGGTGGGCAGTGAGCAGAGCTGCACAGAGGTGAGAATCCACACCCTCTGCAAAATGGGAGACATGGTTGGCTATGTCTAATACCCCTTGGCCTGGCCAGGCCTTGGGTTCGAGAGTCAGGGGCCCCTGCTTCATTTCTATCCAGCTCCCCCAGGTCAGAGAAGCCAGTTGTGAGAATAACCAGAAGCTCTGCCTGCCCCTGCCTGCTGGCAGTTGCTCCACCCCCTTGGCCATTTCCTTCTTGGTGCCAGTACCTCGAGTCCCAGTGGGGGGCCGTGGGGCTGCAGCTAATTGCAAATCGCTTCTCAGAACTCCCCCGCTGTTCGGCTAAATTCACCGGAACTAATGTGTCCCGAAACAAATTTCACAGAAGAGCGGGGCAATTACATGATATTTAGCTCTCCTCCACGTCCCCCACCCAAGGCTTGAGCCAGGGTGGAGGGGACAGAGTGGGGGGACAGACTGCTGATCCTTCCCATCTTTGAACCCTACACATCCAACCTTCCTCCCGTCCCTTCCACTCTCAGATTGTCACGACTAACACAGTCCCCCTCCGTACCACCAGCACCTCCATCCCTGGATTTAGAAGCCAGATCAATATCAGTGACTTAAGAAATCACTGACTCTGTACTCAGACCCAAGTTCAAATACCAGCTCTGGCGCTTCTCAGCTGTGTGTCCTCAGTCAACTCTCTTGACCTCTCTGGGACATTGTTCCCTGATCCCTGAAATGAGGGTGTTGGCTGCCACGAAGAAGAGACAGAAAGACAGGGCTAATACATTCCTCGCGGGAGAGTCTAGCACGTAGTAGGCCCCCAGTACTTCTAGCACATAGTAGGCCTTCAGGAAACATTTTGATGTGGTCTTTTCAAGTTCAGGTGAACCTCTACCCAGCCTGATCTCCCAAAGCAAAGAGCTAAGACACCCCTCTGTCCCCCTCATGCCTGCTGCTCACCATCCTGGCTCCCACTGCAGCCTGAACTGAAGCTCCTCCGTTCAGCATTTCCCAGAAGCCTTTGTGAGAACCCCTTTCACATTGTTAATTGACTTGACCAGCTTTCCAGTGTGGTTTTCACAGTAGGCAGGCTCAGACCTGCACTTGGTCAGCCGTGGGTAGGTTTCACTGGGGCTGGTGGGGAGACCAGCCCTTCACTTCTGTACAAGGTAGCGTGCCAGCCTGCAAGCAGGGGTGGGGAGGGGGGCAAGGAACCTCCCCTGCATGAGGCTCATCCAATCTCATTTTCTAATTTCTCACCCACCTACAAAAAAACTTAAAAGAATCTAAACACCAAGGTCAAGGTTTAAATAAGACACCCCCCCCCCCAAAAAAAAAAACTCTCCAATGCAGCAACAGAAAAATCCAACAGGGAATGCGAGAAGTCCAACCCCCCACCATGGGTAGTCTCTGGGAGGGAGGTCAGAAGGCAAAGAACCAAACCAACAGCGGAGAGCCAGTGCAAGCACAGTTGGGATAAGAGAGATGGGGGGCTTGTCCTAGACACCTACTAAAGGGGCAACCCTGAGAAGTGAACCTTGGGGCTGTGATCAATTGCTCCTGCTGGGACCAGCCTGTGCAAAGGCCCTGAGGTAGAAGGGCTGAAGTGAAGCAGTTCAGGAGGAGTGCTAAAGGAGCTTGGTTAGGTTGGGGTTCTGAGGGCTAGGGGGGCCTTTTGAGGTCAAATACAGAGAAGGGGTGGGAAAAGGGACCAGAGACTGGTAGGGAAGCTAGTGTCCACAGTGGCAGTGGGGTAGGGATGGGGTGGACAGGGCCTACAGTGTTGAAGACATGTGACACAGCAAGGCCAGTCTTGGACCATTGGCTGCTGCTCACAGAGAGAACAGAGATCCAATGGAGATGTGCACCCCAAACACAAGCCTTACAGCACAGCATATGTGTAGATCACTATTTCAGGGGAGCATTTGTAGCTGGTCTTTGCTACACTATGAGTTCTTCTTCTTCTTCTTCTTCTTCTTCTTCTTCTTCTTCTTCTTCTTCTTCTTCTTCTTCTTCTTCTTCTTCTTCTTTTTCTTCTTCTTCTTCTCTTCCTCCTCCTCCTCCTCTTCTTCTTCTTTGTCCTCTTCTTCCCATCTTTTACCCCTCTGGTTTCACCCCCTACCACTATCACTAGATAGGAGAGAAAGGATAGAGTAGTAGTAAGCTAACGAGAAAGAGAGAGAGAGAGAGAGAGAGAGAGAGAGAGAGAGAGAGAGAGAGAGAGATATCTGTGAATCTAATTTCTTCTTGTTGCATCTTTGACCATGGCTACTAACACACTGCAAACAACCCCCCTGAACTACCAACCACCAACCCTGCCTCTCAGGGCCCTAGCATTAATAAACCCTCTGAAGAGTTCCCAGAATTCCAAATGTCACACCATTGTAGATACTATCTGCAGCTGGCAAAACCACACCCCTGCTAGAGCACGAGGCAAATCATAGTCAGCTGCTGTGGACAATCTGCAGCAGCTCCACATCCCCACACCTGAGCTTAAAAACGACAAGTTCTTATAATATTTCTGTGTTTTTTTTAAATCCAGTCTCAAAATTTGTCAATGCAAGCCTTAGCCCCTAACTCATCCTCCTCACGAGTGTGGCCTCACTGCCATATCAGGGTTGGTGAAGGGAGTCGAGCATAGCTGGGAGCACCTATGGGGGCAGGGTTGCCTCTGTGTCCCACTGATGAACCGGGAACAGGCGATACATAAAGTAAGCGTGGGCAGCCGTAATTTCACCTCCCCGTGTGCCGAGCAGCATGCCCAGGTTATCTGTAGAAGTTTCTGTTTCATGCCCACGAAGGAAGGGATGGAGTAAAGGAGGAGGGGAAGGAGGGAGGGGGAGGGAAGAGGAGAGAAGGAAGGAGAGAAAGGACTACTGGAAATAAACTGGCTCCCCCATACACTTTCGAGGCTCCGCCTCTAAACTGTGAGGGTCATGAAGACAGAGGTCTCCCCCAAACCCATCGGAGAACAGGCCACAAGGTCCCTGGCACTCCCAAATCCATTTTCTTTCAGGCACTGTGTTGTCACCAGTGTCCCCAATGTCTCAGGGGGGAACGGCGGCATCCCTCGCAGCACCCCCCCCCCCATGAATCTATGCACAGATGAGTGAGCTGTCTCCCACGACCCCACCTGCCCTTGGCTAAATGAATTCAGTGTCAGCCCAGATCATGCCACAGTCATAAAGATGATATATATGTTAAAAAAAAAAAAAAAGTGGGATGTTAGGGGGAGTGGGGGGCGGAGGGGGTGAGAAGGTGATTACAGAAACAGGGGCGGAGCTGGCTGCCTGCTTCTTATCTCCCCCCAGCAGGCCTGGCTAGGGGGCTTTCTGGAAGGGAGAGAGCCTAGCCAGACCCTCCCTGCCCCCACCCCAGTGTAGCTGTAGCAGAAGGCTCCAGGCGAGACCCACCCACGCAGCTGAGAGTAGGGCAGGTGATGCTGGAGCCAGCCAGGGGGCGGGGCAGCCAGGGAGTCATTTTGGGATGCAGAAGTGGGGTTCCTATCTGCCTAGGGGGTACCAAAGACAGTAGCTATAGTGGGGGGGGAGTGATATACTGGTCCTAGGATGCTGGAAGCCACCCTGAACAACTGGGTGATGTACGCTAATATGAACTCAAGGGCTGAAAAAGCCAGTGGTCCTAGGCCATACCAGAAAGGACTGCAGGATGTGCAAGAGAGGACCCCCAAACTCCGCACTTAATCTCCACATGACCCACGGGGCAAACCACCTTTTTCCCATAATGCCTTGCTCACAGTGACCCCAGCTGAGGGCGGGAAAACAGTAAGGTCACTGAGGAATGGCTCCGCAGAGCCTGAGTCTGGAGTCCACGGACAGTCTATGGATGGCCAATGAGCACCCAGGATCTGTCTGGCTTGATCGCCTCAGCTGTACCTCTAGTATGTTTCCCTAGTATGAAATGAGAGTCGTACTAGCCACCTCTTAGAACGGCTTAGAAAAAGGCATAGTGAGGGTAACCCAGGCCCAGAGACAGGTGTGTGACCTGGGGGGGGGGGGGGGGAATCTTGGCTCCTCCCACAAGGCCTTCGGGTGGTACAAGAAGAGGAGAGAGAGAGAGAGAGAGAGAGAGAGAGAGAGAGAGAGAGAGAGATATGCACCATCTCAGACCCAATTTTTGGGTCCCTCAGGTTCCAGAGGGTTGGAGTATGGGGGGGGGGAGAAAGTGTCCTGAGCTGGGTCACCCCCTGAGAAGACACCATCCCTTCCTGCCAGTGCTCCTGAGGGTGTGGTATTTACTAAAGGGATGGTATAGGGATCTGCCAGCCATCCCCACCCACAAAGACAGCCACAGGCCCTGGGGTAGAAGAACCCGAAGTGACTGCATGTGCACACACGCGTGTGCCTCTGTGTGCATGCGATTTCTCCACACTCAGGAGCACATGCCTTAAAAGATAGCCGGCACTGGAAGGATCGCTTACAGACGCGGGAGTAGAGGCCAAGAGGCAGGGACGGGCAAAGCGACTGAGATCCCTAGTGACACAGAGCTATGGAGCCAAAAGCAGAGGGGAGCTGAGCTGGGAAGAGGGAGACAGAGTCAACGGGTGGGGGTGGGGCAGAGAGACGAGAAAGCGGGTAAAGGAGGCCAACAGAGCCGTCATGGGCAGAGAGGACCCCTGGTGCTCTTTCTCCCTCTCTCCAGGCCACCTCAGGTTCATCCCTCAGCCCCCTTCATTGTAAGCCTTTGCCTCCTGCTCCCTTCTGTCCCATCCTATGCCATGAATCCACCTACCCTGTACCCCCCACAATTACCTACCCCTGTACCCCTTTTCTGGGCCCTTATACTTCCTCCCGCAGCCTCTCCCCCTTGCCTCTGCACGGTTTTGTACCCCACCTATGTCCCTGGACCCCACCATTACCCCCGCGCCCCATCTGTCACCCCTGCACCCCATTCCTACCCCATGTCCACCTTGTGCCCCCCGCACCCTGTCCCGCACCCCCACTCCCCCCGCCTTTGCCCCCCACCCTTCACTGTCCCCTCTTGAAAGCACCCTCCCCACCTCCTTGCCAACACGGCAGGGTGTTCTGGCGCCTTTGTGGCCGCCCTGAAGTGCGCGGCGACAAAGGCCGGGTGACAGGGTTAATTCGCGCGCGGCGGTGGGAGCGGCGCGGCGGGGACAATGCGGCGTCTTTGAGCGCGCGGCCTTTGTGCCCGTGTGAACCGCGAAATCTGTTCCTGCGCCCGGCGGGCGGGGCTGCGCGGCTTAACTCCCTCCCGGCCTCCGCGCGCGCGGCCTTGAACCCGGGCTGCGCGGGAGGTGAGAGGGGCAGCGACCGGTCAAGGTTCTGTCCAGGGGCCTCCGACCTGCAAGATGACCCGGACAAAACCCCGGCCTTCCATCAGCCTCCCTTCCGGGGAGAATCAGGCTGCATGGCCACGCGTGACCAGTTCAGCAGCCTCGGGGTTCTGCTGTACCCCCAAGTGGCCAGTCTCGGAGGTCACACTGCCTTTTCACTCAACCAAGCGACACAGGGTCAGCTATGCATCTTTAGGGCAAGGGCTTACCCTCTCTGGTGCCACCCCCCCCCCCCCGCTGTCTTTAGAAAGCATTGGTTAGTGAGGAGATGCGGAGCCCACGATTAGCAGGGTCTGTGTTCAAGGGAAACCTCAACGCATCACAGCCCTGGCTGGGCTCTTCACTCTTGCCTGGGACTAATCTTATATTTGAACATTTACAGAAGTTCGTACCAAACATATAGTGAACCCCATTATTTTTCTAATGACTCTTTGTTCACCTATAAAATGGGAGTAGGGGTTCTGCACCCACAGGCATAGTGAATTCTTGCAAAGAGTCTGCTTCCAGAAGCTTCCGTGCTGGACTCTGACTGCTGTGGGCATGATCTTTTATCATTTTTTACACCCCACCCCCTCTGACCTTGGGGAGTCCCTAGCAGGAAGTTCCTATTGAGACTCCAGCTATAGATCCCACTTCCTGGGAGAAATAGATCTCCCTGGGTGCCATCCGCGCACTTGGACACCCTTAGCTCCCTCCTGACCAGGTTCTTCGTGAGTAGGGGTGGGGTGGGGTTCAGAACCAATATGGAGGCTGTATCCTTAGGACTGGGAGAATTCAGGGAAGGGTGCACAGATGGCGCCTGTATGGCAGAGTGTCGCTTTTGTTGGGATTTCTGATCCCCTTTGCTCCTGTTGTGAAAGTCTGGGGGGAATCTTTCTAGAACAGTAGAGGAGGGATTCGAACCCCAGGGAAGCTAACCGGGAGCATGTGGAGGGTTCTAGATTCCCTCCCGAGGAAAAGAATCACCCACTCAAAGGTTTGACTGGAAACTTCGGGTGGCTAGGACCGTTGTCCCATCACCCATGAACATGAGGACAGGAAGCAACAGGAAGGCACTGAGCTAGAAGGCAGAACTGGGCTAGCCTGGGACTCATACCATCAAGCCCACAGGTCCTCTTTGGTGAGATTTTTCCATCAGGCGCCTCACTTTAACTTATCCAGACACAGATCCCCACTGTTGAAAACTTGGCTCCCGCGTCGTCTCCGTGGGTGTGAACTTTGCCTGGGTGACCTTCGAGCGTCCAGCACAGCACCATCCACGACTCAGGTGTCCGCGGGACATATGCTGATACCCATTTTCTCATCGCTCACCCCCGGGCTTTGTGGTTCGGTTTTTATATTATTTGATTTTATGACGGGGTCCCGTGTATCCACCTTGACCTTGAACTTCTAATCCTCCTGCCTCTACCCCAAGCCATACCGGGATCACCCGTGGGCACCACCATAGCCTGTTCCCACCACGCTGGGGGTGGCAGCCAGGGCTTCCTGCACGCTGGGCGGTACTTTGCCAACTGAGCCACACCCCAGCCTTCGTCTTTCAGCAACCGGAAGTTGGAAAACCCTTTCCGGCAAGAAAGTCAAAACGAAGTTTCTGAACCTCCCGACGGTTCACCCTTCTCCAAGCTGAGGGACACGGTGTCTGGATAATTCTAGAGTTTCAAGAGGAAGCAGCCAGGCCCGGGCGGTGCCTACGGGGGCCCCACGTGCAGGGTCCGCACAGATGGAGTGTCTCTGGACTGGGGGCAAGGGGCAGATGCGACCATTCCCTCGGTCTCAGCTGCCCTCTCAGCTCCCCATTGTCTCTCACCCCCTCCCTCCCCAGCGCCCTTCTGTCATCTCCGTGCGCCCCAGACTCCAGAGGGAGCCCGGGCGGGCGAAGGTCCTCTCGGGCCTCCTTGTGTCGGGCCAAGTGGGAAGGCGGGGTGGGGGGGTCTGCATGAGGGCAGGAAGGAGGGAGGTGGAGAGGCCGGGGGGGGGGTGTCAGAGTCTATAAATCACGGCCCACTGCGCTCCTGTTTAACACACTTCTCCAACGAGTTGTCAGCGAAACCGTTAATTAATTAGGTAATCCCGCAATGAAGTGGATTCTAAATGGCTCCCCCCTCCCAGCCTCCCATTTAGGTAATTGCTGCAGAGGGATCTTTTGTGGGAGTCATTTTTTTCCAACAGGGATGGGCCTGGAATGGGAGGGAGATGAATTTAAAGGCGGGGTCAGTGTGCTCTTCCTGAGTGCTCTGTGAAGGGAGAACTTTGGGGTAATGCCTGTGGTTTTGGTTTTTGTCTGAGATGGGCTTTCATGGAGCTCAGGCTGGCCTCAAACTAACTTTATAGCTGAGGCTCATCCTCCGCCCTTGGTCTCCCCAGGGCTGGGTGCTAGGATTAGTCGTGTTGACACATCCAGCCCAAGAGCCCCTATCGCCCAACTCTTTTTAAAGGCAAAAATTGGAGCAGGGTCGTTGCTGGGGAGGAGACAAGGGACAGGTGGGCGGTGGTGAGGCTGAGTTCTGGTGTTTGAGAACTAGGATGTCTTGTGAGTCTACGGATGTCTTCCTAGCTGGGTAATAATATTAATAAGCACGGGGGTGGGGGTGATGGTGGTGATGGTGGTGGTGATGATGGTGATGATGGTGGTGGTGGTGATGATGGTGATGATGGTGGTGGTGGTGATGAGGGTGATGATGATAGCGTCCCTAACTAGCCCTCAGCTACAGTCAGTACATGTAGCATCAACGGGACTGCCTCCACCTATTCTGACGATCAAGCAAGGATGCTGCCCCGAACAGGCAGTCAGAGTCTGTTTCTCAGCACAAGCCCTGTCCCTAGACACAATAGATTATTAGTAAGTGACCCCAGCCAGGACACAGTCCCGGAAGCCGTGGCTTCTTGTTGGAATTGGAACCACCAGGAAAGACTCGCTCTCACTTCCTGGATCATGAAGCTGCCATGAGGCCCGTTACAAGTTCCCGGGAGCAGTGTCACCACCAGGGAGCCCACAAGAGCTGACATTATTTAGCTTCTGTACACAGCTACACCCGATGGCCTCATACTCTTAGGGAGCTTCTCTCTTTATCTAAGTTTTTATTGGTGTGACATTTGCTACTTACTGATCACCAGCAACCCTTCCCTGTCTTCTTCCATCAGGATAGCAATTTAGCTGAAAGACCTGTCCAGGCTTCCCTGTAGGAGTGCGTAGTCAAACCCCATGGTCCGGGCAATGGCGCTAGGGACAGTGCTTTGTCCTTTTGCCCCCTCTGCCTGAATTGCATAGCCTTCCTCCTCTCGATTTCTAGTTAGTGTGGGGAGTCCTATTCATGTGGCTGACTCTGCAATGCTGTTACTTGCAGCCAAACGCAGTCCTAAGGGACAGAATGCCGGTCCCCACATTTGCCACTGAAACCTCCTACCTGATGTGCCCCCCCCCCCCAGAGACGGGAGGACCATGGAAAGAGAAAATGAGGACAGAGAGAGCAGATTTGGACAGCCCCTATCTGCTACAAGATTCTCTCTCTCTCTCTCTCTCTCTCTCTCTCTCTCTCTCTCTCTCTCATACACACACACACACACACACACACACACACACACACACACACACACACACACACACCGTGTTCCCTCATCTCCATTTCCTAGCAAAGACAACAAGCAAGAAGGGCCATAAATTGTAAAGAGATGCGAACGAAATTGGGTTTTTAGCAAGCTCTGCTCCAGGTAGTATTTCAAGATGGAAAGAGATGTAGACAGCACCTATCATATCCATCCCAGGTCCCCGAGCCCACAGATAAGCAACCTGAAAGTTACAGCGCTGTGTCAGAGTCTCTCAAGGACCCATCATGGAGCTGGAGAGATGGCTCAGTGGTTAGGAGCTCTTGCGGCATTCTGTTCCCAGCATGCACAGCGGGCAGCTCACAGGGCTTCTGTAACCACAGCTTCAGGATATCCAGTGTCCTCCTCTGGCCACTATGGGTAACTGCACTCATGTACGTGTATATGCACACAGTTAAAAAGAAATGTTTTTTTAAAATAATAATGACAGCCTGAGCATGGTGGTGCCCATTTTTAATCCCTGAACTCAGAACACAAAGACAGGTGGATCTCTGTGCGTTGACGGTCAGCCTGTTCTACATAGTGAGTCCCAGGACAGCCAGAGCTACATAATAGAGAGAAACTGTCTCAAAAACAGTGGTGGTGGTGGTAGTGGTGGTGGTGGTGGTGGTGGTGGTGGTGGTGGTGGTGGTGGTGGTGGTGGTGGTGGTGGTGATATTTTAAAAATACAGAATTCTCCATTGAGACATAGCTGTAATCTCAGAATTGGGGAGGCTGAGGCAGAAGGATTTCTTTGAGTTTGAGGCCAGCTTGGGTCGACATTGAAAGATTCCTTCTTTTAACGAAGAAAAAGAAACAAACCCGAGTTGGGTGGGGAATAAGAATTATAAAGATCGGCCATTTTGTGGACGCCACGGGACCGAGAGCATCTGTGGGAGCAGAGCCAGAGGGAAGCGGACGGGCCTGTCGGAGAGTTAGGATTTGCGTTTGTGCCTTTTGAACCCAGGATCTTGAAATTCACCGTGATTCCTGTCCCTTGGACTGCAAGGTTTATGTAGGTAATCTTGGAAAGAATGGGAACAGAACTAAATTAGAACGGGCTTTTGGCTATTATGGGCCACTCCGAAGTGTGTGGGTTGCTCAAACTCTCCTGGCTTTGCTTTCATCGAATTTGAGGATTCCCGAAATGCTGCTGAGGCTGTCCAGGAGCTAGATGGAAGAGGTGTAAGAGCGGAACTGTCGAATGGTGAAAAGGGAAGGCAAAATCGTGGCCCGCCTCCCTCTTGGGGTCATCGTCCTCCAGATGATTACCTCAGGAGGAGTCCTCCACCTCAGCGCAGGTTCCCAAGAAGGAGAAGCTTTTCTTAAAGCCGAGCAGGTCACTTTTTAGAGCTAGGAGAAGAGAAAGGTCTCTGTCTCGTGAGAGAACTCACAAGCCGTCTCCATCCTTCTCTAGGGCTTGTCGTTGACCTAGGTCAAATGAAAGGAAGTAGAAGACCAGTTTGCAAAAGTGGTGTACAGGAAATAACTTCATCTGACAGGTGTAGGTACAGGAAATTAAAGTTTTGTTTGAGACGTCATAAGTTTGGTGCGTTTTTAAGATGCTTTAGCGGTTCAGATTTGTTTTGTCTCTCGGAACAGTGACACACAAAACAAGGTAATTCTCTATGGTTTCCAATGGAGCCTACAAGACCTGTGGTATCAAGAATTGTTACTTTACAACGTTCCCTTAAGCAAGGTGGAATTTTCTTTGGATTTTAGTTTTTCATAGACTGAAATAAACCTAGATCCTGCCCAGCTTTCAGTGGGATGTACTAATGACATAAAGCAACTGTCGGGGATTGACTAAGCTGTAGTCCCTCTAGGACCGAGACACAGCGGGGCACTGTGGGGGGAATGGTAAGTCGTGGTTAAGAGCTGCTGTGAACACAAGCCAACAGATAAAGGGTAGGAGCCACACTCGGGAGGTTGGCAAAGCGCTTCCTTCCCGGTTGCTCTACACGGAGGCTGAGCCGTTGTAAGGTTAACATACCAGTGTCCTGTCGGTTTAAGGGTACATTGTACCCGAACCTTTCCGTTGCTGTGCAAGATTTATTTCTTCATGCCGTCATTTGTAATATGTTTGTGAGAATCATTGGGATTAAAGTTTTGGCTACAAAAAACATTATAAAAATCTACAGTGTTAGATTTGGAGATTCTAGAATCATCGCTTTATGTATGAGACTTCAGCTCCGTAGAATTACAGAACTGGAAAGGTCTTTAAAAACGGAACCCAAGAAGCCCAGTGGCCATCAGTTTGCAGACTCATGAAATGTTAACAGATGTACTGAGTTAAACCTGAGAATAAAAAAAAATTCTAGCATATGAAGCTAAATAATTGATACCTGTTAGGCGTGGAGTAACAGATCATTGGAGAGTTAGAATTAGATAAGGCTGTGGGAGTACAGAACATCAAATTAATAAATCTTAGGATAAAATATAAAGTGTGAGCATTATTGGGGTTTTAAAACCTTAGAATTATGGACATTAGGATAGCCCAGCCTGATGCCTCAGGCCTGTAATCCCAACACTGGGGAGGACAAAGCAGGAGGATTACAAATTCAAGGTCAGCCTGGGCTACAGAGTGAATTTAAGTCTAACCTGGGCCATTTCCTGAGACCTTATCTGAAAGTGGAAAAAAAAAATGCAGAAAGAGAGCTGGGGCTATGGCTCAGGGGCGAAGCACTTGCTTAGCATGCTCAAGGCCCTAGGTCAACCTCAAGCACCCTAAGGCTTAGAGCTGTGGGACTTTAGAGCAGCCAAAAGCAAGAGGGTCTTCTCCAGTGACTGGCAAGAGGCTCTGAGCAACACGGACAGCTGTGAGGGCCCTGACTAGGGGCTCTATAGTGACAGCAAATAAACATACTTTTTAAGCAGACTCACTAAAAGAAGGGAAAGAGACTGTGTAATGTCCCAAACAGCAAGGTGATGGTGACGATTTCTGTCTGCCCTACAGAGAGCAGAGGAGGAGAGGGTCCCCACACAGAATGTGCTCTTAAAGTTGCCAGAGTGAAAACTGAGCTGGCGACAGTTACTTCATCTGTACAAATTACAATAGAGATAACTGGTTTAAATGTATCAAGAGAGAGAGTGAGAGAGAGAGAGAGAGAGAGAGAGAGAGAGAGAGAGAGAGAGAGGATGGCTCTGCAGATAAAAGTGTTTCTTATACAAGCATTAAGATGTGAGATTAGGGGCTGGAGAGATGGCTCAGTGGTTAAGAGGGTCCTGAGTTCAATTCCCAGCAACCACATGGTGGCTCACAACCATCTGTAATGGGATCAGATGCCCTCTTCTGGTGTGTCTGAAGACAGCTACAGTATACTCATATACATTAAAAAGAAGGAGGAGGAGGAGAAGGAAGAGGAGGAGGAGGAGGAGGAGGAGGAGGAGGAGGAGGAGGAGGAGGAGGAGGAGGAGGAGGAGGCTGGGCAGTGGTGGCGCACGCCTTTAATCCCAGCACTTGGGAGGCAGAGGCAGGTGGATTTCTGAGTTGGAGGCCAGCCTGGTCTACAGAGTGAGTTCCAGGACAGCCAGGGCTACATAGAGAAACCCTGTCTCGAAAAAACAAAGAAGAAGAAGAACAAGAAGAACAAGAAGAAGAACAAGAAGAACAAGAAGAAGAACAAGAAGAACAAGAAGAACAAGAAGAACAAGAACAAGAACAAGAACAAGAACAAGAACAAGAACAAGAACAAGAACAAGAACAAGAACAAGAAGAACAAGAAGAAGAATGAGAAGAACAAGAAGGAGTTTAGATTCCCAGAATACATGTAAAAAGCCACACATGGCAGTAAATGCCTGTAATCCTGCCGCTGATTAGAATGAAGACAGAAGAATCCCTGGGGTTCATTGGCCAACCAGCCTAGCCAAATGAGTAAGCTCTGGGTTCAGAAGGTGGGAGAAAAGAAGATGGAGGGGCCAGAAAGATGGCTTGGAAGGTAAGAACTCCTACTGCTCTTGCAGAGGATCTGAGTTTGGTTCCCAGCACCCACATGGAGGCTCCAGTCCCAGGGGCTCTGATGCCTCTTCTGGCCTCTGCGGACCTGTACGCATGAGATACACCTAAACACACAGGCATCCAAACATATACACACAAAATAACAAACTAACAAAAACTACAGTAGAGGCGAGACGGCTCAGCAGGTAAAGGGGCTTGCCTCCAGCCAGAGTTTGGTCCCTGAGAACACAAATGATGGAAAGAGACAACCAGTTCCTGCCTGCTGTACTTTGAGCACCACTGTGGCACACATGGCACTCATACACAAAGAAATAAATGTAATACAAAAAGTAAGAGAGCATGCCATAAAGGAAGGTGCCTAGTGTGGGCGGGTGGACACACTTTCACACATACATATCATGAATGAATGAGTGAATGAATGAATGAGTGAGTGAGTGAATGAATGAATGAGTGAGTGAATGCATGAATGAATGAGTGAATGAATGAATGAATGAGTGAGTGAGTGAATGAAAGTGAATGAGTGAGTGAGTGAATGAATGAGTGAATGAATGAATGAGTGAATGAGTGAGTGAGTGAGTGAATGAATGAGTGAGTGAATGAATGAATGAACAAGTGAATGAATGAATGAGTGAATGAATGAATGAATGAATGAATGAATGAATTTTTTGAAAGATCAGGGTTCTTGAGTCAGATAAAATACAACATTGTTGACAATAAATTTTAAAAAGTGTTAGGGGGATACTAACAAAAAATAAAATATAAAAATCAGGCTGGTGTAGCCATGACCTACACAATAGAATCTAAAGAGAAAAACCCTAGAAACAGTAAGTGCCCAATAGATGAATGATTGTTGTCCGCTTTGGATAAACACTTGGTGTATACTCAAGTCCGCCATTTTGCTGCTAGGGATAGATAGACTAGGCAATCCCATCTCCCACAGGTCTCTTCCTTAACTGGTGCTCACCAATTCAGCTGGCCTGGACCATGAGCTCCAAGAATCCTCCTGCCTCTGCAGGAAACACACGCCACCACCATGCCCCACCTTTTACACATCAAACTCGGGTCCTCACGTGGACTTTCACACAGAGCCATCTCCCCAGCCTGACACGGGGTGGGGGTAGTAAGTGTGTACTAGTTGTGAAAGAGAAGTCTGCTCATAGGGCCTAGATCACAGGATTCTATTCATGAGATGTCCGAGAACATACAAAGGCATAGAGACCAAGAGTAATCCTCAAGGCTCAGTATTGGCTTAGGGTTCAGGGTGAGAGCTGACTCGGGCAGGGGGAAGTTTTAATACAGTAAAATTATTCCATAGGATGCTGGACTGGTGGGTAAAAGACACCATGGCTATGCAAAACCTGTGGAACTTTCTAGAATAAAATGGGGTCCCAGTGCACCCACATTTTAAAGTTATTAATTGTTAGGGGATACATAACATGGCAAAGTAATCCCTCTTAGATGTGTCTGAAACAACGCTGGAGGGCCTGGGGGTAACATGGCAGCCAAGTGACTTTGGTTGTAAATGACATTCGTAATGGCTAAAGGAACTCCCCATGAGCATAATCTTGTTTGATAATCGTGTCTCCCACAAGGGCGTCAGGGATTGTTCTGAAGCTACTCTGTGGTGTACGGAGATTTAACAATAAAGGGAGGGGCAGATGGCAGAAGTAAGATTCTCACTGCTGAGGGGGAAGGTTTCCCATAGGCCAGACAAGGAGGCCAGAGCGAGCCACGCAACTAATGCCTCAGAGTCAGGGGCACCAGTGAGAACCCATGGTCAACTTGAGCCAACAGAGCACGGAGAAAGTCACACAACAGTTACTATAGAAAGAGGAAAGACACACACCATAGAGCCCCTGCCCAGAATCTGTCTGTGAGGAGCTGGGTGATCTCAATGGTGTAATGTGTGCCTAGCATGCAGACATCCTGGTGCCTACCAGACATCACAGAAAATACAGATAGAAGGTTATAGATAAATAAATAGATAGATGACAGATAAATAGATACATAAATAAATAACAGATACATAAATACATAGACAGATGATTTCTATATAGGTAGATAGAAGATAGATAGATAGATAGATAGATAGATAGATAGATAGATAGATAGATAGACAGACAAACAGATGATTGATAGACAAACAGATGGATGATTGATAGATAACAGATGGATTATAGGTATACAGAGGGTTGATGGGTTGATGGATAGATAGATGATAGACAGACAGATGATGGATAGAGAGACAGAGAGATAGATGATAGATAGATATGGTCACACATAAAAACAAAGCATTGCTTGCCATGATGGTGCACACTTTTGTTTTTGTTTTGTTGGCTTTTTTGTTTTGTTTTGTTTTGTTTTGTTTTGTTTTGTTTTTCGAGACAGGGTTTCTCTGTGTAGCCCTGGCTGTCCTGGAACTCACTCTGTAGACCAGGCTGGCCTTGAACTCAGAAATCCGCCTGCCTCTGCCTCCCGAGTGCTGGGATTAAAGGTGCGCCACCACCGCCCGGCTGATGGTGCACACTTTTAAGCCCCTCCCTCCCAGTACTCTTTAGGTAGAAGCAGGCAGATGGATCTCTGAGTTTGAGGCCAGCCTGGGCTACACAGTGAAACCCTGTCCCCAAAACCACAGAAACACAGTAGAGACCCCTGTGTATGCAAAGGAGTTGATATTCACAAACATTCCCCTGCTCCGACAGCGAGGATGAGCTTGAGCTTCTACGTTATTAATTTTATTTGCTCAGATTCTTTGGCCAGTGGGCGTTCTCTCAGGTGGACCTCGTGTCCTTTTGCCATCTCCGTTCTAATGTAACAAGGGTTATGGGTTCATCTTGTGTATTTCCATCCCTAATCTGGCACCATCGAGACACTGAGGAGACCTGACTTGGGTTATTATCCAAGCTACAAGCTAAATATCCATGAATTTATACTGACAGAAAGAAATGACTGAACGAATAGATTGGCTCAAGGGAGAGAACTGGGCAGACACCCCCCCCAATTCAGAGTCCCCCAAAACTGATGGCTCTGGGATGTTCTCTCAGGAAGTAGATCTAAACACCCTAACCCTACAGGGGGAGTCGGGAGCAGGGGCAGGAGTGAAGCCAGTAACTCCCATTCCCAGAATACAGTGCAGGTCCAGGGATGCAGTTTAAGCGCTGGAGTGCTCACCAAGCATGCGCAAAGCCCTGGCTTTGCTCTCCAGCGCCTTCCGTGTATTGCATCTGTAATCCCAAGACCCAGAAGGTGGAAGCAGGAAAATGAGACATCCAAGACCGTCCTTAGACACATAAGGTGTTTGAGGCCAGCCTGGGCTACATGAGATCCTGTCTCAAAATGGGAAGAGGGAGTGTTGCACCATGGAAAGAGGGGAAGGTGAGCTTACAGTGGAGATTACCGAGGAAATAGACTTTCAGCCAGACACTCACAGTTGGTTCCAACAGTCGTAAGACAAGGGCGTGGTTGGTGTTGGATGACTAGGGTGTGAGGAAGGAGCATCCTGTATTATGATCTCCCTATCCAAACCCACCACCCTAGTCTGATCATGGAGAAAACCCGAGGCGTGAGAACAAAGTGTGGTCTCTTGACAGTGTACCATGTTGACGTGAGAGTTAAAGGCGGGAATGCTAGGCGTGGGTCTGGGGCTCTCTCTTCTATCTTTGTGACGACTCTGTGGATGCAGGAAACCCTTTTTAAAGAAACAGAATGGATTTGCAAAGGCGCATCCTTTCTGAGTCAGTAACCAGGGTGATGTGTTTCTGAGCCATAGCACATAGGTAGGAGCTGGGAGGCTGGAGCCCCTCAGCGGTGAAGAGCAATTGCACTCGCAGGGAATCCGGTTCCCAGCTCGCACATGGTGGCTCACAACTACTGAGACCCGGATCCTGGAACCCTGACTAGGGACAATAAGGAAATGAAGAAAGAACGGACATGTACAGAAAATTGGGGTCACACCCTGATGGGATGACCTCCCGGACCTAGAACCTCAGCCTGATTATTATGTCCAACATGGGGAAGGCTGGCTACGCTCAGAGCTGAGCCGTCTCAGACTGCAAACATTAGGGAGGAGGCTAAAGTTGCTAGTGGTTGTTTGCACTGACCAATCTTTGGTAAACACTGTGTCCAGGCCAACAATGCACATTCACGAGAGTTACTCAGGGTTTCTCCATACCCGACATGCAACCACCTGTAATTCCGGTTCCAAGGGATCTTGCGCCCTCTTCTGGCCTCCATAAGCAACTACATGCATGTGGTGCACATAAACTCGCAGAGGCGCACACACGGACACATAAACTAGACAGATCAGTCTTTATAAAGGAAGGAGCTAAGAGTGTGGAGAGACACGACAGGGCTCCAGGTTCTGTCTTTGAAACACTTGCCACCAAAGTATGAGTAGCTGTGTATGTCATTGGGAGACGGAGATGGAGAGAGGCCCTGGGTCTCACTGACCAGCCAGCATAGCCTAATTCGTAAGCCCTAGGTTCAGTAAAAGATCCCATCTCAGGAAAACAAGGGGGCTGGCTTCCTAAGGAAAGACACCCAAGGTGACCTCTGGCCTCTACACAAATGCCTACACACATGTATGTGTACACACGTGTGTGTGCACCAATATGCACAAACCCACCACCACACAATTGGAAATATTTCCTTCACATAAATCTTTAAACAAGTGTCAACTCTGATCTAGTGATACAAAGACCCATGGCCAAGTGGGAATGGGAGGAGGGGCAGATTTCTGAGGGGTTTTTAGTGGGGACTGGGTATGGTGGCAATCTCCACTGTGGCCCTGGCTCCGTTGTTCATTAGAGATCAAATTTGCCTCGGAAAAATCTGCTTTTTCAAAGGGACACAGGTACAGAGTTATGGCATTTGGGACTGCGCCCCTGGGGACATGGGAAGGTAGCCTGGACCCGAGGATGAGAAGCTAGGAAGCTGAGAAGCTGGGAGTCAGCCTGCTCTGGTTCTGATTGGCTCTGGGAGCCAGTGGTGGCTAATTCCTCCTCCCTGGGGGATCCTGGGAAAGCAGGCCTCATTAGTTGAGGCCTGGCCCCGTGGAACTTCATGTTTCTTAAGAATTAATGGGGTGTCCCCAGAGGAAGAGTGGAGGGGTATCCTAGAGTTATTCCCTCCAAGTCAGCCCCCTGCCATGCTCATGGGCAGTTGGGGGAGCAGGCCACCACCCGAGCGCCCAGAGGGAGGGAGTAAGCAGGCTAATGGGCCTTGCCAGCCTCCCGCAGGCCTCAGGATCCTGCCACAGACCAGAGAGAAAGGAGCTAGCAATACTGAATGTCCTGGTCTCTTTCTAACACAGCCCAGAACTCAGACATCCCAAGAGGTGTGGGACCCTAGAAGGGGTCATCATATCAATATAACCAAGATTGGGGAGCCACTCCTTTCTTGAGGACACCCTCAGAGAGAGATCTCCTTGGCACATCTCCAGCTACAAATTTGTCATCTTCAGATCCATGGTTTCCAGTTCCAGAAGTAGTCAAGGGATGGGTAACAGCCCTACCACCTGGCCCACATGTGTCTGTCATATCTGAGCGTGGTATCCCTGAGCTGCATCTCTGTTTGTCTCTACTAAATCCTGGGACCGAGCAGCCCTTGGCATCCAGTAGGTGCTCAATAGTTGTTTGCTGCATGGACAGGTTAGAAGTTGGGCCCTGAGAGCCAGCTCAGTGTGTTTACTTTCACCTTGCTGCTGGTCTTCCCACCTCCAAGTGCTTTGCCTCAGCTCCTGGGCCAGCCTTCCCAGGGTACCACTGAAGGGAAACAGAGTCACACAAGTTTGGCAGCTCCGATCCACCCAGAGCTTTGCTCCCAGTCAGATTCACACTCTGCTCTCACTCACAAGGCCCCATGCACATCCCTCTACCCCTGCCTAGTCTGCAGCTGCCCCTCCCCTGCTCACCTCACTGTGAGGAACTGGGGGTTCACCCTTAAACACCCCTAAGAATGTTCCTGCCTCAGAACGGTTTTCTCTGTACCCTGCTTCCATCCTGCCTGAAGACCCTCAGGCTCCTTCTCATTTCTCTCAGTACTAGGATTATAAGCTTGCTCCATAAGGCTTGGGTCTTTTGTTTGTTTTAATGTTGGTGCTGGGAATCGAACTTGCGTCCTCATGCATATGTGGCAAGCACTTGACCAACAGAGCTGTGTCTCTAGCCCTTATGTCATTCTTTTAAAAGTTATTCTTAGTGTGTGTGAGGGAGCGGCGGAGGGATACGTGGAAGCCAGAGGACGACTCTTTGGAGTTGCTTCTCTCAGCTGTATTTTGGTTACAAAGGTCAAAGACAGGCCAGTCTGGGCCACAAGGGCCTTCACCCATAAGCCATCTCACCGGCCAGTGTCAGCATTTTAAATAAATACAGTGCCCATGACGGTACCACAGAGATCCCATGGCACCTGAGCTGACAAGAGAAGGGGCTTACTCTCCCGTGCCCCCTCCTCCTGGAGTCTGGGCTCCCAGAGGCCATTCTGGGTATCCTCGCTCAAAGCACCCATCTGTTATCCTGACTGGTTTCCTTCACCTCAGCTGACTTGTTGGTTAATCTGCTGCCTGCTTCTGTACCTAAGCTCTAGGTAACAACACTCGTGTAGGAGGCAAGGCCACACCACAGCCTTCTCACAGCCTGCCCTGCCAGATTCAAGCCATAGGCGAGCTAATGAAAGAAGGAAGGAATGACGTCACACGGGAACAGACGTGGTCCCTAGAGCCCAGAAGGTGGGTGCAGCGGAAGGCAGCAGATCATTCAAGGCTATGAGATGACTAAAGGCCCTGCCTGGCTCGGGAGCATGCTGGCCAAAGCCAAGAATGTCTCTGTCTCTCTCCTAGATCTTCGCAGGCCTTGGTGTGGGGAGGAGGCTCCAGCTGTCAAAAGAGCTGCTGAACACACTTTGCTCTGGGGACTCCGGCAAGCAGGGAAGGGAATTAGTGTTGTTTGCTCAGCAAATACCCTGAGGTGGGGAAGCAGCCACTAGACTTTAACACATGTGAGATCTGTTGGCAACTACTCCACCCAGCCAGGCCTGGGGATGGCATAGCTGGGGTCAAATGGATGGGAGAAGGGAGACAGAAACTCCAATTCATGTCCCAGGATGGGATGGGGAGGGATATCTACAGTCTAACACAGCCTGGAAGACCGGCAGGACCCTCTGGCTCTCTGTCTGTCCAAAGTAGCCTAAGGCCCAAATATCCCTGGTGGGTCAGACAGACAGACCACTCCAAAGCCAAACTGTGCCCATTTACTTGCTGTTCAACAGTGGATGGATCACACAATGTCTCCAGGCCATACCCCAGCAGACACAAGTAACTCAATTGCCCAGGACTCTGGAGTATATGCCCCAGAGCTGCTAACCTTCCTGCATCTCAGTTTCTCCAAAGTGGGGACAATAACAGGGTCACATTTGGGGTGTTGTCTTTCCCTCCTGCATAGTTGTGGAGCAGCAAGGAAGACCGGAAATAAGCACACGGATGCTTATGTCTCTTCCTATGCGGTTCTCCCTGTCCGTCTAGCCATCCCTTCTACTTTGTATCCTTCACTGGGCCATTTGTAAGTTGTAGGTCCGGGTGGTTCATCCTCCATATTTCCGTGTGTATTTCCTAGCTGCAAGGACCACATGGAGCCGACATACTGCTTTCAAGGTCATCGACATCTCTCCCATTTGTTGTCCACAGACACTGCATACGTTTTTTGAAATTCATTAATTAATCTATTTATTTATGTCTATGTGTGGATGTGTCTGCACCATGTGCATGCAGTGCCCACAAAGTCCAGAAGAGGGCGCTGGATCCCCGGAGCTGGAGTTACAGGCAGTTGTGAGCCCCTGATAGGAGTGCTGAGAGTCAAACCCGGATCCTCTGAAAGAACAACTATTAACGGCTGAGCCATCTGCCCGGCCTGAATCAACATTCTGACGCTGAGCATTATTGCTGCATTGCCCTTATTTTGAGCAGAGAGGGGTCATTGCCATCACATTTTGAACTCTGCAGAGGGCTATCCCAAGCCTTTGGGTACCACCTCAGTGAAAGCACAGGGCTGGGGTAGGGTGCCCATGAGACCAGCCAATGGCTTCCTGGATGAGGGGGAAGTCTTAGTCTGCTTGTCTATTGCTGTGATGGAAGAAAATCACAGCTGAAAGAAGGAAAGGGTTTATTTCATCTTACAGGCTACAGTTCATTCTTGAGGGAAACTAAGGCAGGAGCCTGGAGGCAGGAGCTGATGCAGAAGCCATGGAGGGAGGGGTGCTGCTTACTGGCTTGCTCCCCTTGGCTTGCTCAGTCTGTTCTCTTATAGCACTCAGAACCACTTGGCTAGGAATGGTGCCGCCCACAGTGGACTTACCCTCTCATACCAAACATGTTAATTAAGACAATGCCCCACAGACAGGTCCATAGGTCAATGTAATGGAGGCAACTCCTCAAATGAGGTTTCCTCTTCCAGGTGACTGTAGTTTGTGCCACGATGACAAAAACTAACCAGCATAGAAGAGAACATCCAGGTAGTCACTATTTTGTTCTTCAGGGATCATGGGACTTTCTTCTAGGGGGCTTAGTTTACCTCCATCTTCAAAGGTACCCCAGGCCACTGAGCATTAAGGTGAAAGGGGAAATGCTCAGATGACCCTGGGAGGCTTCATGAATACATGAGACCAGGCTCACTCCAGCTATAGAGGACTGCTCAGAGGGACTGCCCACATTTGTTCAGAGATGGGGAGGCCACCTCAGGGGCTCAGGCTTTGAACGTCTCTGCAAAGTTGCGGTAGACAGAGGATGAGTGAGGCTGTGAGCTCACTCTACCTTCTTCTGAGGTCTCTGCCAGTTTTAGAGTCACATGACCCTGAGACAGAGACATGCCTCTCCCTGGGACAGAAAGCAACACCATCCCACCAGAACCCTGGTAAATCTGCACTCTATACCCTGTGCTCTTGGTGCCTTAGCTACTCTGCCCCCACAGGAACACCCAACAGCAGGGACCTAGAGAGATCCCTCCAACCCCGCCCTCTCCAGGCCCACCCCTCGGGATGCATGCACCCTCCTCCAAGTCAAACAGTTCCCTAAACATCGCGTTGCTCAGGTTCCTTAAACTCGTGGCTCAGACTCTTTCTAGAATGTTTCTTCATTTATTTGTATACTCAGATCAGTTTCTTGAAAGTCTATGATGGACCCAGAAGTGTGTCTGCCATTACAGCTCAGGAGAGACCTCCCACTGAGAAGATGACGTTCTACCTGGGGTAGGAACCAGTTGATCAAACCTAACAGTAACAATGCCAAGACGTTGGGGAAAGCACACGGGTCAGCCGGCCATTCCTTGATCCAGGATGAGACTCACAGGACATGCAAGTGACAACAGAAAGTGACCTTAAGCCAGATGCCTGGATATTGGTAAAGAATGGTAAAGAAAAGACTGGTGCCTCAGTTTCCCAGTCGGTCAATGGGATGCCAAGCCTGACCTACCATGTCTCTATTCCCTCTGTGCTCAACCATGTGGTGTCAGTTGAAAATCTCCTGGTTCTCTAGTCTCTGTTTTCCAAACCCCTGCCCGACTCCCCCGGCTGTGTGTTTGAATTTTTCCAAACTTGGGTTGTTTATGAGCCTGCCAGAAGAACAAGGAATTGCACTTGGTAATTTAAAAAAAAAAAAATTAAGCATCCATTGAGCACCTGGGCTAAGTATTTTGCTTGTGGTAGCTCCATTAACATTCCCAAACACTGAGAAAAACTTTCTTCCTCCTCCCCGGAAACACAGACATTTATGGAGTGCCTACTGCATACCGGACATGAAATGTTACACCTATCCTGGAAAAGCCATAAGCAGATTTTCAAATAAACTTAACAAGCAGGATGGGAGGTGGTACCTTTTGCCTTGTAGATGGTTTAACAACGATAAGGGACACTGATCGTGCAGGGCACAGCTCTGAGCCTTAGTTTTCTTGTCTTCTTGCTGGGGAGAATGCTCTGTCCCCCTTTTTTGGGTAGCTGTGAGGAATCCGGGGGATGACAAATGCAGATCGTGGTTGCAAAAAAAAAGGAGCTAAAACCCCTCTTAGTTCTCCCAATAAATGGGATTTTGTGCATAGAATACAGACCCAAAAGATAGGAGGAAAACAGAAAATGTCGTCTCTGCTCTTCCTAGCCTAGAGACCCTGCACAAAGGCAGGGTTATGGGCGTGCGTGCGTGCGTGCGTGCGTGCGTGGGGGCGGGGAGTGTCTCCCAAGATCACCTCTAGGCTGGACCTGTGCCAGCAACCAGTTCCCTAGGGAATCTGGGTAGCCTCACCTGACCCCTGTTGTGGGGCTTGGCATTTGGGCATGGATGGCCCCTGGTGTCCCAGAGAAGGTCTTGGATGAGTCCTTCTCTGGCACCAGCAGGGGGTGGCCAAGGCTTCTAAGGTTGATCTTCCCCTGAGGTGATTGAACCATGCACGCCTGAAGGTGTCATTCCTGCCACCTAGAGCCAAGCCCTGCTTCCCATTTTTCAGTGTTCCTCCCTCTCTTCTGCCCTTCCTTCCTCTCTATCTGCCTCTTAGCCATCAGTTCTCTCCTGGCAACCCTCACAGTTGTGCCTGGTTAGACTGCATTCTTTTTTTGGTTTTTCGAGACAGGGTTTCTCTGTGTAGCCCTGGCTGTCCTGGAACTCACTCTGTAGACCAGGCTGGCCTCGAACTCAGAAATCCACCTGCCTCTGCCTCCCAAGTGCTGGGATTAAAGGCGTGCACCACCATTGCCCGGTTGGACTGCATTCTCGTAAACCGAATCATATATGTGCTGCTATTGATGCTGTTTTAATATAGACCTATGGTTTGTGCTGGGAGATTCTGCATACTTGTATCTTTCTGACGGCATTACTGTACATAGTATGCCTCTCAATTCTTCTTGACTCTCAGGCAAGGGGCATCATGGGAACTGCAGCCTGGAATCTGACAGCTATGTAATTGAGATTATTTTTAGGGTATTGTTAGATATATACAAGCATTTCACTTCATTGTAGCTTCAGATGCAAGGCACTCTCTGTCTTCCGGTCCAGAAGTTCACATAGGTGAGGGTCCTTGCTTTATTTAAGAGACATCTTGTGGCTGGACAGCAAACACAGCACAGGAAACGATGAATTCATCCCACACCAACCAGGAAGGAGCAGAGCCCACAGGAGCTCCTAAACCATCCCTCCGAGCCCCCCACCCAAAACCCAGCCTTGGAGCTCAGAAAGGTTAGACACTGCCCCTGCTAAATTCTCATATTCCCCCTCTGATGGCTCTAATGACATCATCTCATGCTCCGCCAACCCCACCCAACCCTGCCACACACACACACACACACACACGCACACACGCACACACTCACACATGCACACACGCACACATACTTACACACAAACATGCACACACACACACATGCACACACACTCATGTATGCACACACTCTTACACACCACACACACACACACACACACACACACGCACACACGCACACACACTGCAGTCTGCAGCTGAACACGGGGTAGCAGTTTTTTGGCCCAAGAATGACTTCCCATAATTGGGGCTCCTGGTTGCGATTTCTCTGTCTTCTATTTTATCCGAAAAATGCCTGGCAGTAATTGCCCATCCTCGGACATGGAGAGGAGCCGCTCCTTTTCTCGTTCATACTCCCAATTGGACTATTACTGCCCTGGCCCGTTTTCCCTTAAATAGGTCCTGCTCAATTTGTAGGCATTTTCTACAAGAGAAGAGTCATCTCTCTCAGGCCTGGGTAGAAGGAGAGGAGATAGCTAGGCTTTGTCTGGGGATGGAAAGCAGCGTGATAATCTCTCTCTCTCTCTCTCTCTCTCTCTCTCTCTCTCTCTCTCTCTCCCTCCCTCCCTCCCTCCCTCCCTCCCTCCCTTTCCTTCCCTCCCCCTCCCCCCTAAAAAAGTTAAAAACCTGGCCAATCTGTTTGTTCCCATTTCATGGATGGGGAAATCAAGGCTAGTGATTAATTGTTCTAATCAGAAAAACAGGACTTAATGTGGCGGTGGTTCAGATAATAGGCAGTAGGGCTGACAAGATGGCTCAGACAGTAAGAGTGCTTGCCGCCAAGCCTGACAGCATGAGTTCACTTCCCAGGGACCCACATGGTGAAAGGAAAAAAACCCACTTCCACAAGTTGCCCTCTGATCACTACCTGCACGTCTTAGCATGCATGTGTTCACACGCATACACACACACACACACACACACACACACACACACACACACACAAATAAATGAAATGATTACAAAATGATGGAAGGCTATATTGTAAATAGTATCAAAATGATATTTGGGGGAAAAAGATAATATTTGGAGATCCAGTGACATTTGTAAGGGCGGAAGGGCTCAGAAGAGACCAGCAGAGACCAGGGACGTTCCTAGAAATTCCTGGTGCTGCCTAGCAGTGGGGTAAGGGGTGTGTTTACTGATCCGTTCTTCCGGAATGAGAAGGAAGGAAGCAGAAGCCAGGGAGCTGGTCCCTCAGGGCAGAGAAAGCAATGCTTCCACCCCGGGGAATTGTTTCCCAATTTCACGGAAGTTTTACAAGCCAGTCTGAACATGACAGAAAATATATTGGCTGGGGTGTGGTGGTGCCATGCTTGACATTCTAACTCTCAGAGGCTGAGGCAGGAGGATTGGTGTGAGTCTGAAGCCAGTCTAGACTACAATGTGAGATTCTGTCTAAATAAAACCAAATAATATTCACAATAGCAACTTGTATATATTTGATTCAAGTATCTATTAATTTTGAAATATGGGATCTCTCTCTCTCTCTCTCTCTCTCTCTCTCTCTCTCTCTCTCTCTCTCTCTTTCAGTTTTGTGTTTTCTGCCAGGACCCCAAAACTTTAAATTTTTCATCCATTCATCCATCCACATGGATGGGCATGCAAGCCATGACCACATGGTAGAACATGGCTACATCATAGTAGGAAAACTTGCAGAAGTCTCTTCTCTCTTTTCACCATTTGGGTCCCAGGGATCAAACTCAGATCGGCACACTTGGCAGCAAGCACCTTTGCTGGCTGAACCGCCTTGCTACCCAAGTCAACATCTTTGATGAGTGCGAACAGTCCCAAGCAGAACCCCAGGCTCAGTGAATGAAATGGTCCAGCCAGGATGCTGAGCAGGAGTGTCCCCAGTTGGACTTGGGACATCTGAGTCAAGATAGAGGCCCCAATGCCTCCCCTGCTGGATGCCTCCCTGGCCTTTCAAGGAAGCTGACAAAGCCCACACCCGGCGGTAACATCTCTATCGTCTGTCGCGAGGCGCCTGTCACTCTACCACCTTCACACCTGCTTTTTCCCTCCCCACCCACGTGCCACCTCTACAAAGCCACCCTAGGGCTGATCGAAAGCGGGTGTTACCTTAAGTCAGCAGCCTCCCCAGGCCTGGGGCGGGCGGGGTGTGGCTGGTCCCCAGGAAGGCCACTGTCCTCCGCTCCCCCCCTCCTCCCCTCCCCCTCCGGATTCTCCGCAGCCTCCAGGATCATCGCTGAAAGAAATACTTTGCAGTGTTGTTGGGTCTTTGTTGGGGCGGAGGAGGGCGCAGCATAAAGGGGCTGAGAGAGTGAACTGGGGGGCGCAGGGCGGGAGGGGAAGAGGACGGATTCTCTGTGTCTAAAGGGGAATTAAAGTGCTTTTACCGGAGTGAAGAAATCAGATGAAGAATGGGTTGAGAACAAAAGGCGAAAGTCTGCGCGCAAGGCCGGCTGAATAGGCCCCGATCCCCTTAAGTTTGTAAACCCCCTCCCCATCCCTAAGCCTCCCTTCCTCGCTGCTGCCAAGAACAAACGCTCGGGAGGAAAAACAGAGCAGGGGAGGGGGAGGGGGACGGCAGGACCAGGGCCCAAAACCCCTAAAATAAAAGATAATCCCTCGGGCACTCTGCCCTCCTGGACCCTACCGGGGGTCTGATTAAAGGTCCCACATGAAGCCACCCTTACATTCACATGCAAGGAGCAGGATTTACAAGAAAAGAGGCAGCGAAGAATAGGCAGACAGGAGAAAAGAGGAATTATTTGTGTCCTGTAATGCTTGTTAAGCACTCTTCTTTGAGTGCACCAGACAAGACAAGGCTCAGAACTGGAAGAGAAATCCAGGGCACCCCCACCTCCACCCTGCCCCTCCAGCGCCCCCCCCAGCAAACCCAACCACCCAATGCAGACTGGGGGCCAACCGCACACATCAGCCGTGCACACATGTACAGGCCCGAGGACACATGCAAGGGGCTGTGAGCAAGGCTATAGACTCAGAAGAGAACTGTAATTAACCTCAGGTCCCCTGGCTGACAGTGATCTAATCAAACCAGCCCCTCACATCCTCTCGGTGCCCAGAGCTGGGTGGCCCATGAAGACCCAGAGTTTGCAGCATCCTCAAGGGATGAGTGGTGGAGAGTGTAGCCCATCTCTTATGTAAGATGCCTCCCTACCCAGCACTTGGGAGGCAGAGGCAGGTGGATTTCTGAGTCCAAGGCCAGCCTGGTCTACAGAGTGAGTTCCAGGACAGCCAGGGCTACACAGAGAAACCCTGTCTCGAAAAACCAAAAAAAAAAAAAATGCTTCCCTGGTTCCTGCCTCAGGACCTTTGCACATGCCAGGCCTTGGAGTAGGGTGCTGTTCCCACCCTTTTGGCAGAGTTAGCTTGTAGCTCAGATGGGACACAGTGAAGCCTTTCCTATCTGGTCCCTCTTCTCTCTTAAACCACCGCACCTTGATCCTGGCTCTCAGAAGTCCTCCAGACCCAGCAATTTACAGTTAATGGGATGTTACAATTTATGGGTGACACACTGTAAGGTTCATAAGATATAAATAAATGTATGGCCATGAGTGTGAATGCATTAGAGATGTGTGAAGGAAGGTGACATTTATTTCTTGTTGAAATTGTTCAAGATTTGTCTGATCAACCACAGGATGGTAAAAGGACAGGCTGCTTCTGTCGGAGGAAATGAGTCACTAAAGTCAGGTCTCCGGAGGCTGTACCTGCATCCTCATTCCCGTTGTGTAATTTAAGTCTGGTCTATGGTGATGTGAACAGCCTCTACCTTGGGCTCCGGCTGCTGGGTGCTGAGATGCTTTACCAGCATCCCCTTCCCCTAGCCTCCGTGATGGACTGAAATTCTCCGAGACTGTGAGCCCAAACAAACCTTTCTCCTCTCAAGTTATTTCTGTCAGGCATTTTGTCTGCGCAATTTGAGAATAACTTAGACAGCCAATATAAAAGATATTTGCAGCATATTGTACCTCATTCATTCGTTCATTTACTTATTTGTTTGATTTAATGCTTCTAGGCACGATGCATGCTGTGTAAACTGCCTACCACTGGCCTCCATCCCTAGCCTGTATGTCATTCAATACTAAGTTCAAGCAGTTATCTTAAATCTGGAGTAATCTTGATTGATTCTAAAACTATGTATAGTCACTCCAGGAAGCAGAAAACGCAAAAGATCACAGCCAACCTGCTCATGGGAGTACCTCAGCCAGTGTGCCCCCTCTGGTCACTCCATCCACTGCCTGTTTTAGAAACTCGTGTTATAATTGTGATTTTTACTGCCTGTGGTTTCGTGCCGTTACTTTCTCTGATTTCTTTTAATATTTATTCTTTCTCTCTCTCTCTCTCTCTCTCTCTCTCTCTCTCTCTCTCTCTCTCTCTCTCTCTCTTTCTCTCTCCTTCCCTTCCTCCCTCCCTCTCTCTCTCTCTCTGTGTCTGTGTGTGTGATGGAAGAGTACCACACACACACTGTGTGACACAATAGCCCAGGGAGTGGAGCTATTTGGAGGTGTGGCCCTGTTGGAGATGTGGTCCTGTTGCAGTGGGTGTGGCCTGTTGGAGTGGGTGTGACCTTGTTGGAGTAGGTGTGGCCTTGTTGGAGTAGGTGTGGTTTTGTCGGAGTAGGTGTGGCCTTGTTGGAGTGGGTGTGTCATCGTGGGCATGGGCTTTAAGACCCTCCTCCTAGCTGCCTGGAAGCCAGTCTTCTGCTAGCAGCCTTCAGATGAAGATGTAGACCTCTCAGCCCCTCCTGCACCATGCTCCCGCCTTGACAGAACCAAAAGAGGGCATCAGATCCCATTGGAGCTGGAGAGCGGGAGTCGCAGATGGTTGTGAGCCCCGTGTAGTGCTGGGAACTGACCCAGTCCTTCTTCTGCAGGAGCCACCATTCCCCAACGCTCTTCATGCTGAGCCAGCCCTCCAGCTCTTCTCAAGTTTTAGCTCTGTATTAATCTACCACCAGTGAGCTCACCTCCAGACTCATTTCTTCCCCCCACCTCCACAGTGCCGCCAGCCCAGAGCAACGCTCCCTGGAGCTTGCTTAGATTGACACAGCAGCCTCTAGCCACTCTCCAGCGGTCAGGTCTGTCTTCCACACCCAGATCAGCCATCCTTTGGCCTTAAGACTTCCAATGTCTCCTTACTGACTTTGATACCTACCTTCCTGCTCAGGGGCATTTCCTACCTTACAGCATTGCCCACTGCTGGGTGGCTGCTGGCCTGGTTAACCCTTCCTGCACATCAGTCAGTATTCAGACAGGTGCCGACCATCACACACAGACACAGACTCACATCATATGCACTCACACCATTGATTTTGAGGGGGAAATTTTTGAAATTGTAAGTAAAAGACTTAATCTCTCCAGACACCTTGACCCTCCTGCCTCCCCGGGTCTTCCGTAAACGACAAAGAAAAGGAGGAGAAGGGAGCTGGAGGAGACACCTGGGTGCCTTGGACAGAGGTAGGATCCTTGCAAGGCGATCCCGCCCACGCATGCGCATGCATGCCCACCTCAATTATACCTCGGCAAGCGGAGCGGAGGAAGAGCTGAATTGATTCAAAGATAACAATTAGGGAAGGACTCTAATTCCTGCTGTGATTGCGACACTCGGTTTATTTTTAATTTGTATCCATAATAAAAATAATAATTACAAGGGCTGGCAAATTGTAGCATTAGCTGAGAAATTAGATTGACGCCGCCCACCTTTCTCCCCTTCAGGAACGCAGCCTCCTCTCCCTCCCCGCGGCTCTCCTACTCCGGAGCCACAGACCTCACTTTAAATATAGAGACTCATTAGTGAAAGGAACGGGCTAGTGAACTTTCTTATCGTCTCCTGTGGGCTGGGAAGGATGCTATGTTCCTGGAGACTGTGCATTCGGCCCTCAGGGTGGCCTGTGAAGAGAGAACCCCAGCTTCTTCTTTATGGAGGGAGGCAGGACAGCCTCGGGTGCTTGCTGAGGGCGCCCAGCTGGTAGTGCACAGGACTGGGTCTGAGGAGAGGTTCATGGGCCAAATTCGTTCCTCAAAGTCCTCTGGGGTTTGGGTTCAGCTTCCTTCGCCAGAGGGCACACACTGTCCCACTGTAAGCTAGAGTGGGCACAGAGCCTAGGAACAAGGGCACATCCGATGGGACTCAGGTTTGGAGTCCCTGTCTGATGGGAATCGATGAAGGTGCCTGGGGACTGTGGTGGAGGAGGAAAAAGAAGGGGGCGGGAGAGAAAACAAGAACAAAGATAGGAACAAACCCAAGCTTGGTCTCCAACCCTTTCTGGGTTCCAGCTCTTTTTCTGACGTGTTTTCCCAGGATCAGGTGTGTGGACATGTTCAGTTTGAGGCTGTCCATACGTGCAGCCTTCCATGGGAGTGTGCCTATGTGTGTCCATGAGGTCTGTGATGGTTTGTATATGCTGGGCCCTGGGAGTGGCGCTACTTGGAGGTGTGGCCCTGTTGGAGTAGGTGTGGCCCTGTTGGAGTGGGTGTGACCTTGTTGGAGGAGATGTGGCCTTGTTGGAGGAGGTGTGTCACTGCGGGTGTGGGCTTTAAGACCCTCATACTAGCTGTCTGGAAGTTAGTATTCTAGCAGCCTCCAGATGAAGATGTAGAACTCTCAGCTCCTCTTGCACCATGCCTGCCTGGATGCTGCCATGTTCCTGCCTTGATGATAACAGACTAAATCTCTGAACCTGTAAGCCAGCCCCAGTTAAATGTTGTCCTTGTAAGAGTTGCCTTGGGCTCTTATCTCTTTCTCTTGCCTCTCTCTTACTTCCCTTACCTCTCCCCATTCCCTTCCCCCCTCTCTCCACGTGGTCATGGCCGGCCTCCACCTCTCTACTTCTCTACTCTCTCCCTCTCTCTGCCTTTCTCTGCCTCTACTACCCTCTTAACTCCCCTCTTCATGCCCTAAATAAACTCTATTTCTATACTATTTTTTATAAAAAAAGAGTTGCTTTGGTCATGGTGTCTGTTCGCAGTAGTAAAACCCTAACTAAGACAAGGTCCTTAGGCATACGTGCATGTGGGGGGGGGGGACGCTCCAGTGAGTTTCCAGGCTCCTCCTGTCTCTGCTTTCCCAGCACTGGGATTCCAAGTCTCCATCTGTAAGGTTTTCAGACCCATAACCAACAAAGCTGGACTAAGATCTTAGACAATCCAAGCGACTCAGAATTCCCATCCTGAGGGTAAGAAAGAAGAACTCTGTTCAAACAGGCAGGACATTGGAAAAACAATCCCAGATGCCCCACGGTGGCTCGCAGCCACTTGAGAACTTTTAAGATGGCTCAGCTCACCAGGCCATGGTGGTGTATGACTTTAATCCCGGCACTCGGGAGGCAGAGGCAGACAAATCTCTCTGAGTTCAAGGCCAGCTTGCTCTGTAGAATGAGTTCCTAGACAACCAGGGGTACATAGATAAACCCTGTCTCAAAAAAACAGGGTGGGTGGGGCTCAATTCAGTTCTCAGCAAAGACATTCAGACCGTCAAAATCAGAATTCAGGGCTGAGAAGACTCTAGAGGATCTCACAGTTCCCTCCACTGCCTAAGGTGAACCCCAGTGCAGAAGTTGTAATTTGCATCCTGATTGTGGCTCCCAGCCCCATAAACCTCCATCTGACACAGGACGGTCTGCCCTGAACCCCATTCCTTCAGTCACCAGGTGACTGAGCTAGACACACCTTCGGGGGGGGGGGGAGACAGAGAGAGACAGAGAGAAACTGACTGTGTGTCCTCCCGGAACCTCAGCATAGACATGACAGCAGATCCCAGCTGCTACCCCAGGTCCAAGCTCCGGGTCAAGGAAAAAGTCACTTAGCCAACCAGAGTGGAACGTCCACATGTGTCTCTGAAGAAGGAAGAGAGATCTCAAGGTCCGAGTCTGAGATTAATTCTTTCTACCCCAACAAAGCCAAGACTAAGTTAAAAGATAGGGCTTGTCTTGTGTTTAGTTTAGGGTGTGAATGACTGACAGGGGTCTATGGGGCACAGATAGGGGGCAGTGAAGAGAGAGCAGCTATCTGAGATCTAGAAAGACTCAGTGTGGATGCTAGCTGCCATCTTGGTCAGGTGCATGTGGAATGTCACTTCTTCTCCACTGTCCCTCCAAATGCATGCTTTTGGCTCACCCAGTCACCTCTCAAATACTGGCCTTTCTCTCTCTCTATGTGGGGAGGGATTTCTTGATTACCACACACACCATTGGGTGAGCACCTCTGAATCATTAAATTACTCTTTCTAGAGCCTGGAGAGATTCAGCGCTTGAACGCACTGGTTGCTCTTCCAGAGGACCTAGGTTTGATTCCCAGAAACCACAGAGTGGCTCACAACTACCTATAAATCCAATCACAGGGCATTTGATGACCTTTCCTGGCCTCCTCTGAGGTGAGGCACACATGTGGTGCACAGACACCCTTGCAGACAAAACACACATACACTTTAAATAAGCATCCTTCTTTTTTTAAAGTGCCATTTCTATGGGTCAAACAATAGCCCCAACCAAAAACAAAGAAGCAAATCATGCCCTGCACCTCCTCACTCAGGCTTTGCAGGAGCAAGATGTGGAAACCGAACATTAGAAAGACAATCTTGGAGGCAAGTCAGTGGTGGCGCATGCCTTTGAGCCCAGTAATCAGAGGTAGAGGCAGGCAGATCTGCCTAGCTTATAGAGCAAGTTCTAGGAAACCAGGGCTACACAGAGAAATCTGTCTGGGAAAAAAAATGAAAGGAGGAAGGAAGGAAGGAAGGGAAAGAGGTGGTCTGGGCTGGGAGGCCGGAAAGATGCTCTGCCTCTCAAGAGCTTACTGTATAAGCACAAGAAACATCCTCTAGAACCTCTGTTTTTAAAAGCAGGTGTGTGGGGGGTGCATATTATAATTCCTGGGTTTGAGAGACAACAACAGGAAGATTCCTGGAGCTCCCTGGCCAGCTGGTCTAGATGAATTAGCAAACTGCAGGTTCGATGAGAGATCCTCTCTTGAAAAACAAGAACAGAAACCAGTGAGCTGGGTGTGGCGATACAGGCCTTTAATCCCAGCGGAGGGAGGCAGAGGCAGGTGTATCTCTGTGAGTTCAAGGCCAGCCTGGTGAACATGAGGAACTCCAGGTTAACTAAAGTTACACAGTGAGACCCTGTCTCAAAATAAAATGAATAATGATAGTGGTGGCGTGGAAAGTGATCGAGGACAGTGGACCTCTGGCTTCTCCATGTGAGTGTGTGTGTGCGCACGCGCACACACACACACACACCCCACATCCTCATCTAGACAGGGCATGAATGGGGAAGGGGAAGGACTCTTCATATAAAATGACGATATCGCTGGGCAGTGGTGGCACACGCCTTTAATCCCAGCACTTGGGAGGCAGAGGCAGGTGGATTTCTGAGTTTGAGGCCAGCCTGGTCTACAGAGTGAGTTCCAGGGCAGCCAGGGCTACACAGAGAAACCCTGTCTCGAAAAACCAAAAAAAAATAAAATAAAAAATAAAATGACGATATCCAGATCTCTATACTCTATTCTCAAGGCAGAGTCTGGAGACTCAGCCATTTTTAAGGAGAGAAAAAAATTTATATATACGTGTGTGTGTGTGTGTGTGTGTGTGTGTGTGTGTGTGTCTGTGTGTGTACACATATATACATATATACACATAGATATATAGATACATATATATAGATATATAATAGATAGATAGATAGATAGATAGATAGATAGATAGATAGATTGATTGATAGGTATCTCCTTGTCACACTTAGTGGCAGAATAGCTTAAGTTACACATGTCATTCTCGTCTGGGCTAATGTTTCCTGTGGCCCCTTGCAACTGCTGCCTGGAAGGAGGGGACAGAACCTGGGTTGGGGACAAGGAGGCAGACACTGGCTGCTTCAGATGCCTAACTTCTTCAGGGCCTCCAAAGCAGAATGGTGGGGCAGCTCTCTTCCCCGTGTGGCAAAACACAAAACATTAATTAAAAATAATCGCCACTCCTTCCCCCAGAATTAAAGACTGTGATGTGCGGGTTCGTTTTAAGAAAGGCAATTTGACGCCAATAAATCACAATTATAAAAACTTCATTACGGTGGAGAGCAAGCTCTCTGCCATTGTCCTAATTACACACTGTGGGGATAATGAACGTTAATGATTTAACGTGCAATAATTACAATTGAAAAATAAAACACAGTAATCGCCATCGTTATTGTTATCAATAAGACAGCTATTTTGGCAGGGCTAATCTCCACTTGAGTCTGAGATGAAATTTTAGAACTAGTGTGCTCTCTCTCTCTCTCTCTCTCTCTCTCTCTATCTCTCTCTCTCTCTCTTTCTCTGGCTCCATCTTTGTTAATACAAGAAACCTATGGAATGGATGTCTCACCCCTCCTGATAGACAAAGCTCAAGATTGAAATCCAAGACTCTTCCTCACCTACTTCCTGAATGTCTTCTCAAGGAAGGGGGTGGAGAAAGAGAATCTTCATATTCCTACAGAGCGTCCAGAACCAGAAAGACTAAGCAAGGTGGGCACTGCCCACGGCGTTGGTTAGGGACGTGGAGTGAGGATTCTTCTCACCCACCTCCTTCAGGGATTTTATGATGACGTCTTGACCGAAGTCACTCTTGAGCTCTCTAGTGAAACCATCTATAGCTCTCTACTGGAGGGAGAAGGCACCCAGGTTTCCCAGCCTAAGCTTGCTTGTATGATAGGAAAACGGAGCCTCGGCTTGAGTCGGGGCTCCACCATGAGCTGGGGGACCTTGATGGAATCTCTCCACACTCCTGTGCCTTGTTTTCCCCACAGTTCATGAAGCTTGAAGTGGAGGCCACCTCAGGGTTTTGTGGGCTTAAGGGGGGAGGGCTCGATATAGCCAAAGACCTTGAAAAAGCAGCCATGCAAAAGTGCCTCTCATGGAACCAAGACCTTCAAGAGAGAGTTGTCCCCCCACTGCTGACATCAAACACGACCCTAGCCAGCCTCAGCAGCCAACTGGTTCTACAGACAGCCTGCATCTTTCCTGCCACACAATTAGTCCACTGTGAGCAGTGCCTCACCTCCTACCCCCACCCCCCACCCCATCCCCATCTCCCAGGCAAGCTTGGTCACCCATTCTTTAGGACCCCTTTCCCTGCTCCCAGGCAAAACCACATTTCCACCTGTGATATACCCAAAATGCCAGCGTCCTGTTCTTCAGGTATCGTCCTTCTCTGCCTCGTGCTAGGGTTCTTCATGGCTGTGCTTTAAACATTATAAACTCTCAGAAAGAATTTGATACAGCCTCCATCTCTGCATCCCCAGAATAATACTCAGTGTAGAGGCTGGGAATGTGGCTTGAGTTGGGTGGCTGCCTGGCTTGCACACGGCCCTTAGTTCTATCCCCCAACACTGCATAAACAGGGAATGATAGTGCTCATTTGTGACCTCAGCACTCAGGGAGTAGAGGCAGGGGGATCAGGAGTCCAGGGTTAACCTTGGCTACATGAAGAGTCAGAGGCCAGCCGGGGCTACCTGAGATAAAACGAACCAAAAAGAATGCAAAGGTCTTCACAATTTTTAAGTCCTTTTTAAATTACATGTATTTGTTCATTTTGTGTCAATAAATATGTATCTGTGCAGGCTTGGGAAAGTTACAATAAACCTGTAAAACTCAGAGGGCAACTGTGAAGTTGGTCTGTCCTTCCATCTTGCAGGTCCTGCAGATGGAACTCAGGTCATCAGGCTTGGTGGCTTGTCTTAGTTAGGGTTTACTGCTGTGGACAGACACCATGACCAAGGCAACTCTTCTAAGGACAACATTTCATTGGGGCTGGCTTACAGGTTCAGAGGTTCAGTCCCCTTATCACCAAGGTGGGAGCATGGCAGCATCCAGGCAGGCATGGTGCAGGAGGAGCTGAGAGTTCTACATCTTCATCTGAAGGCTGCTAGGAAAGTAGCCGGGCAGTGGTGGCACACGCCTTTAATCCCAGCACTTGGGAGGCAGAGGCAGGCGAATTTCTGAGTTCGAGGCCAGCCTGGTCTACAGAGTGAGTTCCAGGACAGCCAGGGCTACACAGAGAAACCCTGTCTCGAAATACAAAAAAAAAAAAAAAAAAAGACTGGCTTCCGGGAAGCTAGGAGGGCAGTCCATGCCCACAGTAACATACTTACTCCAACAAGGCCACACCCACTCTAACAAGACCACACCCACTCCAACAAGTCCACACCTACTCCAACAAGGCCACGCCTACTCCAACTGGACCACACCTACTCCAACTGGGCCACACCTACTCCAACAAGGCCACACCTACTCCAACAAGGCCACACCTCCAAATAGTGCCAGCCCCTAGGCGGAGCCTATATCAACCATGACAGTGGCAAGTGCTTTTACCCGCTGAAGCATCTCGCCAGTCAGACCTTTTAAAATTCAAAGTCCACAAATACCGCACCTGTAGAACAGAATGGATGGAAAAGACACACGGTGAACAGGAGAGAAATATGAGCCAGCCACAACACACACACACACACACACACACACACACACACGTCTACAAGCCCCTGCCTCGTCTAAGCTGTCCGCTGGTGTTGTCTTATTTCACTCTGAAAGCACGATGGGTGTAGGCTCTCTGCCACACATGAGGAAACAGAAGCCCAGTGATTCACAGAGAGCCCAGCTGGCATGAGGCCAAGCCTGGATCCCACACAGGTGCCTGGCCTGCAGCCACAGCCGCCAACCTTTGTCTTTCTGCAGATGTATAACCACGGCGGTTTCCCACGTTGTTAAACTATCTTAGTAGATCTCACAGTTATACACCCCTGGTACGGACTACTACTAGTTTCTCCCACCTCTACCGTTGGACATTTTGCCTGTGTATCATTACTTACCGTAACATACAGGCTTTGAGGACCATTAATGTTTATCAGTCTCTACCCGCATCTTGGATAATTCCTTGGGATGCCTTCTAAGGGGGACAAAGCCAGAGGTGGAGGATGTGGACCCTCTAATTCCCTGCTTCCGTGAGGTGCAGTTGATGAATAATGGAGACTAAGGTATTATGGGTCCTGAATCAGCCTGTTCTGATCCATGATGGAGGGTCCTGCAATCAGAGAGGTTCCATCACGCAGAAGGTGTTTCTGGGAAGCTCAGCTCCTTCCCTCTGTGTTTTCCAACTGCAGACCACCAGGTTCTGCTCTCTGTCACTTTAGTTGTGACTTTTCACATATCCAGAGAGTCGTGTCATTTAAATGGCTTTTCTTCTTTCTTTAAAATGCATTTTTATGGGCTGGAGAGATGGCTCAGTGGTTAAGAGCACTGATTGCTCTTCCAGAGGTCCTGAGTTCAATGCCCAGCAATCACATGGTGGCTCACAACCATCTGTCATGGGATTTGATGCCCTCTTCTGGTGTGTCTGAAGACAGATAAGGGTACTCATAAATAAAATAGATAAATCTGTTAAAAATAGTATTAAAAATGCATTTTATTTATGTCTACATATATACGCATTCCACATGTGTGTAGAACCCAATGAAGTCAAAACAGAACATTAGATTCCCTGGAACTGGAGTTACAGATGGCTGTGAGCCGCCAGGTGGGTGCTGGGAACCAAACTCAGGTCCTCTGCAAGAGCAGGCAGCGTTCCTAACCACTGAGCAATCTCTCCGGGCCTCTTCCTGACTCCATTCGCATCCATGCTGCCGTGTGTCGGGGATCCACTCCTTCTGATGGCTGAACTCACATAATGTGTGTGCCACCCCCATTCATTCATGGATGGGTGTTTGAGTTACGATGACTTGTCTTGTTATTGAATTGGGAGAGCTTTTTCTATTTTGTAGCTACACTAGCCACAACAGAGCAGGTGGGAAGGCAGCCAGTGAGCCCCTCAGCTCACAAGATGAATGCAAGCACTATGTTTGATGCTCTTCTTAGGGACTGTATCTCCACAGGACTTGGTGCTACAAGGCCTTTGGAAGAGTCCGTATGTTTATCTGAACAAAAACAAATAAAATATAAATGTGAGTAGATGGATTCAAGATGATATAACCTACATGAGATAGCAACATGGTAATAATCATCCCGAGATAAATTCTAGATTCTGTGTATGAAAGAAAACATGCTGTTTGTGACTTTGTTTTGCCCAGTGTCACGGTCTTCAGTTCTGTCCATTTTTTCCTGTAATGACTTAATTTCATTCTTCTTCTTCTTCTTCTTCTTCTTCTTCTTCTTCTTCTTCTTCTTCTTCTTCTTTTTTTTTTTTTTTTGGTTTTTTCGAGACAGGGTTTCTCTGTGTAGCCCTGGCTGTCCTGGAACTCACTCCGTAGACCAGGCTGGCCTCGAACTCAGAAATCCGCCTGCCTCTGCCTCCCAAGTGCTGGGATTAAAGGCGTGCGCCACCACTGCCTGGCTTAATTTCATTCTTCTTCATGGCTGAGTAATACTCTGTGGTTTTTGTGTGGGGTTGTGTGTACATGCACAAATATACATACATATATAATATATTAATATATTAGTCAAGTCATATAGTCTACATAGGTGTCATAAAAAAGATAAAGAAAATGTGATATATATTAGCAGTAAATATTAATATATAATATTACATTAATATATATTAGTTAAGTCATAGAATCAATGCAGGTGCCATTAACAGATACAGAAGATGAGATATATCACATATATGTCACATTTTCTGTATCTGTTAATGGCACCTGCATCGATTCTATGATGACTGCTGTGAATAAAGCAGCCATAAAAGTGGGTATCCAGGAGCTGGAGGCACAGCTCAGTGGGTAAGAGGGCTTGCTACGCAAGCACGAGACCCTCAGTTCAAAACCAGCACCCACATAAAAACCAGACATGGCTATGTGTGCTTTGTGCCTGTGGCTGCAGCATAAAGGAGTGGAGACAGGGAGATGACCGAAGTTAGTGGCCAGCCCTTAGCAGAAAGAGGCAGCTAGAGGCTCAGCGAAACCTTGTTTCATCCTCTGCTTTCCACACCTAAGAGCACAGGCACATGAATGCACTTGCTCACACAGGCACATGCTCTCACACATACACGTGCTCACACACAGACACACTCACAGGCAAGCATGTACACAGAGACAGGCACCACGCATATACAGACACATACTCATACATGCACACACAGACAGACACATGTACACACAGACACACACACACATACACACAAGCATGCACACAGAGACAGACAACACACATATACAGACACTCTCACGCGTGCACACACAGAGACATATACACATGCATGTGCCCAGAGACAGATGCCCCCCCCACACAAACACACATTCTCACACATGCACACAAAGACACATGCACATACAGACACACACTTTCACACATGCACTCACTTGAATACACAGACACACCCTCACACACATGCATGTTCATGGAGACAGACACACACATGCACACAGACACACACTTACATGCGTGCATGCACCCAGACAGATGCCCATGCAAACAGAGACACACACATACGTGCACACACATACACACACACACACACACACACACACACACACAGTCAGATGCATGCACATACAGATGGACACACAAGCATATACACAGACACAAAGAACTAGCTAAGTCACCAATTCCTCAACCAACGAATCTGATCCTAGAGATCTCAGGTTCTTTTGGGGATCAGCACGCCCTGTGAAGGCTGGGTGGGTCTGTTGTAAGTGAAGGAGGACATCTTCGTGGTTCCACCCCTGCTCGAATTTCTAAGGTGCTCCTTGCTGATGCCACTGGCCCTGGTCTCAGAGCCACACCATGGGCTCCGGCAAAGCCCCACAGTCTCTGACAGTGACTGGTGGGCTGGAGAAGCCACGCTCCCATTTTTCGAGACCAGGCCTCCCAATGACCCTGCAGGGGCACCTTGGACGAAGGCCACTCCCAAAGTCCCTGTAGGACTGAGATATACCCTTGACCTGTCATCATACACAGCCTCCTAGAAGCGAGGCCCTGGGACCAAGCACTTCACAAATTGGCTCAGTTAAGCCTTATAATGCAGACAAATGGAGGCAATCTGTGTCTCGTGTAGCCGAAGCTGGCCCCAAACTCAATGCGCAGGTAAGAATGACCTGGCCCTCCCACCTCCAAATATGTGTGCACCACCATGCCCAGTTTATGCAGGGCTAGGGATCAAGCCCAAAGCATCATGCATGCCAGGCAAGCCATCCCCAGCCCATGTTTCTCTATGCCCAAGTTACAGTTGGGGAAACTGAGGTTCTGAAAGGTGCAGATGCTTGCCCAGAGTCACTCAGATAGGATGATCCAGGCTTAGCTTCCTCCAAGCCCGGGAAACAGTGCCAGGTCTGATTATAGATTAGCTGAGCCGCTCGGAGAGAGGAAGCCAGATGAAGCACCTCAAAGGTCCTGGAACAGATAAAAATAGCCAGGGATGGGCGTGGAGGTGAGCCAGGCCAGGGCTCCTAATTTACAGCTCCCAAGACGGTGAGGATGCGGGCTGAGAGGCAGGTGAGGACAATGTAATTAAAGAATTAAAAGGTAATTTCCAGGGACAGGGCTCGCCAGGGCTCAAGATGGGTAATTGGCAGTGTGGTTCAGATACTCACACTGCAGCCTAAGCTGCCTCTTCTTCCTCCTCCTGCCCTCCCTCCTCCCTCCCTCCCTCCTCCTGTTCCTCCTTCCCCTCCTCTTCTTCTTCCTCCTCCTCCCTCCTTAGTTTGCTCACTGGCCCCTTTTCCTCTTTCTTCTCCATTCCTTTCCTCAGATTTCCCTCCCTGTCTCCGCCCTCCACTCGGGGTGGGGTGGGGTGGGGTGGGGGAGGAGGTTAGTCTTTTGACCCCAGAGGAGTCATATTTGCATTGCTGCTACATATCTACCACCCTCATTCCTGCAGGCCTCCTCGTGGGGTCAGGTTGAGTCCTGACAACGGTGCAGGCCTCAAACCACCAGCTCCCAGCCCCCATCTTCCTGGACCTTGCACAGAGGCCTGAATCTGTCCTCAGGAAGGCTGCAGGGATGAGCGAGTGAGCAGAAAGGTGGGTTTTTGATAGATATTTGACTGGGTGGTTACAGAGATGACCGGAGCTGAATGGTAATTGTGTGGGTGTGTGAATGAGTGGATAGAGAGGCGGGCAATGGATGGGTGAATGGGCAGCAGTAGATAAATAAAGGACTGGCTAACAAGTATAGGCTAGAGCAGTTACATTTGCTGTGAGGAGCTGGAAATGAATGGTGGGGTGCAGCAAAAATATGAAGGCATATGTAGGCAAGGGAGCAGAGAGCGGATGGGAGATAATTCAATGGATGGATGGATGCAAGTGTGGGTTGTTGGGCGAGTACATAGCTGGTGGCTTGGGAGGAAGACATTGATAGATACTGGGTGGATGGATGGATGCATGCATGCATGCATGGATGCATGAATGGGAGTGATGGATGATAGATGGATGGATGGATACATACATGCATAGATGGATGGATGGATGGGTGCATGAATGGATGCATGGATGGATGCCTGGATGCATGGGTGCATGGATGGATAGTTGATTGGATGAATGCATGCATGCATGCATGCATGGGATAGATGGATGGATGCATGGATGGATGATAGATGGATGAATAGTTGATTGCATGCATGCATGGATGCATGCGTGTGTGCATGGGTGGATAGATGGATGGATGCATGGATGCATGGATGGATGTACAAATAGATGGATGGATGGATGGATGGATGGATGGATGGATGGATGGATACATGGATGCATAGACACATGAGTAGCTGAGTGTGTGCATAGGTGGACTGGTGCATGGGTGCAGGAGTTGGGTGAGTGCTAGGCATGAGTGCTGGATGAAGGGATGAACACATGGGTGTGGGTCTGCAGGAGTAGGGAAAGCAGCTGGAGAGAGCGGATGGGGCAGAAACTCAGAAAGAGACTGGAAAGACAAATGCAAACCAGCCAAGAAGAACCCACAGCTCCGGAGACATCCCACAGCTCTGGGCTCACAAGGACCAAGCCTGACACCTTCACCTCCTTACACTCCACCTCTCCAGGCGCTCACACAGCTGCACCCATGCAAAGTTTCCCCGTCCTCGTCCACCCGGGCTCTGTCACACAGGATCTCTAATGCCATGAGAGGGCATACTGATTTGATTAACAGTTGGATCTAGTTCAAGTCTCTTCGATCCAAGTGAGCCAGCTCCTGCCAGAGCCTGCCCAGGACGGAGAAAGGATTCCCCATCCCCCTGGCTTTCGGCACATATGAAGAAGTCTAAAATGGCATTGATCATTGATCATTAGGGAGGTGGCCTTATTTGGCAGGGTAGCATTCCATCATTAAGGAGGTGGTCATATCAGGCAGGTAGCAATTCACTTGTCTACTGCTCCTTCTGTTGGGTCCTGTCTCTCCCTCTGAGGGTCAGGAGAGATTGTCCCTCTGCACCCCTTACTCAGCTATCACCCTTGCTCCCTAGTTCTAACCTAAGAAATCAGGATGGGACCAGTCACAAGCAGGGATTGCCCTTTGTTGGCTGTAGAGAGAGGTGGTGGGGGAGGGTTGTGCCGGGGATTAGGGAAAGCCTGGGGGCTATTCCTTTCTTCTTGGGGCTCAGTGGGGAGGGTTGCTGGGGCTGGATTTTCACCTGCTCAGAGCCTGCTCCAAGCTGCTTCCCACCTGCTGAGCAGGCCCCAAACCAGTTTGCAAGGTCTGCGGGGGTGGCTACCCAGCACACCTGGGCCAAAGGACAGAGGGGGGAGGGGAGAAGTGGAATGAAAGGGAGCACAAATCCTTAATAAAATATGGGTGCTCCGTGCACTGCACATAACCACAAATGCACAGACGTGGGGACATGGTAAGGTGAGCGTGCATGAGGGCTGTGCACACTCATGCCCATGCATGCCCGCGCAGGAGGCCGTCTCTCACCCATGCATAGTTCCATGAACGGTCACAGTCAAGCACGTGTGCGCATGCGCGCGCTATGCCCTCACATGGCTTTTCTCTCACGGATGGCTCAGCAATACAGGGCTTGTTTAGCCTTCATGGAGCCCTCCCTGGCTTCCATCCCCAGTGTGGGTGTAATCCTGTAATCCCAGGATTGGAGCGGTGAAAGCAGAGGGTTGGGAGTTCAAGGTCATCCTCTGTTATCTAAGGCCAGCTCGGACATGGAACTTTGTCTCAAAACACACAAACAAGGCCTGCGTGTTTAGCTCAGTAGAATGCTTGCCAGCCTGTAGGAGGTCCTGGGTTTCATCCCCAGACCTAACAATATTTTTTTTTTTTTTTTTTTTTGGTTTTTCGAGACAGGGTTTCTCTGTGTAGCCCTGGCTGTCCTGGAACTCACTCTGTAGACCAGGCTGGCCTCGAACTCAGAAATTCGCCTGCTTCTGCCTCCCAAGTGCTGGGATTAAAGGCATGCGCCACCGCGGCCTGCCTGACCTAACAATTTTAACTCTTGCTTTTCCAAAACAGGGGACTGTGCGCTGATGCTATGAAGGAGTCACACAGAAACGCCTCTCCTTCCCCATTCTCCCCTGAAACATTGTGGTCCCTTACCACCACTATTTATCACCAATAACTTCATCCAATCCCAGAGCACGTGACACTTTGGGCAACTTCCCCAAAGTCCCATTCTCATCCAGCAGTCTGGAGAAACGAGACATACTTCTGCGTTCCTTTGGCATGAGGGCTTCTGATCCTAAGGGCTGGATGCTTCTCTATCTGGGGAAGGAGCTGTGCTAAGGTGGCAGGATTCTTGCAGCTTTATGGGGCTCTACGCACTGGATGCCAGTAGCACAATGCTCACCCCAGCTGGGACAACCAGAACCAGACTTCATCAAGCCTTCCTTGGACAAAGGCAAAAGGGCAGATGCCCAAGGCTGGGAGCCTCACTCCTGTCCACTACCCCCTCGCTTCCCTGGCTGGCCCTGTCCCCTCTCTCTCCCTGTACCCCTCTCTGTCCCTCCACTGGCTGACCTTTCTCAGTGATGAAGCCTGGGGAAGCTCGACCCTGACCCATTCACATTCACAGTAGCTGCTATGCTGTGCTGCGCTGTGCTGTGCTACGTTATACTATAGGCTTCTGCTGTGTGGGAAAACCTCCATCCACTGGACTCTTCTCTTTGGGGTCCTCCCATCATTTCCCATCTCTGTTTCTTATAAACAGAGCGACTGGGGATGGCATTACCTGGAACACAGGTGCAAGCTTCTCTGGAGACTCGGTCCTCCATCTGTCAGCCCCTGCATCCACATTGAAAGTCCATCTGTGCCTGGGCTCACTCAGGGCCCTGAATAGCATCCGATGACCTCCTGAACCTAGTCCAGCTTCTCACAGAAGGAATGCTGGGAGTCAGGACAAGCGGGTTCCCAATCCATTTGTGGCCCATTTCTTTTAAAAACTGCATACATTTGTTTATTTATCTTAATTTGTTTTCTATGAGAAGGATGCACATGTGGAGGTCAGAGGGTAGCTTTCAGAAGCTGTTTCACTCCTTTTGCCATGTGAGCTTTAGGGATCAAACTTGGACCTTCAGGCTTGGCGGCAAGAGCCCTTCCCAGCTGCCCCATCAAGGCAGCTTTCTCTGCGCCAGACTTCTTTCTTTTGTAAGGTGTTCATCACGATAGCTGGAGAGAATTCGGGACTTGCCAGCATCGTCTGTGGAACAGAACGGCAGCTGGGGAAGAAGGTACGACTCTACCTTTGTTTTTCAACTGGGGAAATGAAACACAGAGAAGTTAAGCATCTTGCCCAAGGTCACACAGCTAGTAAGTGGCAGACCTGGGATTTGAACTCATATTTATCTGGCTTTGAAGCCCATGTACATGATATGTCTTAGGGTTTTACTACTGTGAACAGACACCATGACCAAGGCAACTCTTATAAAGACAACATTTAACTAGAGCTGGCTTACAGGTTCAGAGATTCAGTCCATTATCATCGAGGCAGGAACATGGCAGCATCCAGGCAGGCATGGTGCAGGAGGAGCTGAGAGTTCTACATCTTCATCTGAAGGCTGCTATCAGAATACTGGCTTCCAGGCAGCTAAGATGAGGGTCTTAAAGCCCATGCCCACGGTGACACACCTCCTCCAACAAGGCCACATCTCCTCCAACAAAACCACACCCACTCCAACAAGGCCACACCTCCCAACAGTGCCACTATTGTCAGGCCTTGGCATCACCAAGACAGCCAATATTTTAATCATTAGATATTAGTTCCTCCTGAAGGCAAGAGAGGCACATTGAACTTATTTATTTGTTAACTTGTGTGAGGGCAGCAGCCTGGGATTCTGGGAAAGCAGGGTAACTAACGTGATGTGAACACTCTGGTCAGGGAAAGCCCTCCTAGTGGGCGTGTCATGAACCATGACCTCAATGTTGAAAAACCTGTTCAGTAGTCCAGATCTTCTAGAAGGAGGCTAGAGCAATTCTAGAAGTTTCTAGAAACAGGAAGAGCAGGGGGCAGGGTGATGGGAGAGCTCAGTAATTTTAAGGCCTTTCTCGTGCTTGCTGGCCCTACCTCTTCAGCTTCCACCTCCTTGCCCAACCCTTCATGTCTGCTCCTGGAAAGAAGTGGGCCAAGAAAAGAGGCAAGAGCTTGCCTACTTTCCCAGAGGGCCACAGCCTGTGACCCAGAAAGGTGGCTTCCTGCCTCACTCCCAGATCCAGCCTTCAGATCAGAGTAAGGAATCCCTAGTTTTATCATTTCCTGGGAACCCAAGTCATTGGTCTCAAAAGAAATTGTCCCCACTGAGTGGGGACCATATTCCTGTTTAGAAGACAAGGGGACCACCCTCCCTAGATCTCTAAGAACCTACCCGCACAGAGCTAGGGGCTTCTTCCCTTTCAGTAGATGAATGGTGTGAAGGATGCTGGGTATTCAAGATAGGTACTGTGTGCCCTTGGGCCACAAGCACAGCCTCTCTGAACCTCTGCTTCTTCGCCCGGCACATGACAGGGGTGTTGAGTAATAACTCTCACCTTGTCCATGCGATGCAGGAACCTTTCAGCCCACACTAATTTCCCATTTTCCTTAGGGACTAATTTTTCAGCCCAGGGAAGCTGGCTTTGGCACTTTTGATGAGGGCTGGCCTGAGTCTGCGAAGGGCTTGTTAAAATCTGCCTAGCCTTGATTGCCTGCCAGAGCAAGATCTCTCACCTCTCCTTCTGGGGCCCTGATCCCAGGCCCTTTCCCTGGTCTTTGCAGGGTTCCCACTGTCCCTCTGTACTTCTGAGTCACAGCTCCCTGACCCAGGTCACTGAGCAGAGAGACAGGGAGAGAGCGAGGATGACCTCAGGGCTCTCTGGGACACAACGCTGGTGAGGGGCTGTCATGTGGGTACCTCTTCCTCGCTCTTCCTAGAGATGGAGTGAGGGCTTTCACACTTGTCTGAGCTGACTCCAAGTGTATGATCACTCTCTCCAGGTGTCAGAGCGGCTGAGAGATTTGTGATATGCCTGGTTCCTAATTACCTCCCTCCCTATCCCCCCCTCCCAGCTCTTCCCAGAGCCACTACCACCTCCATCACCTCAGGCTGCCAGGTCTGTCCTGCTCTATCTACAGAGGACAGACAAAGCAGGAAGCTCAGAGAGACAAGGTTGTCTCACACTAGCTTACTAACCTCACAGAGGCCTGGTTACCACACGTAGGCCTGGTTATCTCACAGAGGACTGGTCAACTCACAGAGGCCTGGTCACCTCACAGAGAACTGGTCACTTCACAGAGGTCTGGTTACCTCACAGAGGCCTGGCTACCTCACATAGACCTGATTATCTCACAGAGGCTTAGTCATCTCACAGAAGACTAGTCAACTCACAGAGGCCTGGTTACCTCACAGAGGACTAATTACATCACAGAGGCCTAGTCGCCTCACAGAGAATTAATTACCTCACAGAGGCATGGTCACCTCACAGAGAATTAATTACCTCACAGAGGCATGGTCACCTCACAGAGGCCTGGTTACCTTATAGAAAACTTGTCACCTCACAGAGGATTGGTTACCTCACAGAGGACTGGTCACCTCACAGAGGATTGGTCACCTCACAGAGGCCTTGTTACCTCAAAGAGGCTGAGTCCCCTCAGAAAGAACTGGCCACCTCACAGAGGCCTGGTTACCTCACAGAGGCCTGGTAACCTCACAGAGGACTAATTACCTCACAGAGGCATGGCCACCTCACAGAGGCCTGGTGACCTCACAGAAGACTGGTCACCTCACAGAGGACTAATTACCTCCCAGAGGCCTGGTCACCTCACAGAAGCCTGGTCACCACATGTAGGCCTAGTCACCTCACAGAGACCTGGTTACCTTATAGAAAACTTGTCACCTTATAGAGGATTGGTTACCTCACAGAGGACTGGTCACCTCACAGAGGATTGGTTACTTCACAGAGACCTGGTTACCTCACAGAGGACTGATCACCTCAAAGAGGTCTTCTTACCTCACAGAGGCTGAGTCCCCTCAGAAAGAACTGGTCACCTCACAAAGGCCTGGTTACCTCACAGAGGACTGGTCATCTCACAGAAGCCTGTTTACCTCACAGAAGACTGGTTACTTCACAGAAACTGAGCACCATCACAGAGGATTGGTTACCCTACAGAGGACTGACCACCTCACAGAGTCCTAGTTACCTCACTGAGGCCTGGTTACCTCACATGCCTAGATATATATAAAGTGGCCAAAGGCGTGCCCTTTACAAACAGCTTATCCCAGGAATGCAGATACAGTTTATTTCTAAGCAGCACCACCAATCACTGCTTTAAAAGAATCACTGCCCATGCTGACAAAGAATTTGGAAGACATCCTCGTTCGGAGTCCAGAAAATAGACCCTCTTCAGAAGATGTGGAATCAAAGTAATGTGGGTGAGGGAAGAGGGAACGGATGCAGGAGAGGACAGATTCCTGATTCTTGGGAAAGCACAGCTTTGCAGGGCATCCCCTGTGGGGGTGTCTCTAAGCCAGTGGTCCTCAACCTTCCTAACGATACAACCCTTTAATACACTTCCTCATGTTGTGGTGACCTCCAACCACAAAATTATTTTCTGTGCTACATCATAACTGTAATTGTGCAACTGTTAGGAACCATAATTTAAATACCTGCCCTCTTCTGGTCTCGGTGGGTACTGCGCACATATGGTGCATGTATCCCCACACAGACACACATATTTTTAAAAATCAAAGCCTGTACTTAGTTAGATTACGCCTCTTGTTTCCCTGGCTGCTGTGACCTCTCCTTCTCACATGCTCATGAAAATCGTGTCATTCTCCACAGCTCCCCCAAAATATCCCTTTCTTGCTTCTGATTGGAGGTACTCACACCCGCATCCTGTTTACTGAACTAAGCTGCAGGCACCGGAGCCAGAGATTGTGTGGTGGTATTTAGTCAACAATGACACTTTAACATGATAGAACCAGTCAATAACAACACATGGTAGAACCATCTCCAAATTCCTATTTGAGCACTATGTGCCCTTTTCCAAGTTCTTGGCCATTCTGAACTAAATATGACAACCAAGAGCATAGTAGGACTGACTGGAGATTCATACTTAGAAAACCACCCAGCACAGGACAATGGACACTATTGGTGTGACTTATCTCTTCTGCCTAGCACTGAACTCCTTCATGAACAAACTCTACCTTGTCCCTCCAGTGGCTCTGGTTCAATTCAAGACACAAGAGTAGACAAGGAGTTAGATCCAGGCCCAGGTCTCCAAGGTCAATGGTGCCTGAAGGTAGAGTGTGCAAGAACACGGTGCCCAAGGTGTGTTCACTGGGGTCACATCACATTCCCAGCCCAACACTGTGCTGATGGAAGAGCCGGCTTGGCAGCCTCCCCTTGAAAGGGGAGGTCCATCTTAGGCTGCGCAGGAGACAATGCTTGTTCCCATTCTAGCTCATTGCTTAAATGCATTCCAGGCTGTTATTATAGCTCCTTCAGGCTCCTCTACTGCTCAGTGGGAATGGTGACAGTAGCTGCCAGGATGGGGCAGCTCTGGGGTCAGAGAGAACATTCAGACCAAAATTGCTGAGCAGAATGTCTGGTTACTCCTAAGCCCTCTGTTGGTTTTGATACTTCTCCCTCCAACACACACACACACATACAAAGACACACATACACACACATATATATACACACATACACATATACATAAACACACACAGATACAATATACACATACACGCATACACATAAACACAAATACAATATACACATACACATATATACATAAACACAGTACACAGACACAATATACATATACATACACAAACACAAAAACACACATAAATATACACATAAACACACACAGCACTCATATACATATAAACACGCACGCACCACACACACACACACACACACACTTATCCCACAGATGAGACACTTAAGCCCAAGGAGAAATGGTAAATGTCATGGTATACACTGACTATATCAGCTCTCCCTACTACACAGCCAATTCCATCTTGTGATATCTTATGTTATGGCCAGCTCTGGAGTGTAGAAACTCTTATAAGCATCACCTGTCAATAAAAAAGCTGATGGCCAATGAGCTGAGGCAGGAAATAGGAGGTGTGACACTGGCAGGAAGAGAGAGAGGATTTGGGGAAATAGTTAGAGATAAAAGAGAGATGCAGGGAGATGAGATGGGAGATGGACTGAGGAAACAGACATAAACTAGCAGGTAGATAAATTCAAAGAGCTGCTGAGAGAGATGCCAAGAGAGACACTGAGGAGAAAAAAAGAAAAGCAGGGCAGAACTGAAGTAGAGGTAACTAACCAAGTGGTAGACATATATAAATATTTAGACTTAAAGTTGTCATTCTGAGAGCTAGGGCTGGGAAAGGAAAAACAGAATTTAATTAATTTTTTTTTTTTTTTTATAGATGGCGCCCGACATGGGGCACCACCGATAGGCTTTGATTTTTTCAAAACTTACTTTATTTAGAGTTCTTAAATGCTTCAACGCCCCTTCTAGCCCACTGACTAGAGGTAGTGGAAGATGGTTAGTAGGACAAGGGGGATGTGGACCTGTTTAGAAGTACTTCTTTGGGGTCATCCATTGTCAGCAGTCCAGTCCAAAACATCAAACGCAATTCAGAAGCAGCAGCTTGATCCAGAAGAAACCACAAGGCTCCACCAAATCAGCAGGAGTCTACAGAACCAGCCAGAAGCAGCTGGAATACCAAGAGAAGGTCTCTGGTGCTCTTCTGTCTGTGACGTCACAACAAGTGAAGATCAGCCAAGACCAGCAAAGCATCGACAGTGAACCAACGCAAGAGCATCGTCACTGTCTGTTGTCTTATACTGTTTGCAAACGTCATGCTTCCCCTCAAGTGTCTGCCTCGGCAAAATATCCTCACAAGACAGCTTCCAGAAGAACATCACATGACACAACGGAGTCTTCAAAGAAACCAGAAAATTTCACTTCACTGGAGTCCTGAGACTCTGTGAAGTTTTCACGGACGTGAAGATAAGACTTCTAGAAGCTTCTCCAGCTGCTACTGAGCCCACATGAGACTAGACCACAGTTGCTGGACTGGATCAAAAATCAACATGGCGGGGGAGCCCCACATAATGGGTGATGTGTTGCAGGTTTGGTCCCCAGAGCACTGGTGTTAGGTTGGTGTGGGACCCCTAAAAGGTGGAGCTGACTGAGAGGGTGTTGTTGGATCCCTGAGAAGCCTGCAAAGAGATTGGTAGCCCCAAGAAGTTATCATGAGAACAAGCCAGCCTCTCTGCTATTCCCTTGATATGGCCGAGGAATATCAATCCCGAGGTCCTGCCAGCTCTGGCTGAGGGCGGAACACAGAAATGTGTTCTATGAAAGAATTCTATAATACCTGCATTTACACTGCTCTTGATTCAGGAATAATGGGGTGGAGGTGGGGCATTCTTTGGGTGTTGGCCAATGGGAGAGGCCAAGAGGATTGGCAAGAGAGTTCCAGAACAGGACTCTGGCCAGAGAGACCACCTGCCCAGACTGGGGACCTTCCAACCTTCATCCAGGATGGAGTCCTTGCCAGCAAGACGAGCACCATCTCCCCAGGGCTGCAAGAGGCAAGTGTTATTGCCCCCCTCCCCCGCCCAGGAAGCAGAGCGGTATCCAGGAAGCAGAGCGGTATCCAGGAGCGTGGAGACAGATAACAGGCCACTGTTCATCATAAGCAATAAGAATGCATTCCCTCTCATCAAAGAAATTAAATGTAAATATAAAGGCACAGTGCTTCGGAAGAGCCAACCGTGTCAGGTTGTGCCGTGTCTGTGGACAAACAGCCGTTCGAGGACATTCACTTAAACCCTCATTAAAAAGGATATGTGTGTGGATATAGTCTTATTTCTTTCACGTCCGGTCCCACCATTCGCAGGCAAACACTTAACGTTTCCTTAGCAGCTCTGTGCCGGAGACTGTCGTGTGGGGGCCGTTTGTTTTATTTTCCTAATTTGGGTCATTTTATGTCAGACTTTTAGTAACCGCTTTTTAAAGAACTGCGTGGGACTAAGAGGCTCATGATGTGGCATTATGGTTTGTACCCGGTCAGCCTCTTTCTCTATTGTTTTCCTGGGGTCAAGTCAGCCTCAGGGCCAAAAAGATGGATCTGTAGGTCAAGGCGCTTGTCAACAAGCCTGATTATCTGAGTTCGACCCCCCCCCCCACAGGGTGGAAAGAGAGAACTGACTCCAGAAAGTTGCCCTCTGATCTCTGTGTGTACTTACACACACACACACACACACACACACACACACACACACACACACACACACACACTAAATAAAATTAAAATGTTATTTTAAGAAATTTAAAGACAGAGTCTCATATAGCCCAGGCCATCCTGGAACTTGCTATGGAACTGAGGGTAACCTTGAACTCCTAATCTTCCTGCCTCTGTGGGACCTGCACCTCACACATGCTAGGCAAACACTTCCAGGGAGGTACACTGTGAATCCAGGTGCTTAAAGGCAGGTGTGTGGTCCTCCTCTGTGTAAAAATGCTCTAAGAAATCTCTATGAAAATTCTGTCGCTATCTCCCTCCCCCTCCCCAGCCTCACACCCTGCACCTTAGGCATGTGGCTGAGGTGGGGGAAGAGAAGTAAGCTGCTGACTGTTATAAGCATCACCTGCCATCCTGGGTCTTATGATGTCTCCCTCCCCATCATCACCCCCACACCTGGGAGAGCTGGAGGGAGGGTGGGGTCCCGTGGAGAGTGATGGTGTGGGTTACAGGAGGCACAGGGAATGGGGAGAGGGATGACACATGGGAGGGTGAGAGCCCAAGACAGGGAAACTGCCGGGAAAGATTGCTGGAAGTGAGGATGGAGATGTGGGCACTGCTAGCTAGCTCCTCCCTGGAAGCATACATTAAGGTGGATCTGCTGGACTGCAGGCCTACTGTGTGCTGCACCGATGTGTAGGGCTCAGGCTCAGAGCCACATGCAGCTCCTGGGAGAAATTGGTTCCAAAGAGGATGTGTGAACTTCAGGTACTATGTGTGAATTCAGGGTCGGGATGGAGATGGGGCCCCAACCCTGGGGGAGGTGGAGTCAAGGGGCAGAAAGAAGAGACCGAGATGAAAGCAAGGTGGAGGAGGGAGAGAAGCCAGGGGGCAGGGCAGAGCTCTGGAGGACCTGCATGCCTTGGGGGGGGGGGGGAGCAAAAGGAAGATGACAGAGATGGGAAAGAAACAGACAAACTGGCAGCCAGAGGCTCCAGGGGCTGCAGAGATGGGTCATGGAGACAGGGAGGACTGAAGCCCAGCCAGAAACAGGGATGGGGCCAGCTTCTGCCTCTGACATCTTGTAGCCTCCTTGGCTCTGCCAACATGGCCACATTTCTATCTTCCTTCCTCGCTGGCATCCAGACCCTCAAAACTTACCACACTCCCCACTAACCCCAACTACCCCACTTTTGCTCAGCTACCATCTCCCTGCCTGGGTCCCATCCTCACCCTACCCACCAAAGCCCCTGCCCACCCCTTCTCCCGAGGCAAGAGAATGGCAGACAGCTCCCTGATTGCTGCCTGAAGACACCTCAGTTGCTCAGACGGAGAAATGGCATAGGGTTGGGGGAGGGGCTGATTCCAGGAGCAGTGCAGGGTGAATGGAAGCAGCAGGCAGGGAAGCCCAGACCCGAATGCCAGCCTGGCTGAAGCTTGGAGCCTGGCATGTCTGAAACTCACTTCTGGGCTCCCCTCTTGTGGGTGGTAGGTTCTCTCTACAACACCCCCCCCACTACCGTCAACCCTCATTTTAAATAGAATCTGGGTCCTCACCAGAGACAGAGCAGGGTCTCCTGGGGTGGGAGATGAGGAAGCCCAAGCAAGCAGGTTTGAACTTGAACCTGAAAATAGATCCGGAGGCCCAGGCACAAAGGAGGAAGAAGCAGGGGTTCGAAGGGACCTCTAGACCCAGGCTCTGCGCTCCCTCTCAACCCCCTTCCCCTCTGGATCCATCAGTTAGGTCTGGGGAAGAAGTTGAGACTTAGGGAGGAAGAGCATCCACTGCAGATCACGCAGCAGCAAACTCCCCTCCACACTCAGTCCAAACCCTGCCCCTCTTTCTCCTGTCTCCAAGGCTCCGGTCCAAGCCACCTTTCTCTTCTTCACCTTCTCCCTCCTTGCCCAGAACTTTTGGACCTCATCCTTTTGATTCTATGGGTGGCACTTCCTAGGTTCTAAATGCCTCGCTCTGCCACCTGCCAGTCCTTTCCCTCTCTCTCTCTCTCTCTCTCTCTCTCTCTCTCTCTCTCTCTCTCTCTCTCTCTCTCTCATTCTCTGTATCCATCTCTCTTTGTCTCTCTTCCAGTTCCTCTCCCCCAACCATCCCCACCCCCAATCACATTCTGACCCCTGACCCTGTGCCTTCCTTTCTCCTGCATGCACGCCCCTCCCAGGCTCCCATCCCCCCCTTCCTCCTCCATCCAAGCTGCTACTCCCTTCCCTCCCTCTCTCCTTTCTGTCACACAAGCCAGCTCCCAGACACATACGTGTGCAGGCTGTCACACACTCACACACCGGGGGCATATCACACCCTCACGCAGGTGTACACATGCCACCTCATCACCTTACAGTGAACCACCCCCACCCCCATCCCTACCCCCACCCCATGTCAGCGATGCCTGTCCACGCTCTGGAAGAAGAAGATGGGACAAGGAGGTGTGTGGGGAGGAGCAGGGGTGTGAGGGGAGGAGCAGAGGCGAGCAGGAGGGGAAGTGGGCTCCTCTCCACACTGGCCCTGTGCTCTGAGCAGTGACCAGATATTATTTTAATAAACTCAGCACATCTTACCCTCACACCAGCTGCTGCACGCCTCGCCCATCCTGTGAATCTCGTTTATTTCTCGTTAACAAAATCACCTGTTTGTCAAATAGGGACAGCTCGGTGAGACATTAAATTGTGGTGACGCTGAGGGGGGCTTGGGGACCGCTTGCAGGTGGCAGGGAAGGTGGCAGGGAGAGAAAGGGGGACAGAAGGTGGAGGTGACCGGAGTTCTAACTATAGTCTGCCCACGGAGCTGGAGGCTCCACCCCCACCCTTATAGTTCTGCAATAGCCACAGAAAACAGGGCAAGGCTGGGCTCAACTTGAAATGGAGACTGAGCTGGGAGCACCAGGAACTTGGCTGCCCATGTCTGCCTCTTGGAGAGATCTCTACAACTGTGGAGTTGTACAACCAACCGAGCATTGTTGTCTCAGCCGGAAGGAGAGGATTCTCATCTCCACAAGACCTGGAGTGGGCAGGCCTGGGTTTGAATCCCTGCTAGGCTACTCTGTGCAAGCTGAGGCCAACCTCTTCCTCTTCTCTGAGCTGTAAGAAAGAGTTCTTACAACTTTGATGTGAGGATCCTGTCTACAGCTTGGCAGAGCTGGCTAGTTGATTTTTCAGGAAGACAGGATGCTCACAACACTCCACCTGCTACCTGACAGGAAAAACGACCCACTACACCATGTGACTACCTTTGTCGTCATCCAAGTTGGAAAGAGAACTACCATGTCCCCACAACCTCCCATGCTATCATTGCCCTGCCTACTTTCTTGACACTTGCTTCTGCTCCCAGGGTAGCCCATAGTCATCTGTTCCAAACTGAGTTCAGTGAGGTAAGAGTCCCTAATGCTCAGCTCATCTCAAGGACAAAATCTTTTAAGACCGCTTCTTTAGATTGGTGAGGCTCAGCAGGAGAGCACTTGCCTAGCATCTCCCAGCATGGGCAAAAAGAAAAATTAGACACCAGGATCTAGAGAGAGGGCTTGGTGGTTAAGAACACTGCTACTCTTCCAGAGGACCCTGGTTCAATTCCCAGCCCCCATGTGGCAGATCACAACTGACCTTAACTCCAGTTCCAGGACATCTGACACCTGTACACAGATGTAAATATGCAGGCAAAACACCAAAGCACATAGACACCAGATAGATAGATAGATAGATAGATAGATAGATAGATAGATAGATAGATAGATAGATAAATAGATAGATAGATAGATACTTAGATACATAGATGCATAGATAGATACTTAGATACATAGATGCATAGGTAGATAAATAGATACACAGATATATAGATAGATACACAGATAGATACATAGATACATAGATAATAAGTAGGTAGACAGATGATAGATGGATATATAGGTAGATATATAGACAGATGATAGATAGATAGATAGATAGATAGATAGATAGATAGATAGATAGATAATAAATGGATAGACAAATGGACGGACGGATGGATGGAATTGCTGCTGGAGTCACACTGGCTCAGCTTCTACTGCAAACCTCTCGTATCAAGTTGAACTTCTTCAGGGAGCATTGTACGTTGAGAGCACTGTTCAGCGCTAGTGGGGTGTCAGAGCTGCTACACCCATCACCTAAGGTCCCAATGGGGGACATCTTGCCAGGACACAAACACAAGCAGGAGCTAACAAGGGTGCAGTTTGCCGGCCTCTCACAAGCTAAGGGGGCACTCACTCCCTTTTCCTTTGCTCTCCTTTGTGGGTGGCATTTACTTCTCAGCAGCGTTACCAAATGTGCAGTCATGTGACTAGCGGCCACAGGAGTCAAGAGACAGAATATTCTGGCAAAGATTCTCATGGCTTTCCAAGCCACACTCCTTTCCACACCTATAACTCCATAGCCTTGTTCCCAGCCAACTCGTGGGCAATTTGCCACCTGTGTGCCATGGCTGAAAACCAAACACCCAGAGAATTCTCTCTTCCTCATTCTCTCTGTCCAGAGCATCCCTCTGGGCAAGAAATCTTAGGTGACTGTCCTCTAACACTTCTCCAGTGGTCACGATCCCCTGTGTAACCCTGAGCAAAGTCCTGGCCTCTTGGGATCGCTCTCCGTTCCCTGACGTGTCTAGTGAAGTTTCAGTGCTGGGATGATTAAATGAGGTAGTGTTACCAAGAGCTTCTGAGAAGTTGGGGAGAGATCTTGGGGTCACTCCAGCAGCTTGGGAGCTTGAGATGCTCATGGCTGCATTCTTTATAGTCAAACAGTGACCCACAGGGCTACAGTTCATGAAACTCAGGCCAGCACACCCATGTGGTAGCATAGCTTTTAAAACGAGAACTTCATGAGTTGGCTAATTGCAAAGAAAGCTATGCATACAGTGTATTGGGTGTTTAGCTCTCTTGGTTTGGTTTTGGCTATACTGGAGATAGAATCAGAACCTTTTACATGCCAGGCAAGTATACACATGCTCTGTCACAGAGCCCATTTTATCAACTTTATTGTATCTATTATCATTGTATGTGAGATGGGGACAGGCACACATGTGGGGCTCAGAGGGCAAGATTTTGACTTCTCGCCCTAGGGACCAAACTCCAACCCTCCCACCTATGAGACAAGCTGTTCTACCCACTGAACTATTTTGCCAGTCCCGAGTTCATTCTTCTTAAATCAATAATGAAAACTAAATACATGAGTGCTGTTACACACAAGTTGTGAATGTGTAAAATGCAGTCTGGGGTCCCCTGTCGCCTACGCTGGCTGCTGTCACATGGCTTCTCAGAAGGATTCCTGGTGATGGCTTTGTGTGTCTGTCAGAAAAGTGTGTGTGTGTGTGTGTGTGTGTGTGTGCTTGTGCATGTGTGTGCATGTGCTTGTGTGTGCATGTGCGTGTGTGTGTATATGTGTGTGCATGCGTGTGTGCACATGTGCATGTGTGTGCATGTGCGTGTGTGTATATGTGTGTGTGCATGCGTGTGTGCACATGTGCATGTGTGTGCATGTGTGCGTGTGTGTATATGTGTGTGTGCATGCGTGTGCGCACATGTGCATGTATGTGTGCATGCGTGTGTACACATGTGCATGTGTGTGTGCATGTGTGTGCATGTGCGTGTGTGTATGTGCGAGTGTGTGTGTATATGTGTGTGTGCATGCGTGTGCGCACATGTGCATGTGTGTGCATGTGTGTGCATGTGCTTGTGTGTGCATGTGCGTGTGTGTGCGTGTATATGCGTTTATATGCACATGTGTGTGCACACGTGTGTGTGTGTGTGTGTGTGTATACATACCAATACACAGTGTGCCGTGCTATCTATATACCAACAGGCAACTTGTCTCACTCTTGGCTGTACCTGCTAGGTTGCTAAACGAGACAAACTACTTATAAAACAGTGCGAATCGTGTGAGGATACTCTCTAAGTAGATGTGGGGGGAGGGTCCGTCTCTGACAAAATAAGCACAAAATTTTAGTAGCCAGTGGGAATGGGAGGGAGGCTGAAAACTAAAGCAGGATCCTCTATAGTGTGTCGCAGTGGTTCTCAGCCTTCCTGAGGCTGCGACTCTTTAATCCAGTTCCTCATATTGTGGTGACCCCGACCATAAAATGATTTCATTGCTACTTCAAAACTGCAGCTTGCTACTGTCATGAATCGTGATGTAAACACCTGGTCTGTAGGATAGCTGCTCTGTGGCCCACAGGTTGAGAACCACGGGTGTCCAGTCTATAGACCAAAGTCTATACTATAAGACACGGAGTGTTCACTCTCTCAGGTCTCTTATTTTCCATCCATAAATAGGACTATCAGCGGCAGCTCCCAAGGGGGATATCTGGTGATCTCTGAAGAAATGTTGTTTTTTTGCAGTGGGTGCTGGTGGCATCTGGGGAGCAGAGGTGGAAGTGTAGCTTGACCCCCCACAGCACAGAACTCAATAATCATTGTCCTAGCCAGTCAGGTGGTAGAGGCAGAAGGCTCACAAGTTCAAGGCAATTTAGCCAGAACCTGTCTCAAGAAGCGAGGAATCGGTTTAAATTTTCCAAGTACCAAAGGCAGAAACACCTTGGCTGATACCTGCCTTCACCCTCCTGGCTGGAGGTTCTTATCACCGACGTGACTGTCATCAGTAGATCACATGATCACGACCACTGAGAAAAGCTGACAGGGTCTCTTAAGCCAAGCTGGCCTTGAACTCACCACAGGATGACTTTGAAGGTCTGATCCTTCTGCCTCCACCTCCCACGTGCAGCAATCACAGGCTCCAATGCTGAGGATTGAACCCAGGGCTCTGCGCAGGCACGGCAAGCACTCTACCAATTTGAAAATGTCCCCAGCCCAAAGTTGAACTTTCCCCCCCCACACCTCCAGGATGTGGTCCATTTCCTGACCCTGACCTCATCCACACACTTCCCCCAGGGGTTTGGTCGCCACTTCTCCTGCCCAAGGCCAGGGGCAGCAGGATTCGAGGTGGGTGAGCAGACTCAAGGCGTGCTGCCGGCCTGGCGAGGAGCCGCTGCTGGGGGGCTGACCAGCTGGTCAGGCCCTGAGTAAGGACCCAGCTGCCCAGCTCGAGCTCTGGCCTTTGCTGCCTTCCCCGGCTGCTCCAGGAGCAGGAATTAACAAGAAGGCGGTCTGCGCACCTCCCAGGCTCATTAGCCCCTAGGTCTCATTTTCCGCCAAAAGCTAGAGTTCTGCTTGTGGCCTCACGCTCCACTGCTGGGCCTGTGATTGTGGCCAGCCGTTCTCCTGCATCCCACCGGGGGCCACTCCTCCCCATCTGCTCCCCACTCACAACCCTGTGCCTTTGTCTTTTGCTTCTCCGCCCCTGCCTCCCTCCCCCCTGCCCCTCTTGACTCCTGTCATCTTCTCTTCACTAGACCCTGCCGGCTCCTCTGAGTCAGACCCCTTGGTACCAAATCCCTCCTGTCCTTCCTCTAAAAGGGGGAGGGGGAAAGGAACACCCAGAAGATTTCTACACTCAGGACCGAAAATGAGACTTTTGTCATGGTCACTCTACAGATGTGAAAACCGAGGCCCAGACAAGAAAAGGCTTACCTAAAAGCCAAGGGCACATTGGAGAAGGACTGGAGATGAGGCCCTGTCCTTAAAGAACTTGCCTGGGTTCAGTCCCCAACACCGCATAAATCAGGTGTATAGTGCAAGCCTGTGATCCCAACACCTGGGCTACATGAGACATAGGCCAGCCTGGGCTACATGATCATGTTAGAGAATCAGAACACTTGTCAACTTATGTGAGAAGCTCCCCTTTGGTTCCACACTCTGCTACGCTGCCTCAACCCTGGGAATACCACACAAGCAAGACCTTCCCAAGGGACATAAGAATGTATTGAGCTCAAGGACAGGTCTGGTCCAAGACCAAGGTGCCTGCCTGATCCATTGTGGGACTGTTCCCTTTCAGCCTATCTCAAGCCCCAGCCCCCTGTCCTGGGGGGGGGGGGGGGAGACTTTCTGTCTAGACTCTGGGTCACAGATTGAGCAATGATTATCTGTCTCCAGCCTTGTAGTGTCTGCTGCAGAAGTTCCGCCCTGCCTTCAGGATAAGTGAATGGGCTCATAGCTGAATTTGGCCCTCCGGGGTCCATTGCTACCTCCTCTCCTAGTTTTCTTCATTTGGGGCTGTCTCCAGGCCGTCAGGAAGCACCCTGGGCTGGCTATGCCTTCCTTGTGGGTGCTTCATCTCTTTAGCTGAGCAGCCCCAGTGACTTCTTTTAGTCTTTATTGAACAAGATGGTAGCCAGAGGAGAAAACAGGATCCTGCCTTCAGATCTGAGGCCCAGGGCACACCAGCCTGAATCTGCTGTAGATGTCTACCCTGGGTCAGTATGTAGAGACTTACCTGATAAACGCCTCTCCCCCTGCATCCAGGGCTATGCAGAATTGCTTGTAGCCTCCTGAAATACCAGGGCCTGGGGATAAGGCCTTGAACTGAGAACCCACTGGATAGCTGCTTTTCTTGGTTTCTGTTCTATGCAGCATCCACATCCTTTGCTTGCATAGAGAGGTGGGAACACCCATCCTTTATACCTGCAGAGCACAGTCCCTGAATACAAGCTCCGGATACCAGGGTACCACTGGACTGAGCACTGGTAGCTGAAAACCTCAGGCACTCTCTGAGTCTCTATTACCTCTTTTGAGTCAGGAGTAACTGTATCTTCAGCCACTGTGCATGAAACCCCCAGCACAGCCTAGAACTGTGACAGGCAAACAGTAAACCATGCGACACAGTAGTCATGTCACTTACCAAAATACTCCCAGTGGGAAGCTCAGAAGACACATATTTGTGTTCCCATTTGGAAGATGACTCTTACAAGGTATACCTAGTGAGAGGCAGGCTGACCAGAGCCCCAGCCTGAGGCCCTGTTGCCCACGGACTGTGCCAGCAGCTTGTGAAAGAGACTCAGCTACCAGGACTCCCAAACCTCGGGAAAGGCTCTCAACGGAGGAAGATGCTTCCCCAGGTTTTGTACCTCTGCAGGAACTTGCTCATGCCAGGTGCATGGACCAGGCTCCTTTCTGCTCAATCAGGCCGTGTCTAACGCCATACCTCCAGAGCATCCTGAGAGAGTTAGGTCACCATTACCCCACAATCCAGCCCTACTTCTTCTTATAAGAGTTCACCAGAGAGCACAACCCATGAAGCCATTTGCCGATGCAGGTCCATTTCAGGAGCCGTTTGCAGTGGAAGAGGTCTTGGTATGCCTGGATATGAGTCTGGTGTATTATATATGCAGCATGTGTGTATATATCCTAGGGTACTGGACCCACTGCATCCTCATCGGCTTTCATATGGAGAAAGTAAGAACACGAATCCAAAGGATGTTTCTTCACTGACTCTGTCATCCTTGCCAGCACTGTGACGAGCCTCACACCCAGGCAGGCTCAGCTCTGAAGAACCCCCACTTGATGGCTACTAAGATATACAAAGCTGAGCCCCACCCAACAAGCTTAGGGTTCACTGGGTTTGGGGAAACTTGAGAATTTTCATTTTCAAATGCTGGGAGACTGAGTTGTTGCTGCCACAGGGACTGCACATTGAGGATAGGCTGAAGGCTAGGTCATCTGCTTTTAAATACTGACAGAAGGGCTGGAGAGAGGGCTCAGTGGTTAAGAGCACTGGCTGCTCTTCCAGAAGTCCTGAGTTCAATTCCCAGCAACCCCATGGCAGATCACAACCATCTGTAACTCCAGTTCCAGGGGATCCAACACCTTCACACAGACATACATGCAGGAAAAACACCAAAGCATATAAAATAAAATAAAATAAAATAAATTAAACACTGACAGAACCTGCCGCATGCTGTGTGAGCTTAGACAAGTTACCGTGCCTCTCTGAACCTCCCTCCCATTGGGTAGGAAATGGATAGGCAAAGAAGGCTCTATTCTATGGGTGAAATGGAAGATCAGAAGTGGAAATGCTCCCTGCCACAGGCAAGTGTCCACAGAGTGAACCCTGTGCTTACAATGGCCACACACCTGCCAGGTACTGGAAATGCTTCAGTTCATTATAACCTATGTGAACAATGACAACTGCTGTGTTAGCTTTAACTATGGCTGCCTGTTGCTGTCTGTCCTGTCTTGTTGTGAAATGGTCCCTCACCTCTACACTGTCTATCTGTCTATCTATCTATCTATCTATCTATCTATCTATCTATCTATCTATCTATTTTGGACAAGGTCTCGTTATGCAGCCCTAACTGGCTTTGCCATGGAACTTGCTATGTAGACCAGGCTGGTCTCAAACTCAGACCAATCCACCTGCCTCAGTCTTCTGAGTGCCAAAATTAAAGGCGTGAACGACTATGTCCCGCATTTTCTCCTGTCTTTGAGAGGAACAAACTGAGATGCGACCTTGCCGGAGGTCAGACTCCAGCCTATGCCCCACCCTTCCTTTAGCTCTCTAACCCAGTCCTTACACAATGTCTCCTCTCAGAGCTTCGATGGCCTCTCTGGACAGACATCACCCCAAACAAGGAGAGAATAAAGAGCTTCCTGTCCACACCAGAAGAAAAACAAACCCTCACCACCCTCTCCGGCCTGTGAAGGCGATGATGGATCTCTGTTATTGCTGGCGTTGAAATCGCTACCAAGGGAAATAGATCAAGGTACACTTTGCTGGTGAGAGCTTTCCCGATGTCACAGACAGAGCTGCAGAGAAAAGCCTCCCGCTCTCTCTTCCCAGGTTTCCCTGTGTCCCCTGAATCACTCTAGGTGGCTGGGTGGGCTCAAAGGGGTGTGACGCAGGGGTCCCAGGGTGGAGGAGGCCTGATGGGACTGTAGCTCAGGGATGGATGCTATTGTTAGGATTGTCTTCCTCTCTCCCACTCTCCAGCTCCATTTCTTCCTTTGGGAAAGACAAAAACCACAAAAGACTTCATCCTCCCGTTGCTTGTAATGATGGAGAAGGGACCATCACAGGTGAGGCGCATCCAAGACAGAACGTCTTTTATTGGGTTTATATTTGGAACAGGTCTGGAAAACAATCATCCATCCCATATCCTCTGAGGCCCTTTTGGTTCAAAACTCTTGCTCTGGTCTTCCTGTAAAGGGTCAGTATGGAACCTCTGTGGCTCGAAGCTCAGTGGAGGATATCAGGGAATGGAAAGAGCCTTCAGTTCCTAAATCTGCTCCAGAGTCAGTAGATTCACAGTGGTACTAATGGAGTCACAGTAGATTGCTGGCTTTGCCTAATGCTTGGGCTGAGACTGTATGAGTCTGAGGCTGATCACACACCTTCCTCCTCTCTCCAGCATCACACCAGGAAGAAGGGGAGACAGGGGGCTTTGCACAGTCTAAAGACAGACAGACAGACAGACAGACACACACACACACACACACACACACACACACACACAAATGTCGCCTACTGAGTGACCACTGGGCAAGTCTTAAAAGCTGATATGCATCTCAGTTTTTCATCTGTAAGAGTAGGTCATCTTGCCTATGCCCAAACGGTTGAAGTAGATTAAATGACAGTAATTGTAATCGCACCCATTTAAAGCCTAGAAGAGTCATGAGAGCGGGACTGGGCGGCCGCCATTTTGATTTTATGTGGATTGGTTCATTATCTTTACCAGAAGTTTCTGAGAATTGGGGAGGCGGCTCAGTTGGTAGATAGCTTGCCTATGTGTATGAAGCTCTGGGTTCCAACCCCAGCATGGAATAGCCGAGCAGTGTGGATCATGCCTGCCATCCCACTCTGGAGGTGGAGGCAAAGAGGTTTAGAAGTTCAAGTCCATCCTCTGATACACAACAAGTCTTATAGCAGCCTGGGTTACATAAGAATATATATATATAGCCACATTTTACAGAAACAGAGGCACAGAGAGGTTATGCCTCAGTGAACAGTATGCCCTCCTAGGGGACCTGATCAAACCCGCTTTAAGTCCAGATGGCCATAAAGACCAATGCTTACCACCATACCACCTGACACTCAGGTACTTGACAGAGAGGCTTTTGCCATTTCTGCTTCATAAAGAACTTGTTTCCAGTCATTGGGGGTTGGTGGCAGGGCCATATCTATCCTCAGGAACTGCCATGAGTCCCCAGGACCTTGAAAAAGATGGCCGGTGGACCTCCCCAATCAAAACCTCTGTTTTGGGACAATATGCCCAGAACTTCTAGCTAACCCCTCACCCCAGCCCTATCTTGGACTTCTTCATTTTGTGCTCCAATAAAAGCTTTCTTGCTTCACCCCCACCTCCAGGTAAACTGCAGGTTCTTCTCTGGGAAAGAAAAAAAAAAAAACAGTTTGGCACACCTGCTAGAGCCTCAAGTCCACCCAACTGTGTGCCTGCTTGGTCTCTGTCCCACACCTCCCCTGAAGGCCAGTACTCCATCTTGCAGAAGGAATCTTACATTTAGCCAGAATCCAGCCCTGGCTTCTTGGGCTTAGACAAGCAAATGGACTGGGGAGCTTAGTGGCTATCCAGGTAAGAATGTGCCAGGACCGGCAGACACCTTGAGGTTGCCCTTGACAGTGGGAAGCAGCCTGACAGACAGGCTTTTCTGGTCATGGCTGCTAAGCAGGAAGACAAGAAACAGGCCATTTTGGCTGCACAGGGAAAGGCCTAGCACAACTTAGGCAGTGGTTCTAGGCAGCCTAGTCACAGGCAGGAAAAACTCCCAGAAGTGCAGAATACCCTTCCTGCTAAGAAATGAAGGCTGCATGTGTAAAAACAGGCATGATGGTGTCTGCTATGGGATGAATGGATGATAGATAGAAGGAAGGATGGATGGATGGATGGATGGAT
>CM052721.1:42486702-42559549 GCA_028551405.1 Uromys caudimaculatus
AAAACTCCCAGAAGTGCAGAATACCCTTCCTGCTAAGAAATGAAGGCTGCATGTGTAAAAACAGGCATGATGGTGTCTGCTATGGGATGAATGGATGATAGATAGAAGGAAGGATGGATGGATGGATGGATGGATTAATGGATGGATGGATGGATGGATGGATGGATGGATGGATGGATGGATGGATGGATGGATGGATGGATGGATGGATGGATGGATGGATTAATGGATGGATGGATTAATGGATGGATGGATTAATGGATGGATTAATGGATGGATGGATGGATGGATGGATGGATGGATGGATTAATGGATGGATGGATTAATGGATGGATGGATTAATGGATGGATGGATGAATTAATGGATGGATGGATGGATGGATGGATGGATGGATGGATGGATGGATGGATGGGTGGATGGGTGGATGGGTGGATGGGTGGATGGGTGGATGGGTGGATGGGTGGATGGATGGATTGATAATAGATAGAGGATGGGAAGGATGGATGGATGGGTAGCATCCTGGGTACCAGGCACTGGGCTGGGCTCTGAAGATTTAGAGATGATTTAAATGGATAACAAGTTCATGCCAACAGGAAAGGCACAGCCACCCACTCACACAACTAATCACATTGAAATATCTCAGTTTGTACACCCACACTTTCCTTTATAATCGGCTATGAATGCCTTCTGTGGTGTTTCTGAGTTTCCTCACAGCTTTCCAAACTACATTCCAGGAACCCTTACGCTCATAATGTGCTCTGAGGGTGAAGACCGTTCTGGGCTCAGATCATGTGGAGAATTCTACATACTGTCTTTACAACAGTGAAGATCTTCAAAAGGGAAGTCCTTCCATATTGTATAACATAGTTTGCCAAGCATGTTCAGTCCCCAGGATGCAAACTAAACCCAGTATCACGGAGTTGGACAGGTCATTAGTATGTCATCATTCTAAAGACCTTCCATTAGAATGTACTGCAGCAATGGCAAGGGCTCGTATACAAGTTATTCAACATGTAACCCATATTCAGACTAGCCAACATGGCAGCCTACATCCAGGCTACCCAATATGGCAGCTCACTTTCAGGCTATGCAATATGGCAGCCTACATCCAGGCTACCCAATATGGCAGCTCACTTTCAGGCTATGCAATATGGCAGCCTACATCCAGGCTACCCAATATGGCAGCCCACTTTCAGGCTATGCAATATGGCAGCCCACTTTCAGGCTACGCAATACGGCAGACCACATCCAGGCTACCCAACATGGCAGCCCACTTTCAGGCTACACAATATGGCAGCCCACTTTCAGGCTATGCAATATGGCAGACCACATCCAGGCTACCCAGTATGTCAGCCACAGTGCTATGTGAGCAGCTGAGATGTGGCTAGTGAAAATGGGGGAGAGCATTTCTAATTTTGATTCCTTTACCTTTGAATTAAAGGCGGTTGTTGGCTTTTTATTGGACAGAACAGCCTTACCTTTTTTGTCCAATGCCTGAACTCCACAGTAGGGGTGGTGATTGTGGTGAAGAGCCCTCCACAAACCACAGTCTTCCTACAACAATGGCTCATACAACATTTCCTGAATGTCAGGCACCAATAGTTTGATTTAACCCTTTAACAGCAGTGCTGCTTCTTGGTCCATTTTCAAGGTGAAGTGGCACCTCCAGAGCATTCGGTGAACTTGTTTAAAGTCCAAGAATTTGTGCCTGGGTCAGTCCAAGCTTCCTCTTTTACCCTACAGTCATGTGCCCAGGTTGGCTTTTACAGCACCTGCAGAACCAGCCTTAGGTTACAGAGAAGACACCTTTAAGTGTTTTCTCCCTTCCTCTGTGGATTCGTCAACCACTGCATTCCACTGACTTCACTACTATTGGGCTGGACACTGGGGAGGCAGAAGGATGAGGACCTGAGGAAGGCAAGGATGCTTCCCTGGGGAACTCCTTGCCTATTTGGGGCTGGCAGAAGGCAGTAAACAATCCCTCACAATGCATCCAGACAAGAGCCTAGGGAAGAGTCACATCCCCTCCTGTCACCCAGCCTAGCCTGGTCCACCTGAGCCCTCAGCTCCTCCCTCACAAAGAAGTCTACAGGGCCCTCCCTGATGCATTGCACCCTGCTCAGAAGTGAGGGACAGGAGCCCCTGCCTTTCAGCCCTTGCTGAGTTCAGATAAATCTCTCCCTCCTCTCCCTGCGCCTCTGAAAGTGCCCAGTCTAGCTAGGGTTTCTCCCACTTATGCGACTCATGAATATTTAACAGCATCTGCCGTGGAGGCGATAAAGCCCTACCAATCCTTGACAAATATGTCCTAATCTTTTCAATTTCGGGGTGCAAATATGCCTTCTGAGTCCTGTTTGTCACCTAGATTAATGGCCCAGGGTCCCATAATCCTTTGGTGCTAATTCAAGTGGTGGCTGGCCGGCGTGTGCCTGCCAGGGGGGATGCTGGGAAACACACACACACACAAACATACACACTCACACACTCACACACGATGGAGCAATTAGTCAAGGGAAGACTTGTAGTGTGTGTGTGTGTGTGTGTGTGTGTGTGTGTGTGTGTGTGTGTGTCTATGTGTGTGCGTGTGCGTGCGTGTGCATGTGCACATGCACAAGTTATGTGTATGGTGTGCCTGTGTTTGTGTCTCCACTCTGCGTTCACAAGCATTTAGATGTATGTAAGTTGTGCGTTCCCCATGTCCATCTGAGTATTCTCTCTCTCTCTCTCTCTCTCTCTCTCTCTCTCTCTCTCTCTCTCTCTCTGTGTGTGTGTGTGTGTGTGTGTGTGTGTGAATGCATACCTGTGAGCCTGGCTGTCAAAGATGGATGCTGTGTTCCTGTCTCCCTCAGTAGGAGGAGAGAGGGAGCCATGAACCAGTAGTGTATCCATCTGATTTCTTCCCCCTGTGTGGGTGCTGATGAAGAGAAAATATGATAAGTGGTCACAGGGAGAGAAGACAGAAGGAAATATCTACAGGGAAGATCCCCACGGAATGTGTTTAGCATGTGTCTGAAAAGCAACCCCCATTCTCCAAGCCCTTGGGCGCCATGTTAGTTTCAAACATTCAGAGTCACTAGCCCTGTGAGAGGCATCAGGTCAGAGGTCTGTGTGACATGTGGATTTTACAGAGAGGAGGCATAAGTGATCTGTATGTGTGCAGTTTTGTGTATGTCTCTGTGTGTACTGCTTGAAGACCTTTGAAAATGGGTCTAGTATAGACACAGTCCACAAGAATCTGGCTGACATGCTCTTGCTTGCTTTGTAGGCCCTCAAGCTCCATCCCAACCCCCACTTCTTCCCCTTCTCCCTCCCCATCCCACCCCTCTCTCATTTCTGTCACCAAACCTTTAATATGTCACCAAACCACTGCATGGAGTCCATGTGGATCTGGCCTCTGTTTTTCTTAGCACCTCGCTTCCTTCTTTCCCGGGTCCGTTCTCAGCAGCTCTGTAGAGGCTGGGGAGGAAGGGTCATCACAGGATGAAATTCTTTGTTCTTCATCTCCTGTCAGTAAGCTCTGCCCCACTCACCTGTGAGGCAGGTGGAATGGGGCAGCTTTGTGCAGATGGAGATAAGAAGAATGAGGTCCAGAGTGTACACCGCTGAGAACCAAGCCAGGTACTAATGTAGAAATGTTCACCTCACAGCATGAGATGCCTCCGCCATAGGTGCTGTGCACAGGCAACCTTTGTACTAACATATTAGTATCTGGCCTAGGTGCCCAACACAGTTGCCTGCCATGGCACTCACTCCCAACAGACCAGAACTGAGGATACTGACATAGAGAAGAGAGCTAGTGCCCCGAGACCTGAAATAAGACATACTAAGGACTGGAGGTGGGGAAAATAGGAGATCATACAAGCTGGAAACGCAAGGGCTATGCTCATATTTTTGCCAGGAAACAGTGCTTTGTGAACAAGTGTGCTAACAGCATCCAAGCATACTTCATAAAGCACCATGGGAGGGAAGGAACACTCAGTGGCTCACAGAATTGGCTCCAGCATCAAAGGAGGCTACATTTCAGTCCTATCTAAGACCTTGAGCAAACCATCTCTCTTCTCTGTCGCTCCTTGTCCCAGGATATAGCTAAGAACCATAGGATGTCATCAGGATCACATGCCATTACAGATATCACACCACTGGGCAAAAGAAGCCACTGGTGGTGGTGTCAAAACCATTCTCTTCTGGGCTCACTGTGACTGGGTGCAGCACCACATCACTCTCTACTCTGTGAGACAGAGAAATTTCAAGAGTTAGTGAAGGTTTGAGGAGACAACACTCTACTGTAACCCAGTCAGCGGGGAAAGCAATCTCAAGCTTAGGCTCCTAATGGGAAGGACAATTCTAGCTGAAGGAGCCTTCCCACAGTTAAACACAAGATCATAATCCTTGGGATATGGAGACTTCTGGGAAACCCTCCCATGCAAGGATCCTAGTTTGTGCCCTCAAAACAAGCAGATATTTCTTTCCATAGTTATCCTTAGATCTGAGAACCAAGGGGAGTCAGAGAGTGACCATGACCCTGCTGAGCAAGAGCTGCCTCCCTGAGAAATGAGAGAAGTCATCTTGTCATGAAGTCAGAGGGATCTGTAGTAGCAGTTGGAAAATTCTCACTCCTGGTGTATGTATGGGCCTCACAATCTTTTGATAAGAAAAACCCTCCCCCATCCCCATCAGAGGAATTTATGAAAGCCAGTCCACAAGTTAGTCAGGATTCCTGTGCTTTCATTTCGGTATCCTCACAAAGAAAGGAAATACTGCCCATTTTTGTCTTCTGTAGACTCTGAGGAAAAGCAACACACTCAGCTTTTCCCTAATGCTAGTGATCTTTCAACCAGCACTCACCCATCTCTTGTAGAGTCCAATGAGATCTATCCATAGCCAAATACAACCTCTGTATTTACTTGTTGTTGTTATTATTATCATGTATTTACTTATTGGAGAACAGCCACCAAAACTAAGAGAATTCAGTGGGATACTCAGCACATCCTTGGCTTTTAAGAACATAATAATGAACATAAGAAAGAAACCCAGAACATTTAAGCAACTTGATTATCACTGAAGGCAGCCATAGAGTTAAAGTTGAGTAATGGTAGCAGTCAGCTTCTAAGTCAGCTTTTAACATGGCTACTTTCAATATGGCTGCTTCCAATATGGCCGCTTCCAACATGGCTGCCTTCAAGATGGCTGCCATTGACATAGTCCCCACAATTCTCCCAGAGTGGGATGGACCTAACAATTCATTTCAACTTAATAAACTATAGCCAAAGAGATGGGTATCATTCCAAGATTCAATTGAAAACCAAAAACCTATTGTTTCTATTTGTTCTCTATTTTCTTACTTTAGGATTTGAGCTGCAGTATTGTGGATAAGTCTAGACCCGTGGGGCAAGAAACCATTGTTCCCAGCCCCAAACTAGTAAAGCCTCCACTAACAGCAACATAAGCAAAAATGGAAGCAAATCTCTTCCTAGTTAACCCTTGACATGACTTTTATACTGGCTGACACTGGTTGGAGCATCTGACAGTCTTTGATCCAGAGGCCCCAGCTAAGCTACTTGCAGATTTATGGCTCACAAAGGTTGTGAGAGAATAGATGTTTATTTAAAGCTATTGTGTTTGTGATAACCTATTGTACAATGATTGAGCCCAGACTACTATGGCTTCAGATCCTTCTTCTGCCATTACCCATCTGTGTAAACATGTACAAATCATGCATTTCTAGGTGACTCAGTTTCCTTATCTGTGAAGGGAAAATAACAGGACTTATCATGGGATGATAAGGGGTAATGATCAAATATTTGAATCGATATAACATTTGGTACACAGAGAGTTGGTATCACCAATATCATTACCTCTGAAGGCCTCTGAAAACCCAGGTAATTCAAGAGGACAGAATTTCCCATCAAAATCTTGAGAGCATGGGACAGATGTGCTGCCTGTACCCCATCTCTTTAGGTACCCCAACCTCATGCCTCCTAAGTTGAAGCTTTCATTGCCCAGCTGCTGGTGCTGTGGAAAGTAGACTGGGTCTTAAGGCACCAACTTCATCAGTGGGTTAACCCACTGACAAACGGAGCTAAGCAGGTGATTAGTATCTTGAGCCTTGTAGAAGAAATTAGATCTCTCTCTTCTCCTGAGAGTTAGGCAGATCCTATTCCGTCAAATCTTTCTCTGATTCGTCCCTTTGTCTGCCTCTCAATTAGACATCACTTTTGGTTTTGTTTGTTTGTTTGTTTTTGTTTGTTTGTTTGTTTTGGGGATTTTTTTTGTTTTTTTTTTTTTTTGAGACAGGGTTTCTCTGTGTAGCCCTGGCTGTCCTGGAACTCACTCTGTAGACCAGGCTGGCCTCCAACTCAGAAATCCGCCTGCCTCTGCCTCCCAAGTGCAGGGATTAAAGGCGTGCGCCACCACTGCCCGGCCTAGACATCACTTTCAAACATGGATACTTCCTTCTACAAACTAACTTTACCTTCACTGTTTGGGATTAAAGGTGTGTACTAAGGGCATGTCTGTATTCCAGTCAGAGTAGCCATGTTGCTGGATTAAGATTCCTCTAAATCTTTTATTTTACATTTAAGATATTTATTTTATAATATTAACATGGCTGCGATGAATATTAAAAAGTGTACACCTATATTAATGCCTCTCTTGTCTGCTTCCTCACCCCTTGAGTTTAGCCTTGACTTGGTTACACACACAGAAAGGACATCATGTCCAGGTGTAGTGGTGCACACCTGCAATCCCAGCATCAGGAGATAGAACCAGGATGATCAAGAGTTCAAGGTCACCTTCAGCTACATAGTGAGTTTGAGGCCAACCTGGGCTACAGGAGACCCAATCTCAAGGCATTTTTCTTAAAAAGATGTAAAAATGCCATGAAATTCCCAAGGCCAGATTGTAAGAGATTTGAAACCAGATCCCACACAAGAATCTGATATCCCAGAAGTCACCATGTTGTTAGGTAACCCCACCCAGCCACGTGGAGATGCAGAGAGCTGCCCAACCCATCAGTGAGGCCTTCCTGGCCTCGCCATGGTGGTCTGGTCACACAAACACAGCTACAGTATACATTACAGTGTGGATACAACTACCCATGAAAGAAAGGCGAATTAAAACATACATGTGACTCCTACACAATTGTTAAAACCCTCGAGTGTGCCTGTCATGCTGCAGTGGCTGGAGTAAAACTCACGAACCAGTCAGGATTATCAAAAGGGAAGAAAATTCATCCCCAGAGGGGGAAAGCTGAGTAAGGAGAGATCAAAGAGCCCCCTGGATATATCATGGATGAGGGAGGGACTCTGGGGACCCCACCCCTTCCTGGGGAGTTAGTGGCACTTAGTAGGAGACTCATTGTCTTCGATGGTGTAGTCACAGTAAGTTGCCCATGCTCGTGAGTAAACCCAGTGGGCCACAAAAAATGAACCAAGATATGAACATAGGAGAAACTTGTTGGGGGAAAGAAGGGGCTCTGCACCAGTGGATGAGGGGTGAGACAGGGAAGTGGGGGTGAAAGGGTCGAAAAATGTTATAGACGTGTACAAATTGTCAAAGAATAATAAATACAGCTTTACTTAAAGAAGGAGAGAGACAGAGAGAGACACAGACATATACAGAGAGAGAGAGAGAGAGAGAGAGAGAGAGAGAGAGAGAGAGAGAGAGAGAGAGAGAGAGAGGTGAAAAGTTGAGGTACTGGTTCCAGCCAGGATGTAGAAGCAAGGAGGAAAGAGGAGAAATTTCCCAGCCCACCCCGCACATGGAAGCTAACCTCATGCAGCAAGGGAGTCTGGGAAAAGACAGGTTCAGCAGCTCAGAGACCAGAGCAGGGTAGAGGAGGGCGGAGACCACGCGGTCTCAACAATCAGGCAGCTCCCAGGTCCATCTGTGGAACCCTCCCTGGCAAATTCTAAAGAAGAAATCCCTCAAGGGCCAAGTGCTGAGGCACAAAAGGCGTGCGTGCGAGTCTGCGGGTGGGCAGGGGGGCAGGCGTTATCGTCATCTCCTGATCCTGCCCTGCTCTTAATCTTTCCACCACATAACCCTCCCTGGGACTCCCTTGCTGTGAGACTCCAGGAGTCCCCAAACAGTGGGTTTGTCCTCTACTTGGATTGCAGGGCTTTGTGTCCATGCAGGCTACCAAGGACTGCTGCCCTGAGGGTGGGGAAACTCGTATAAGAAAATGGCAGCCGCCCCCCTCTTCCCCTTCAACCCCTCCTCCGTTTCAAAACAAGCAGTGCCTGGCTCCTGGCACGGTAAAAGAAACAAAAGCGCCTGGCCCTTGCCCCATCTTTGAAGAAGGGAAAATCAGGACAATTAATAGAGCTGAGCTCTTCCATGCCAACCATGCCTTAGGTCCTGGACTTGAAGCCTAGGCCTCCTGAGCAAATAGCTCCTTCTCCCTAGACCGGATCAAATGGGTTAAACCTTCAAAAGTCTCAGAAGAGCTACCGTTAAATCTCCATCAAGAAACAGGGAATAAGGTTCAGAGAGGTTAAATCACTGCCCAATGACACACAGCTAGAACATGACAAAGTCAGGTCTAAAGCTCTATGCTGGGCTTGATAAACCTTAGCTGTCTCTCTCCTCTGTGTCCCTTGCCTAGCTTTCCACGGACCCCATCACTCACCTAGGTCTGGGCTAAGGAGAGAAGAGAGCTAAAATTTAGTGAGCCCTGAGGGTATGGCAAGCACTGTTCTCAAGTCCCCAAACTCCCAGACCTCAGCCTCCCTCCTCTGGGAGAGGAAGACAAAGTAGAACTGACTTGATGGGGAAGTAGGTATAGGACAGGGTTGACAGAATTCTAATCCTTGAGTGTTTGGCCCCATGCTGTCTTCCCCTGCAGGGTCTCCCTGCGTCTTTCCAGGGACTCTGTCAAGGTAGACTATTATTTTTATTTGGCAGATGAGAGAGATTAGGTTTGTTTGTTTGTTTGTTTGTTTGTTTTTTGGTTTTTCGAGACAAGGTATCTCTGTGTAGTCCTGGCTGTCCTGGAACTCGCTCCATAGACCAGGCTGGCCTCAAACTCAGAAATCTGCCTGCCTCTGCCTCCAAGTGCTGGGATTAAAGGCATGCGCCACCACTGCCTCACCGAGATTAGATTTTTTAAGTTCTGCACGAAGCAAGTAGCAATGCCAGGGTTTGAAGCTGGGTCTGATGGATCCCAGAAATAGAGGTTTTAACAAGAAGAATGTGAACCACAGCTGGAAGTACAGAGAAGGCATCCACCCATCCATCCATCCACCCATCCATCCATCCACCCATCCACCCATCTACCCATCCATTCACCCATCCACCAACCAAACCATCCATCCATCCACCTACCCACCCATCCACCCATCCACTCATCCATCCACCCATCTATCCATCCATCCACCCACCCACCCATCCATCCACCCACCCATCTACCCACCCATCCATCCATCCATCTACCCACCCACCCACCCATCCATCCATCCATCCATCCACCCATCCATCCATCCACCCATTCATCCATCCATCATGTACCATCTATCCATACATCTCTTCATCCATCCACCTACCAGTCCATCTATCATCTATTTGTCCACCCATCCATCAACTTACCCATCTATACCCATCCATCTACCCATCCATTTATCCATCCATCCATCTACCGATCCACTCATCCACACATCTACCATCCACCTACCCATCTGTTCGTCCATCCACTAATCTACCTGCCCCCCCACCTTTCCATTCATCCATCCATCCAGTTACCCATCCAGGCAATGTTTGCTGGACACTGCTGCCCCTGGCATTCTCTGGCACTAAGGGTGCTACCCATCAACAAGGAGAGATGGGCAAGAATCACGTCAACACATAAAGTACCAAATTATAATAAACACATTGGTGGAGAGAAACAGATGCAAGAGGATCAGAGTGAACAGGGGGAGAGGATCAGAGTGAACAGGGGGACCTCTCTGAGGGGTGACCTAAAGGGCAGCCTGGACATCTCCATGCCTGGAGCCAGAGGATTCTGACACAACAGGTCCACACAGCAAAACACTAGAAAATGAGAAAGGAAGAGGCTATCATAAAGAGTGGGCTAGCCCTGAGTGACAGAGAGGTGGACAGAGGCCAGGTCCATCAAGGAGTTTGTGGATTGAGGTCAACATTTTGGTGTTATTTCTAGTGGCATGGAGAGCCCTTGGAGGATTACGGCTTTGCCACATGGATGATAAGCTGGAAGCTCTCTCTGAGTTTGGCACAGCTCACACGAGAGACAAAGAGGTGGTGACTGTGTGTGTGGGCAGATGACCATAGCAGGATTCCTGCAGAGTGCTGATTGCTGGCCAATGCCTGTAGCATGTTTGCTTCAACCAGAGATACAGCATGTTTCTCCCACTAAGCACAGTGAGGGGTGACCAAATGTCACAATGTCCCCTCGATAGCCTTCCTGGTTCTGCACATGCAAGGACCATAACACTTACCTTTTTTAAAAAATCTATTATTCTTGCTACAAATTCTTCCTCCCATTCAGCAAATAGTTGTTGGTCACCTGTGGTATCCCAGCCACCATGGAGACAGATTGACAAAGCCTGATAAGGCTGATATTACATGGGAGGGACAGAGCCATAGACAGTAAGAAATTATAATCTTTGTGACAAGATGTGTTGGTTTATGCATGAAGTGAAAAATGAGGGTCAGAGAATTTTTTTTTTTCTGGAGTCTTGGGAAGAAGATGCCAGGTGAAGGAATAGGAGAGCAACGGTCCTGAGGCAAAAAGGTTTGGGACTTTCTCGAGGTGTATTAGTCAGCTTATGCTGAGTAACAAATTTCCCCAGAACTTGTGGGGGGAGTCGGAGCTCACAGTTAAGCATCTGTTTTTGTGAAGCAGGGTCTCCCACTGAGCTTGGAGTTCATTGGCTAAGTTGGCTGGCCAGTGAGCTCCAGGGATCTGAGTCCACTCCTCTCCAGTCGTGGGGCTACAGATGTGAGCCATGTCTGAGTTCAGGAGCTTCATGCAGATGCTGGGGATCATGGCTCATGCTTCTGCGGTAGACTGTCCACTGAGTCATGTCCCCAGCACAACCATCGCTCTGTAAACACCTTCTCCCAGGTTGTCCTTATTCAAGGATGGAGCTGGCTGAGATTCACATACATCTCTGTGCCTACAATACCCACCATCCTCTGCTGCAGAGTGGCCCTGCCCAGCATCCAACTCCTGGCTCACTTCTCCTTGGACTTCATGTTCATCTCAGTGGAGATGCCACCTCCCTGACATGACTGTAAATCAGATGCTAAATCCTGAGGCAGAGAGGGACCCCTACCCATCCTCCAGGAGACCTCCCAGGTAAGGAAGAAAGACTAGGCGTGGCAGTGGGTGAAGTTTAGCAGACAATCCTGAAGAAAGCACCCTGTCCCCTTAAGGCTGCAAATCCATAGCGATTCGAAAAACTTCCCCTAATCTACTCCTTCCCATTGGCCAGTACTCTTCTCTGGAGCTTGCACATAGAACCTGTGGTTCATGGCTGCCTGCTGAGGCTCCCTTTACACAAACCAAATCTCCACATGCCATCTTCTCCCAGCCTCTCCCAGTCCTGGCTAGCCTCGCGCCTCCCTCTGTCCTCCCGTGATCCCTTCCCTCTCCAGGCCCATCCTCCTCCTCCTCCCAGCCCTCCACCCCACCCCGTCCATCTTCTCCCTCCTCCCCCCACCAGGCCTCCTTTGCTCCCTGACAGCTGCAGTTGGAGAAAGACGGATGGAAATGACACCCCAGTGTTGGCGTGACTGCCACTCCGTGATGCATTGGGAACCATCTCTGGCTTTCTGCAGGAGCCACACAGATGAGATGGTGACCGCTTTGCACCCAGGGCCAAGAACGCTGGAAGGGCAGAGGGCCGGGTGGAGAGGGTAGCCTGAGCCAACTCATACTGTCCTCTCTACTTGCCAAGGTTCAGCAGGGGATGAAGGGAGAGCTCAGTCCCCTCTGGACACATCTGCCCTAAAGAGGACAACAGAAGAGAGGGGAAGCAAAGGGGTACTCATGACGTGCAACAGAGACATGTCATCAAAAGGCCCGTGCCTCGGTTTCCCCACTTGTGAAATGAGAACAGTAAGCTTGTTGGGTTGAGTCACAGATGTCACCAAGCACAGCATACTTGCTACAAGCTAAGCTGTCAGCACAAGGCAGGGCCTGGACTGGTTTAGATATGGAGCCACAGGAGGCTCCCGGGTTGAGGACTTTGTCCCCAACACCACAGGGTTCAAAAGTAAAACCAGGGAAGTGATGGGAGCCTTGCACTATGTACAGATTCATGGCTGAACATACATGTTACTGAGGGAACATATACACCTGGAGGATATCTCTCTCTCTCTCTCTCTCTCTCTCTCTCTCTCTCTCTCTCTCTCTCTCTCTCCCCTTTCTGAGGTAAGCACCCTACAGGAATAGAAGCAGCTGCTGGAACCACTGAGACTGTGAGCCCATAAACCATCCCTCCCTTAAGTTAGAGCCACAAAGGGTTGGCTCCTGTCCGTGCCGTGAAATGTCATATTCATGTCAACAAGTCATGCTGCTGCTCACTGAGGACGGAACAAAACCAGTGTGCCTGGGGAAGTCTTCAGGTGGACAGGACCTGCCTGGGTCTCAGATCGATGCTGAAGTGTGGATATCAGCAGGGATTTCTTGTCCTCACATGAGATCCTGGTGAGGCCATGATACCCTGGTGAGGCTAGAGGCCATGAAAGTGAAGGAGCCCTGGAACTTTGATGCCAGCCAGCCAGCCTACTGCATCCTAGCCACATACCTGACTTCGTCTCAGTCAGCCACACTTTATAGAATCCAGCCAGTGTACAGGTGAGTGAATTGGGATCAGAGATTGCTATGTGAACTCTCTGCCCCTGTTTCCTTGTCTGAAGTAGCAACTAGAATAGTATCTAGTTACAGAGTGGCTGAATTTCATTCGTTTATTTGCTCACTCTTGCAACAGTATTTGTTGGGTGTCCACCACAAGCTCACTGCTTCCGTGAGCAATTTCGCATCCCTTTTGGACCCGCTCTCTGACTCCGTGGACTCTTTGTAGTTCCTCTTTTCTTTCTATCTCACCTTCCCAGGGATCTCCTCAAGCTCCTTATGGGACCTTCTGGCCTCAAACAGAACCGGGACCCTTCCCGTGGTTTTCCTGGGGCTGGGACTTGTCACCACACAGACTGGGACTTGTCACCACACAGATGCTTCTCCACTTACAGAAGGTCATTTTGTGATAACCCATCACAGGTTCAAAGTATCATAAGTCAAAAATGTGTTGCATGTGAGGCTTCCTCCTTCAGGGGTGACTGAAAGCCTGCCACACTGGATAGAACCCAGCCAGTGTACGGGTGAGTGGATTGGGATCAGAGATTGCTCTGTGAAAGCCATGGGGTTTGGGGCCGCTTGTTACCCATCATTAGCTGACTGATACAGCAGTCTAGGCAAGGACGGTGGAAGCTTTAATGGACTCGCTTAGCCCCTCTGGATCCATGTGTCAAGAAGGGACAGCACTCTCTTTATAGAGTTACTATGAGCCCCTCTTCCTCTTCCACATCTTTGCAAGGGCTGGGATGAGAGCTCATTCCCCTATATCCCATAGACACTGATTCCATCAGCTCTAGAAAGCTAAGGAAAGGGGGCTGGAGAGATGGCTCAGCGGTTAAGAGCACTGACTGCTCTTCCAGAGGTCCTGAGTTCAATTCCCGGCAACCACATGGTGGCTCACAACCATCTGTAATGGGATCTAATGCCCTCTTCTAGTGTGTCTGTAAACAGCTACAGTGTACTCATATACATAAAAATAAATAAATTAATTAAAAAAAAAAAAAGCTAAGGAAAGGTAATGAGATGAAGCTAGAAATTTGGGTTCAAGTCCCACCTCTGCCATTTACTTCTGTGGGACCTACACAAGGGTCTCGACCTCCAAACGCCTTGATTTCTCCACCTGTGAGCGAGTAGTAAAGGGGCCTCTGGGCCACAGTGTTAGGACATGCATGGGGTAGCATCTATCAGCTCCTGGGAAGTTAGTTCTCTCTCCCTGGAGCAGCAGCAACATGGAGGCTGAGCTCTTTAAAGGAAGCTTGCCCCACCCCACTTTCTGGTCCTTGTGTCCGTGGTTCTAGAGTCGGGCTGCCTGTCAGAATCTGGCTTTCCTGGGGTGTTCTCATGCAAATGTTAGTCCTTCTGAACTACGGGCTGTTTCCTGTGAACCATGGAGCATGCGATTAACTGCTAAGCTGTATGAGGGTGGACGGGCCAAGATGAACGGAAAGAGAGAGAGGAGAGGAACAGAGATGGGAGGGGGAAAGGAGGGAGGGACAGAGGAGAAAAGGGAGGGGAAGAGGGGAATGAGGAAGGGAGGGGAAGGAGAGAGGGAGAGGGAGAGAGAGAGACAGAGATGAGAGACAGAGAGAGAGAAGGCTTCTGCACATGGTCTCAGGCACACAGCTCAAAACTTCTCAGAGGCAAGTGACATTATGACTTTATCACCTACATAAACCAGGATGGTTTCCTTGAGAAGAAACAAGAGACACACCTTCCTCCTGAGACGTCCAACTTGGTCCACAGGCACAAGGTCATCAAGGCCCTGCCTCACTCTAAGTGTGATGGAGGGCCTCCAGCATCCTGCCAATACCAGGACCAGCGGTCTGCTTGTCTGTGTCATGGCTGTGACCATTGCCCAGCTCTGGGCAGGGGCCAGGGTCAAAGTTTGTCAAAGAGGACCCCGAGGAAGAAAAACTTGGTGATAAAATGTCACCAGCACCGGAAGCCCACACTGGAAGCCAAGTGACAGGGCACAGTCCTTTTGAGGAACCCCATTTGAGAGCAGAATTCTTTATCCTGAACTTGCATTGGGGGTATCTTGGAGGGCTCAGGAGAACCCATAGTGCAGGACCCATCCCCAGAGCACCAAGCTCATACAGTTCAGATCCATGTGGTTGCCAGCCCAAACACACTCTTGGGACCCTGACTCTGCATTCCCATGTCTTGCCCTGACCCCAATCTCAGGCCCCCGAAGCCAGAATGCCATAAATGTAGCTCAGCTCCTTAAAATTCCTCAGTCGGCACCGACAATCATAAAATCAAAGTATCGACCAAGGACCGGCGAGATGGTTCAGTTAGTAAAGAGGCTTGCAGCCAAACCTGACAGCCTGAGTTCAATCCTTGGGATCCACACGGTAGAAGGAGAGCACCAACTCCAGCAGGTTGACCTCTGACCTCCAACATGTACTGTAGCACACATTACACACACGACCACACAATTACACATAAATAAATATGTGCAAAATAAATCAAAATACATACATTAATCAACTCTGAAAATCATTAAAGATATTCCAGGATGCCCTGCGGTGTCAAATAGTCAGGCCAGATTTGACGCTTCGTGTAAAAATTAAAGGGCACTTTTTATCTCATTAGCATGCAAATTTGCTTTCATCTTTAATAAATGGTAAGATTGTATATAAACCAAATAGTTGGTTTCAAATATATTTCTTTTTTTTTTAGTGTGTGTGTGTGTGTGTGTGTGTGTGTGTGTGTGTGTGTGTTCATAGGGAGTGCCAGTGTGTCCGTACCACACCGCATGTGTGGGTGTCCAAGGATAACCTCAGATCTCAAACCTCACCTCTCATCTTGCTTCTCATTTGTTTTCCACCTTAATAATTCTAATTTTCAAATTATATTTATGTTTTTATTCATAGAGTCTATTGTGGCTCATGTGTGGAAGTCAGACGAGAACTTGGGGATCACTTCTCTCCCTCCACCATGTGGGTCTCAGGGCTTGAACCCAGGTCATTCTGCTGGCCGCAAGCCCCTTTACCTGCTGAGCCATCTCACCAGACTTTCACATCATTCTGGAGGCAGGGTCTCTCTTCTTGTTCATTACAGAGTCTTCCAGGCTAGCTGGCCTTCCAGGCATCAGTGATCCTCTGGCCTCCACCTCCCATCCAGCCGCAGGAACACTGGGATTACAGATAGGCTACCTTGTCTGACATCACATGGGTTCTAGGGATTTGAACCCAGCTCCTTACACTTGTACCGTATTTTATCTACTGAGCCATCTCTCCAGCCCCTCACATGGGTTGGTTTATGATTTATTAACTATTTCATTTGTATATCTAATACACACATGTACCTAGATTCATGTAAAAAATATTTAGGCAGAAATGGTTTGTGAGTGGAAATCTGTTCTGGAACTCACTATGTAGACCAGGCTGGCCTCGAACCTGCCTCCCAAGGGCTGGGATTAAAGGCGTGCACCACCACTGCCAGGCACAAAAAGATATGGCCAGAAGATTTACTTCTATGGTTTTTTGTTTGTTTGCTTGGTTTGGTTTGGTTTTGGGTTTTGGATTTTGTTCTCTGTGTAGTCCTGGCTGTCCTGGAACTCACTCTGCAGACAGGGCTGGCCTCGAACTCGGAGATCAGACTGCTTCTGCCTCCCAACTGGGTTGGTGGAAGTTTAAGAAGCCTCACCCTAAAGGAAAGTGCCTGAGACAGAAGGAGGCGCAAACCCTGGGGTCCTGGCACTAAGGACTCTGGTCCTCCTCTGGAATTCTATCTATATAAATTATCTTCTGCTCTGTGGCAAGCTGAGCACCCTATAACACACATATCTCCACATCTTTTAGTAATTTGTTTATTTATATTATATATGCTTTGGTGCTTTGCCTGCATGTGCGTCTGTGTGAGGGGGTCAGATCCCCTTGAACTGGAGTTACATACAGGTGTGATCTGCAATGTGGGTGCTGAGAATTGAACCCAAGTCCTCTTGAAGAGCAGCCAGGTCTTTTAACTGCTGAGCCATCTCTCCTGCCTCTGATCTCTACATTTCCATAGCTTTGAACATGAGAGACAATTGGCTCCGGCCTCTCATGAAGTCATCATTGATTTGGTAGAAGCTTGGCAAACCCAGATCTGCTGGCTGAAGGTCCTGGCGTCCTAGGGTTCTGTTCCCGTAGCCTGGCTGCTGGCTTCTCCAGAGAGGCCAGTCCCAGGGACCCAGGCAGAAGCTAACCTACTTGACAAAGTCACACTATTCTGCTGGTCACAGAGTGAGCCCCAGACCCTATGGGGTAGGAATCACACAGCGTCAAGGAGATGACAGTCCTTCCCTGGTCTCAGCTCCACCCTCTGGAACGTGGGAGAAGGAGCTACTGTAGACTTCACAGTTACAAATAGTCTTATCACAGATGATATGGAATGTCTAGGAGGGGTGCAGTTCAATCCATAGAACTAGGCACACCCTATGTGGGGAGACAACATGTAAATGCACTTACCTCACAAGCATAAGAACCTCCAAAAATCATGCAAAAGCTAGATACGGAGTGTGAGAAAACAGACCCTGCCTCAAACAAAGGAGGAAGAAGACCTACATCCAAGGTTCGTATACATGAACGCACATACTGCGCACGTATACACACTCAGAGCTAGCCAGGTCCACTTCTACCTCAGGACATTTGAACAGACTGTGTCCTCTCATGCACCCCTGCCTCCGCTCTTTGGACCAATGGCTCCCTTTCATACTCTATGCTCGGTCCCCTGTCATCTCACAGAAGCTGTCCCAAGCTCACTCCTCTCCACAAAGCTACCTCTTAACTTTCCAACTCACCGAGAATAGCACCCGGGTTGAGGACTTGGTCTATCTTGCTCCTACCACCCTCTCAGTCCTTGGCACATAATAGCTGCTCAGTAAGTATCCACTGAGCAAATGAATAAAAACCACACACAAAGGCTGTAAGATGTCAGAGCCGGAGAGGGAAAGACCTGTCCATCTCCTGGGGGGGACTCCTTTCCCCATGTGTCCACTCAGGGCAACTGCCTTTCACAAGGGACTCTGGCTGTCTTATCAGCCCCTCATCTCCCCTCCAATCTGGTGTCAAGCTTGTTAGAAAAGCTGAGTGCCCACAGCCACACTGACGCCGGTTTGAAATTATCTGTCACTCAGCCAGCTGCCCATCAATTCTCTCACCTGTGGAAGGCGCAGGCCTGGGGGCCACTCCCCCACTCGCCTTTGTTTCCAAGACATCAATCTTCCCCATTCCTGGCTGGCGGGCCCCTCCCTCGCTCTGATGGATGCTTTTACATGGATGCCCCCCACCATCTTCCTTCCATCTTACAGAAGAATCCCACCTCCTCCGCCAGGCTGGACCACTACACTGAGGACTGGCTCCCCAGAATGCTACCTCCCTGCAAGCTTAGGGGTGGGAATGTGCCTGACTCTAAGTAGGCTCAGAGAGACTCCCCCATAACCCCCTTTTGGAACAGTGGCATCAGGCACCTGTCTGTCTGCAGATGTTCCGTGCAGAGGGCACTGCAATCCCTGCTGAAGAAACTGAAGATCAGAGAGACCAACCGGCTTGCCTGATGTAGCCCAGCAAGGAACAAAGAGAGCTGGGCTGTCCTGTGACAGACTCATTCCTTACTGTGTTCATATAGCCATGTTCCTTAGTCACGAGCAAAGGAGTTGGGAGTTTGCATATGTGCAGATACATGTATGCACGGATGCATGTGTGTACAGACACGTGCATGTACGGATGCATGTGTGTACAGGTGCGTGCATGCACGGATGCATGTGTGTACAGGCGCGTGCATGCACGGATGCATGTATGTACAGACGCGTGCATGCACGGATGCATGTATGTACAGACGCATGTATGTACGGGCGCATGCATGCACGGATGCATGTATGTACAGACGCATGCATGCACGGATGCATGTATGTACAGACGCATGCATGCACGGATGCATGTATGTACAGACGCATGCATGCACGGATGCATGTATGTACAGACGCATGCATGCACGGATGCATGTGTGTACAGGTACATGTATGTAAGGATGCATGTATGTGCAAATACATGTATGTAGGGTTGCATGTATGTACAGGTACATGTATGTATAGGTACATGGATGGATGGATATATGTGTACAAATACATGTATGTGCAAATACGTGTATGGGTGGATGCATGTATGTATGGATGCATGTATGTACAGATACTTATGGGTGTGCAGACAAGCATGGGTAGAGGCCAGAGGTCGACCTTAGTGTCCCTCCTTAGATGCTGTCCTTCTTGCTTCTTGACCCACGGTCTCTCATTAGTCTGGAGCTCATCAAGTAAGCTAGGCTTGCTGGCTGAGCCCCTGGGAATTCACCCACCTTTCTCTGCTGAGGGTATCACTCCACCCCCGGTGCTGGAATAGCAAGCACATGTAGCCACATGAGCCCAGCTTTTTTTAGTTTGGGTTCTGAACCTCGAACCCAGGTCCTCGTGCTTCCAAGGCAAGCCCTTTACAAACAGAGCCATTTCCCCAGCCCAAGAGAAAAGCTTTCAAAATCATCTAGACTAATTGGTTCCTACTTCCCTCCAAACCCCAAGACCTGAAGAACCCTGAGGGGGTGGGGGGGTGGCAGTGGAGGTCAGAAAGGTCCAAAGCCTTTCATGTGTTGAAACCGAGTGTGAGGGTCAAAGCAACAGCAAAGATGGCCAGGTGCCCTTCGGGAGCCAGGCTCCTGGGCAAAGGCTTCCGGTGGAGAAGCACCCGTTAAGGATGAGATCTTGGCAAATCAAGGAGAGAGAAAACAGGCACCCACTCCAAAGGCAGGCAGAGGCGCAGTGATCTGATTCCAAGGAGAACAGGACCTTATTGAGCCAGGGTGGGGACATCAGGGAGAGGAGACAGCCACCTTCTGCAGAAGCGCAGGAGCAGCGATTTCCCGAGGTGACAGGGACAGGAGTCGCCCATTTGGAATCGCAAAGCAAGCATTTTCTACCCTTAATGGGGGACCCAACCAATCCGAAAGACACCCTATTTCTCTTTGTCTTTTTCCCTTGCCAAGTCAGCGGGCTGACTGAGCTCCCCTGGGTGATTAATTTTCCCCTTGACACCCTGGGGAATGAGACATTTGTCCCAAGGGTAGAGAGACAAGGAGGCAGGACTCAGTGTGGCTGAGCATGGAGCTGTTGCAGGCCTGGCCCTACTTTCTTAACACCCATGTACAGGGACGGTGGGGCTGGGGAACCTACTGGACATTTCCCCCTGCCAGGAAGTCACCAGGAGACAACACCAGAGGCAGAATGAAGGGCTCTGGACCACAAAGCAAGGGACACCAACATCCCTGTAAGGACACAGTAGGCCTCTTGGTGGACAGGACTCAGACTAGGTTGTGCAGCTTAGTGGGCTAGTTGCTAGTTCCAGAGTTGCTAAGTTCCAAGATAGAGCCAACTAGAAAACGGCTCCTATAAAGTCATGGGTAGAGCTAAGTGTACTGTTCCTGGGTCTCACTTTTACTGCACCATCTCTAGGGCTGAATTCCCCAGGTTCAAATCCTGCACGGGTCACTTACGGGCTGTGGATTTGGGACAAGTCACTTAACCCCTCTGGCTCCCACAACCTTACCTCTCACGTAGCTACCACATGGCAAGCCAGCCTGATGGCACAGGCCTGTCATTCTTGCTACTCAGGGAGGCTGAGACAGGGGGATGACAAATTCCAGGCTCACATGGGCTACAGAGTGAGTTCAAGGCCAAGCTGAAGAACTTAGGGAGAACCTGTTTCAAATATAAAGTAAAAAGAGATCTGGGGGTGTAGCTCACTGGTGGAGAGCTTGCTGGGCATGCCTAGGAATCTAGGTCTAATTCCCAGTACCAGGATGGGAGAACCATGATGATAGTTCTATCACACCGAGTGGGTGCTTTCTGTCACACCTAGTGGGTGCTTACATGGGCTGAAACAGGGTGGGACTCCCTCAGACTTGAGTCTTTGTTTGCTTTTTGGTTCTTTTGGGGTTTTGGGGGGGGTTTTGGGTTTTTTTTTTGTTTTGTTTTGTTTTGTTTTTTGAGATAGGGTCTCTCTTTGTAGCCCTGGCTGTTCTGGGACTCACTCTGTAGACCAGGCTAACCTCAAACTCAGAGATCTGCTTGCTTCTGCCTCCCGAGGACTGGGATTAAAGCCATGAGCCACCACACTCAACTTGAGTCATTTTCAGATTCCCTAATCCCTCTGACACAACTTACCTAATATGTGTAATTCGATAGATTTTGTCTTTTAATTTAGTTTCGTTCAGAACCTAGTGTGGTGTCACAGAACTCTCATCCTAGTATATGGGAGACTTAGACCGCAGCTGGAGATGGCTCAGTGGTTAAGAGCATCTATTACCCTTGACAGGACCAGGATCCGTTCACAGCACTCATACCAGCTCACAAACACCTGAATCTCCAGCTCCGGGGAATCTTGCGCCCTCTTCTGGCCTCTGTAGGCACCTACATGCATGTGGTACACATAAACTCACAGAGGCACACACAGAGTTCAAGGCCAGCCTGTGACACATAATGAGTACAACGCCAACATGGGCTACATGAGATCGTGTCTCAAAAAAAAAAAAAACAAAAAAAAACCCCACAAATAAACTAATTTTAGAAAGACACTTCTGATCTTAAATGGAAACGTATCCAAATGTCTCAGTAAGAAGGTAGCAATAAAGGAGAGCAGATAACACTAAAAAAAAAAAAAAAATCAATGCTGTAAAAAGAGCCAAGCCCAGGTGCCTGCAGGGCCCGCCCTGACCTGGCTCTGCTGCACTGTGAGTAAACTGGGGTTGTAACCAGAGATGATGTGGTGCCCAGGGCCAGACAATGCCAGCCTGAGTCCTGCACTGGCCTAATTCAGACTGTTAGAAGAGAATCGTTTCAGGACCAGGTGACACCCCATGCATGCAGCAGTGAAAACCCTGTGGGTAAGTCCATGGACACAGGCTTAGAGAGACAGATAGAGATGGTGGAGAGAGGGCAGAAGAGAGGAAGAAAGAGAGGGGTAGTTGCACGGAGGGATCAGAGGAAAGATGAGGCAAGGGAATGGTGAATAATGGCATAAATAAAGGATGCATGGGGGTGTGTGGATGGGTGGGTGGATGGATGGATGGACGAGTGGATGGATGGATGGATGGGTGGATGGATGGATGGATGGGTGGATGGATGGATGGATGGGTGGATGGATGGATGGGTGGGTGGATGGGTGGATGGATGAGTGGATAGATGGACGAGTGGATGGATGGATGGATGGATGGATGGATGGATGGATGGATGGATGGATGGATGGGTGGATGGGTGGATGGGTGATGGATGGGTGGATGGATAGATGGGTGGATGATGGGTGGATGATGGGTGGATGATGGATGGATGGTGGATGGGTGGATGGATGGAAGGGTCACTCAATCATAGAATTAAATAAGCAAGAAGTGGCCATTCCAGGGTTTCCCTGTGCAGCAGCACATATTTCTTCTATCTTCTGTGTAACATCTGGGCACCTGGTTCTCTATAACCTTCACACTTCTAGTTAGACCTGTGTGGTTACAAAGTGGGCATGCCAATGGGTGTGGTACCCAGGCCCACACTAACACTGGGAGCCATCACAGTAAGCTGTCCTTGAACCTTAGGAAGGGGCCATCCTCTTTCAATGATGTGTTTCTTCTCAAGAGCACTTTGCCATGTCATCCCAAAGTCCAGAGTCACAGCCACACCCCAAATTCCAGAACATGTCACCCATGCACACTCTAAGATCATGGTACCCGCCTTCCTGTTGTATACGTGACACTGTTGCAGTGCACATGAAACCACCTTGACAAACGTACTCCTTGCATCTGTGAGAAGCAGGATTTGGTCCAACATTTTGCGAATGAACAGCTGGGGTATGGAGCTGCCTCCAGTTCACAAGGGGGACCGAGCACTCAAGAGCATGGGAAGCAGGAGCAGATAGGGAAGCCAGGGCCCGCCTCTGCTCAAGCCCTCACGGTCCAAAGCAAACAAACCAAGACAGGGAGAGAACTCAGGAAGCCAGTTAGTTGTGCATCCACAGCTGACATCATGGCAGGGACTCCTCATCGCCAAGACCCACCTGGTCTCCATGTGGCAGAGAGCTATCCCTTTGGTGGCAGCTGCAGCAGCAGGGAGCCTTCGGTGCTTCTTGGCAGGAGCAAGGAAGATCTGGGACTCATACCTTTTAGCCAGCAGGGGCTCCTCTGAAGAGGGGACCAGAGCTACATCCTACTGATGGGGATGACGGGCAGGGATCTGCCTGCAGTGTTAGAGTTTTGCATGCTTCTTCCTGTTCCTGGCTGGGAAGGCTGGCAGGGTTGGCTGCAAGCCCTGTCCCTGGAATTTGCTGTCTCAATTAGGATCCAGGATGAGCACAACATCTGACAGGGAGATGGAGAGGCACAGAAAGAAGCTGGGATGGAAGACGTCCAGTCAGGCTGGACTCCAAGAAACAAAGAGCCAACGACAGGAACATCAGAAGAGGCCTCAAAGCCCCACACCGTCTCCTGCTAGGGAGTGGGGAGACTAGAGCCAAGGTCAGGAGCCCAACCCAGACTGGGCCAGCTCTGTCCCTCCTGCAGTCACCAAATCCAGTGACTGCCTACCTTGTGCTATGGAGAATGGTAAACGCTTGACATGCTGAGTCTAATCTTCCTGGTAATGGCTGCAAAGTACACACTCATCCAAGTCTGTACAAAGCCAGGTCCTGTCCTGCATCCTGGGGAGTTGTAGCTGCTCTTTCTAGATGGACACAGCCATCTTCCTTTGTGGGCTTTCTAATCTACTTAGAGGATGCGGGAAGTAGATTTAAGTATGGGGGTTGGGGGTCTCTAGAATGAGCGGGTGACATTTGAACAGGACAAAGAAGAATAAAGTCATATGAATGGGGGGAGGAAGATCAAGAGAAGGCAATGCAAAGGCCCTGGGGTGGAAACCGTTTGTTCACAGGACCAGGGCGGTTGGTTCATGGGAGCTATAGCATACTGTGGGGATCAGCGCAGGAGACATCCGTCAGCAAGGCTGGGCCTGGGTAGCTCTGGGGGAGGATGTAGGCTATGGTATGGAAGGTTTGAATTAGGAGGTGACATATAACCTGACTTATGGATCACCAAGGCCCCTTTGCAGGGTGCTGGGGGACTATGTGAGCCCAGGGTGGAAGCGAGTGTCTTAGAACAAGGGGAGAAGATGGCAGCTTGGACCAATGAAACCAAATAGAAGAAATAAAGGACTTGGAATTTAGTTTGGAGATAAGAGTCGGGGGGGCAAGTGTGTGTGTGTGTGTGTGTGTGTGTGTGTGTACAGGTGATCCCAAACTCCAGAAGAAGGTATCTGATCCCTTGGAATTTTTATGAGCCATCCTATGTGAGTTCTCATGAGCAAATCAGGATCCTCTGGAAGAGCAGCAAGTGCTCTTGGTCGTGCTCCATCTCTCTAGCCCTCTTGGTTTGTAAGACAGAGTCTCCCACAGGTCTGGGGCTCATTCATTAAGGTAGGCTGGCTGGCTAGCAATGCCCAGGGACCCTCCTGTCCCTGCCTTCCCGGAGCTGGGTTCCAAGTGGACTGTATCATGATATTCCTCTCTCCACCTGTTTGCTTGGTGTGGAGCTCAGGGTTCCCTGCCTGCACAGAAAGCGCTTACCCAGTGGCCTTATGGCTCTCACAGCCTTCATTCTGTCACAGTGTTTTCAGAGAAGCCAATACGATGCGCTGGTGCGTGCCAATAAAACTTTATTGACAAAGACAGGCCATAGGGCAATAATTTGCTGACTTCATTCTAAAATAAGCTGGGAACATCTAGGTGCAACGGCAGATGCCTAGCATTCCAGCACTTGTGTGGCTAAGGCAGGAGCCATGAGTTTGAAACCACCCTGGGCTATATTGCAAGATCAAAAATAAAATAAAATAAATAGTTCGGCATAAAAACAGAGACTTTAGCATCCCCACCTAAGCCAGGAGACCCCCAGCTCTGCTGAGAAACCCACCTTAAGCCCTCTGAGAGGCAGGAGTTGAAAGGAGCCCTGCTGGCTGGTGACAGGACCTCAGGAGATGGGCAATCCTCGATATCCCGAAGCCATTAGCATCACAGATGTGCGCTAGCGATGCCTCCAGACTGTTGGCACTCTGCAAGGTCCCAGGAGGGAGAATGGAACACAGATGCTCTTCCTGGGCCGAAAACGAGTAGGGAGCCAGAGGCAGAGCTGGGGTCGGGTGGGAAGGCTAACCCCAGTCTGTCGTTTGCATTGAGAAGGTCGTCCTGCCCATCCCTGCTGCAGAGCAGACCTTGATCTCCAGCTTGAGTGTGTTTGATGGTGGTGAGTGGTTTTTTTCTCTTTAACTTTCTTCTTGAGGTTGCCATAAGCACTTCAGCACAGGCTGGGTCTTTGAGCTGCTCCCATCTTTGCTGAGAGCACAGTCTCGGCCTGGTTAAGTCCCAGATTCCTTCTCTTTCCCTTGTCCATTCCAGACAGGGTTTCCATGTAGCCCAGGCTGGCCTCCAACTCTCTGTGTAGCAGAAAATGACCTTGAACTTCTGGTACTCTTGCCTCTACCTCCTGAGTGCTGAGAGGACACCAAGCTAGTCTACCCCGCCGTGCTAAAGATGGAACCCAGGGCTCAGTACTATGCCAGATGAACACTGTACCAACTGAGCCACATCCTTAACTTTCTTTTTTTTCTTTTTGCAAAGTCTCGCTATGTAACCCAGGCTGGTGTCAAACTCCCGATCTGATCCTCCTGCCTCAGCTTTTGAAAGCTGGTGTGAGCCACCGGCATTTTCTTCAGATTCTCTTGAATCAGGAAGTAAGCAGGAAGTGGGTTACTGGTGATGCTTTCCCCTTCCCCCACACTTGCACTGCCTCAGACTACCTGGGGAAATTAAAAACTCCCCATTACCAGGCCTTCCCCTAGAGACCCACCACAGCCACCCAGGGTAGGATCCAGCTATCTATCTGTTCCAGCCAGTTCATGAGTGTGGCTGGAACATAGAACCTGGACACTGGGTGGTCCTCTGCTGGGACAGTTTGGCCTGCAGGGGACATTGGCAATGTGTGGAGATATTTCAGTGATGACAGCCTTTGGGTTGGAGTAGCATCCTTGGTTAGAGGCCAGGAACCTCACCGACATCTTCCAGTGCACTGCACGGTCCCACAACACAGAAAGACGGACACATGCTAAGACAGAACCAGGGAAGGAACTGACACCTGACAAGACAGGAAAAGACCCAAACAGGCAGCTCCGATGCAAAGAGGTCAGTCAGCCAGGCTCCACTTCCAGGCTTGGGTTCCCCCGGGAAGCCTGTACTGCTTCCTGCCCCATGTGCAACTCCTTTCAGTCCCTCAAACCCCAGAGAAGTCCACAGAGGACACTAAAGCCACCATTGGTGTTTTGTGAAGGGGGGACAGGACTTATTCCTTGGAGCTAGGGAAACTGAGAGCTCAGGCAGGGACATCGAGGGGACACGGACATTGCTCCACCGTCACATAAGAGACGGCAGCTGGGGTTGAGTGACTGAAGCCTGACCTAATGGCTGGCAGCTCTCCAAAAGAGGCTGGTACCACAGAAGATTAACTGCCTAGAAAGCTGTCCTGGTGGGCAGAGGTGGTATGCTGTGGCTTCTCCATCCTCCCAGCCTGCAGGCGACAGTCCCTGGTACAGGATAGAACTGGAATCAGAAGAGGGCCGGCAACCTCCAGACACAACCTTTGCTTACAAAGGTTGAGTGATTCTCAACCATCCTAACGTGGTGGTCTTTTAATACAGTTCCTTGTGTTGTGGTGACCCCCAACCATAACATTATTTTTGCTGCTACTCCATTAACTGTATTTTTGCCATTGTTATGAATCGTATGGTAAACATCTGATATTTCTGATGGTCTTAGGGGACCCCTGTGAAATGTCACCACAACCCACATGATAACACTGTGACCACTGTACCAGCTGAGATACAATCCCAGCCCAACTTCAGAACTGGGAGAGACAGGTCTCATGATACAGTCAAAACCAGTGGGGAAGGTGGTCAAGGGCTCTACTTTCCATAGAGGGGTCAACAGAAGCCACTCTGAAGCTTGAATGAGAAAGGTCATGTGACCATGGAAGCAGGGCATCGCTGGCAGAGAACTAGCATGTTCAAAGGCCCTGGGGTGGGGCTTCACTGGCTGTGTTTGGAGCCGAACAGAACCTAGAGGAAGGCAGACTAACAAAAGGGCCACGGTCTATGGTTTCATAGACCCCAGTTCTAGTTTAAGAGACACACAAGGGTGTGTCTGGGTGCAGTGGCACATGCCTCTAATGCCAGCACTTAGGAGATGGGAGAGGCAAGCAGCTCGGAAGTTGGAGGCCAGCCTTGGCTACATGTTAAGCCGGAGGTCAGCCTGGATGTCTCCAAAAGCTGAAAGAAGCCTTTCAGTCACCTCACCTGTGTGATGACCTAAACTAAGTCCCCAGAAGCCGTGTAAATGGCTGGCATTTGGCCACATACTCGAAATCCCAGCGGTGATCAGATGGAAGGCAGAGATAGGCAGATCCCCGGGGATTTGCTAACCAGGTAGGCTTCTTGGTGACATTCCACACCAATAGGGAACCTTGTCTCAAAGAATGCAGACGGTGACTAAGAGACAGCACCTTCTGACCTCCACGTATGTGTGTGTGCACGCACATGTGAGGAAAGCAAGAGAGAAGCAAGACCTGAGCCTCACCTGCCCCGTTCCCTGGGTCTGTAAGACTGTTCTGCCTGTGCTGTGGAAATGCAGACCACCCTGGATGAATGCAACATACCTTCAATCCACTTGGACTTGTGAATTCTCCTATCCCCTGAGCCTACACCCCAAACAAGGGTTCATTATAAGACTGTCATTTCTTCATCTCCCCAAGATTGAATACATATTTCAAATACTAGCCTTCCGTCGTAACTTTATAATACAGGGAACATTTTAGTATATAAAACCCAGAAAGGACTAAATCCCCTAAAGTGGTTCAGTGTATACATATTAACATATTAGCTCTACGCAAAGCTCCCTTCTCCCTCCAGATACTCTCCCCATCCCTCTGAGGACAGCTGGCTGCCTCTACAAGCGCCGGGATCTCTGTCCATCCCTACAGCTGCCTAGGAAGCCAGAGAAGAGTCAGGGTCAAGAGGGGATCCCACTCAGCCCTGTGACAGCACAACACATGTGACCTCTGCAGTAGTCTGTAACAATGTCCAGTTGGGCAGCTGCCTCTGGGTTAGGGTGAGAAATCTGTGGCACAGAGAGTTTAAGTAATTCTCCTATGGTCACACAGCACATAGGTGGTAATGACAGGATTCGAACCCTTGAGGGATTAACTCCTTGTCAACTCTTTAACTTTTCTGCTTTGCTGCTTAGATTTTTCTCTTTCCAAACAGGAAGGGGCATTGCTGTATTGAATGTGCCTTTTGAAGCTACACATGTCTCCAAGATTTCTATTGTGACTTCATGGAAGATTTTTTTACAGGGTAGTAGGGGTGGGGCAGCTTGCAAAGGCTGGAGGTAGGAATAAGGTGGGAAGGACAGTTCAAGGTTAGAGAGGAGACAGGTTCAGAGGGGGACATGAGAGGACTTCTCTTCGAAAAGCCCCATGCCCCCACCTCTGAAGGGAAGGTGGTGACACCCTGCCAAGCATCCATAGATTCTTCTCAGAGGTCATCTTTACTTTAGCAAAGCTGTCCTGTATGCTGGCCCCATGAAGTGCCAAGCGCAGTCATACAACTGGGAACCAGGCAGATGTCCAAGACACATGTCATCCAAACATATTAGCCAGTCCCCACGGGGTGGGAAAGAGCACAGTGCCTAAACAGACTGTGTTTTAAGGCACTTGACCTAACCCCAGGGGTGTCAGAGCTGGCTGGGCCAAGACTCCTGAACCTTCTGGGACTTCATAGACACTGGAAGAAGTTAAAATATACACACAGGATCCCTTCTCATTGAGGCTTGAGTGTGGGTGTTTAAAACCTCCACATGGGGAGCTGGAGAGATGGCTCAGCGGTTAAGAGCACCGACTGCTCTTCCAGAGGTCCTGAGCTCAATTCCCAGCAACCACATGGCGGCTCACAACCATCTGTAATGGGATCTGATGCCCTCTTCTGGTGTGTTGAAGACAGCTACAGTGTACTTATCATATATATATAATAAATAAATAAAATCTTAAAAAAAAAAAAACCTCCACATGGGTCAAGTATGCTCAATGGACAAAGAAGGGAAGGTATACAGGCAAGGGGTGGTCTGCAGCAAAGAGCTGGGAGCAACCCTTTGTGTCTGGGGAGACTTGCCTAGCTATAGCAGGAGGGCAGGGCAGAACAGAAGGTTTAACAGCCCTTACACTACAGAAGGCCTGATTCTTTAGCTGGGGAGAGACTGTTTAAATTCTCTTGTTTTTAAGTTTTATTTGTTCAGTTTCGTTGGTTTTTGATATTGGGTCTCAAGTAGTTCAGGCTGAGCTCGAACTCACTGTGTACCTGAGGCTGGCCTTGAACTCCTTATCCTCCTGCCACCAGCTTTCAAGCGCTGGGACTCCAGTTATGCTCAACCAGATCCAGCAAGTATATAGACTGAAAATCTGAAGAAATGAATCCCTACTGCCTGCTGGGTTGACTGCTGGAACTTTCTAGAATCCCACAGCTAGTGGGACATCCTTCCTGTAGTTCTCTTGTGTTCTTTCAGCAGCCTGAAAACCAGCTCCAAGCCCAGGATTCCGTCTAACTCCTTAGCACATCAGAGCCTCAGTTTCTCCATCAGTCCCATGAGGTTGGCGTTTCTTGGCTCCCAGAAGAGGTCTGAGAGAGCAAGTGTTCTCTTGGTTCCAGAAGATGTCAGATGGAGGCCAGGCACCAGCCACCCCACCTCCCTCCTGAACCATTGGAGAAGATTAGAAGTAGATATCAGGAGAGGTGCTGGGCCCTGGCTGGTACCTTCTTACCCTGCACTGGGTAGGGAAAGAGACCCAGAGGTTGGGCCAGCAGGCATGATGTTGAGTCAGGAAGTAGGACCAAGGATGGAAAGTCATGCTCGGAGTGGGACACCTTGCCTAGAAAAACCAGGCACACAAAGGCCGCAGCAGACAACGGGAAGAGCCCAACGCAATCTTCTAAAAAACAATAACAGCTCAATGACAGATGCCCTCTGAGAGAGAGTGGTGCTGGGGCCCTGGCCCCTTTCTTCTAATCACTTAAAGACCCCCAAGAGGACGACGGGGACTCAGGCACAGACCCCTCCTCCCCACCCTCTCTACACAGAGGTCTTTAAGAGACTCTGGCTCCTTAAAGAGGGCCCTTAATGGGAGGCGGCAGAGCTCCGGGGTGACACCCTTCTGGTCCCAGACAAGGGTCATGAGAAAGAAATTGGTTGTGGAAACTCAGCACATGAGCTCAGCCAGCCCCGAGAACGTCCGCCCAGCCTCTCCTGCCAGGAGCCCCGCGGCTGGCATGCTCCCTCCCTCCCTCGGTGTATTTATTCTGTGTCCCCCCCCCATTGTCTGGGCCTCCCCCTCCACAGCCACCCCTGCGGCCCGCCCTCCGCCTGCACCCAACCTCCCTCATAATAGCATCCTTTTCACAGAGACAGATTGTCCAGCCTGGGGACGCACCTGAGGACTTGCGCCCCTTAACAAATGGTCTTTTAATTTTCTACCATAAGGGCAGGGGGAGGGGGGCACGGAATCAATCACACATCCATCTTCATCATCGCTGCCGAGGGACTCTTTTTCCTGGCTGACTGCCCCTGGGGAAGATGGGGTGAAAAGAGGAAGGGGGGCAGACCGACGGAGGGGCCGTGGGGGAGGGGCAGCTGCGGGGAAGCTAGCTGTCTATCTCCACCCTGAGTACCTGACCTACGGGGAGAGATCTGAGTCCAATCAGCACAAGCCAGGGAGCAAGGTGTTGCTGTGTGGGCAGGTGGGGAAACTGAGGCCTGCCTGGTCTTACAGCAGGAATGAGAATGAAAGCTGTGCGCACAAGGCTCTTTGCTGGGTATAGCTCTCATTGGTGTCAGATGTTGGCCCCCATCCCCCACTTGCCAGCTGTGCCTGACCAACTCACTCCTTCAGCCTTCTCAAGTAGACTAAAAAGAAGGGCCACCTCCTAAGGATGTTACAGAGACCGGGTGAGATTGACCAAGGGCATGCTGGGTAGGCCCAGGCATTGAGGGAGTCTGGGATACAGGAAAGCTATGTGATTCTTGAAGGTCCCTGTAAAACTCAAAATAATAATTTGATGGAGATGTGGAATCTGGGGCGCTAGCATCTGCTTTGAGGCCCACTACATTCTGCAGTATCCTTCCTGCTTCCTTTACGCATGCCCCCCCAGCCCCCGCTGAACCCCATAGGTCTCTGTTCCAGCATCATCTCCCCAGGGTTGGAGGAAGCCTTTCTAGACCAGCTCCCCAATGTCAAATAGCTCCAGTTTCTTTTTCTCTAGAGCATAGACCATGGTCTACCACTATGAGTACATGTTACATATGTTTGAACATTTTGTACGGATGTTATGTGTGTAACAAACACGTAATGCCCTATCTGGGTAGGTTCTGAAGGCATAGCAGGTGCTGGCTTCTACACTTTTCATACAACCCAGGAAATGGAAACAATTGTGTGATATTTCTCAGCTGAAGAGTTAGAGGCTCCAAGATAGATCCGTGGAAGAACCTACATTTGATGACACCCAAGGACTCCAGATTGTGGCTTCTATTCACCATTTCAAGGTAAAGAACAGAGATCCTTGGAGACATGGCTGGTGACTGGGCAGTAGCAGAGACGGTACCAGGAAAGGTTAAAATGTACCACCTGTGCTACACAGGCAGTTAATGCGGAAAATGAAGGGGGGAGTTAAGACCTAACAGCAGCAGGAAATAGCTTCCCTTCACCAAATGCAAGGCATCAGAGTGGTCATAGGCAAAAACTGCTGTCATCAAGTGAGCCTATGGTGCCATGAGTAAGTGGATGGATGGACGCATGCATGCCTGCATGCCTGCATGCATGGATGGATGGATGCATGTGTGGATGCCTGCATGCATGTAGGCATGGATGCAGGCATGGATGCAGGCAGGCATCGATGGATGGGTGGATGGATGCATGCAGGCATGGATGCATGCAGGCATGGATGCATGCAGGCATGGATGCATGCAGGCATGGATGCATGCAGGCAGGCAGGCATGGCTGAATGCATGGCTGGATGCATGGATGGATGGGTGGATGGATGCATGCATGGATGCATGGATGCATGCATGGATTGATGCATGGATGGGTGCGTGGATGGATGGGTGGATGGATGCATGCATGCATGGGTGGATGGATGAATGGATGGATGGATGCATGCATGCATGCATGCATGGATACATGGGTGGATGGATGGATGCATGAGTGGATGGATGGATGGATGGATGGATGGATGGATGGATGGATGGATGGATGGATGGGTAATTTTCCTCTTTACAGAGAAGAGCTATCTGATAAACTCAGCAGGGAGGTTGGAGTGAGCAAATATGTTCTTAGGAAATGTAGTCGTGGAGCCCAGCAAAATCTCCAAAGGCTATCTCAAAGTCTGAGAGCTACAGTGTTTGCATTACCTCAAAACATTGTCCCAAAAGGTACTTCTTAATTACAGAAAAAAGTAAAGCCCCCACTGGGAAACCCAGCAGGCACCATCTAAGCCCTGGCCATGACAGAATCTGCAGCTCAGGCCTCCTGGCACGCTGCACAGAAATGAACATGGCATCCAGTGTGCAGGGCAACTAGCTGCACACATCTCACCAAAGTTAGAATACAGTGGTTTCAAATACAATCACTTTTTCTGTTTGCTTGTTTTGAGACAGGGTCTTGTGTAGGCCAGGCTGGCCTTGAACTCACTACCACCTAAGAATGACTCTGAACTTCTGATCTTCCACCCTCCCCTCCCACATGCCAAGATTATGGGCGAGTACCACCACACTGGGTTTACACAGAGTTGTGCATGCCAGGGGAACGCTCTACCCACTGAGCCACAGTCCTGGTTCTAGCCCAGAATGCAGCCATTCTGAAAAACATCTTCCTGAGCAGGTGGTCTGGAGGCTTGAACCCTGAGAGACTCAGAGGGAGAACACAGTCCTGTTCAAAGGAGTCTGAAGGCACGTAGCAACTGAGTACCCTGCCCAACAGGACATGGGTGTCTGTGCCTGCACACATACAAGTGCTCAGGGCACTGGGCATAGGCCCAGCGAGTGCTCTAACTCTAAGCTCTAAACTTACCCCTAAGGATGGATTTGCTGCTGTTCCTGACTGGGCATGTGATCATGGCATCCTGTCGTCATGGCTCTCCTAACTCTGAGCATCCTTCTGGGACTTTATTTTTTATTTTATTTTATTTTTTTTTTTGTAGAGTTTTTTTTTCTTTTTTTCTTTCTTTCTTTTCTTTTTCTTTTTTTTTCCTTTTTTTTTCTTTTTCTTTTTTTTTTCCTTTTTCTTTTTTCTTTTTTTGGTTTGTTTTTTTGTTTTTGTTTTTGTTTTTGTTTTTGTTTTTGTTTTTGTTTTTCGAGACAGGGTTTCTCTGTATAGCCCTGACTGTCCTGGAACTCGCTCTGTAGACCAGGCTGACCTCAAACTCAGAAATCCACCTGTCTCTGCCTCCCAAGTGCTGGGATTAAAGGCATGTGCCACCACTGCCTGGCCTTCTGGGACTTTTTAAAGAAATGTCTCTGGGTCATGTAGTAGGAACCAGGCAGTGAGATCCTCTGAGGTGGATGGAACTGATAGCTAGATGCTATCTACAACTTACTCTCAAAAAAGGTTTAGGAAAAATAACTGGAGACCGTGGGGCAGTGGTGGTGCACTCACTGGAGGCAGAAGCAGGTGGATCTCTGTGAGTTCAAGGCCAGCCTGGTCTACAGAACAAGTTCTAGGACAGCCAGGGCTACACAGAGAGACCCTGTCCTAAAAATAAATTAATTTATTAATTGTTTTTTCAAGCTCCTTGCATAGTGGTGTTTAAAAATTGAAGAAGAAAAGGTAAACTGAATCCAGCAGTATGGGGTGGTTGTGAAGGGAAGTCGGCTCCCAGCCAGCACCCACACCCTAGGACCCCCACCTTCCGGCCTCGCTGTCCACCTGCCCAAGGCCCCACAGAGGACAGTTTTTGACTGTGGAGTTGGTTGTTTTAGGGGTGTTGGGTGGCAGCTGTTCTTTTTTATTATACCTCATTGCTAGAATAGTGGCTGGTACACAGTAGGCACTCACTAAACATCTGTTGCACAAATGTATGACAGAGAGTCAACTCCAAGAGCTGGGGGTGGGAGAGATTTGCAGGCAGAGGAGCTTCAGCAGCTCCTTGCTCCTGCCTCCTGCCACTGGCATCCAGGGAGTTTTCATAAGAAGGAGGCTTTATGGGAAGCAGCACAAACAGGAGAGGAGACTAAGTCCACAAACTCTCCATCTCTGCTGACTGTGCAGTCTTAGGCCTGACCTGAGGAACAGAATGCGGTTTACAGCTGGGGCCCTTTACCTGGGAGAGCACAGAGTAAATGCAGCCCAAAGACGCAGTTAGGGGGGGGGGGCAGGGGAAAGAAAGGCAAGGGGAGAAAGAGGAGAGACAGAGAGACAGAAAGGAGAGAGAGAGACAGAGAGGAGATAGAGACAGTGAGAGACACAGAGAGACAGAGACAGAGAGGAGAGAGAAGAGAGACAGAGACAGAGTGGAGAGAGGAGAGAGAGACAGAGAGGCAAAGAGGAGAGAGACAGAGACAGAGAGGAGAGAGAGACAGTGAGAGACACAGAGGGACAGAGACAGAGAGGAGAGAGAAGGGAGACAGAGACAGAGAGACAGAAAGGAGAGAGAGAGACAGAGAGAGGGAGACAGGGGAAAGAAAGGCAAGGGGAGAAAGAGGAGAGACAGAGAGACAGAGAGACAGAGAGAGAGACAGAGAGACAGAGAGACAAAGAGGAGAGAGAGAGAGACAGAGAGGAGAGAGAGAGACAGTGAGAGACACAGAGAGACAGAGACAGAGAGGAGAGAGAAGAGAGACAGAGACAGAGAGGAGAGAGAAGAGAGACAGAGACAGAGAGACAGAAAGGAGAGAGAGACAGAGACAGAGAGACAAAGAGGAGAGAGAGAGAGAGAGAGAGAGAGAGAGAGAGAGAGAGAGAGAGAAGAAAGGCAAAGGCCTCCAACTGCTTCCCCCTCCTCCCACTCCCTGTCGGCCCCTCCTCTCTTCCCCTAAATCCATCCCTGAGGGAAGACCGCACTAGGAGCCCAGGGAGAGCGGCCTCTGGGAGGGAACTGAGGGAGAAGGTTAATTAGATGTTTGCATCCAATTTACGTCTTGTTTGTGAACGCTCCATTCTCAGCTGCAGCCCGGGCAGAGCCCTCGCCCTCCGTCACACATCCCCGGAGTTATCGCAGCTCCAGAGCCGGTCCCCGGGTCAAAACGCGCCATTATCATGTTATCGCCGCCTCTCCCTCTGTAATTATAGAACTCAGCGCTGCCTCCTGGTCCCTTCTCACCCTCCCAGGACGAGGCAGTCCTGGTGAAGCCCAGGTAGACAGGTGCCCACTCTCTTCAGTTGCTGGAACCCCTGGCCAGGCGAAGGTCAGAGATCCTGCAATCTCAGAGGCCTGTTGGAGCGAAGACAGAAGCAGCTAAGCGGACAGGGGCCTAACGGGGTCTGTTCCCCGGATTCCTGTTTTGCAGATGGACCAGTCTTTGGCCTCGGGGTGAGGTGGACAGAGGAGATGAGGTCCAGAAGGCAGATCACTAGGAAGCATAGACTTAACACGGGATACATACGTGATCCTGAGAATAAAGCCAGTGTGGTTTGCTTGGGTGACCCCACAACGGGCATTATGGAAGGCAATGATGAAACCTTACAAACAGCAGTGAAATTAACATTACCAAAAGGGGGGAGGAGGAGGGAGGAGGAGGCAGAAGAGCGGAAGAAGCTCTAGAATGTGAGACTTTTAGGCCTCTTGCCTCCTGAGTCCCCAGCACATCACAGACCACCCAGCACATAATAGGTCCTCAATTTGTGTTTTTGTCGGATGAATGAATGAATGAGCAATGAGCAAATGAATGACTGACCACCCTTGAAGCTACATGCGGTCTGACACTACCCATCCACTGCCACGCCCCCAGCCCTGCCAGGAAGGCTCTTTCTTCTGAGTCACCCCAGCCAGCTTCCAGACATCCCCAAATCTCACCCCACACCCCACAGCCAATGCCTCCATCGGTTTAAGTCCCAGCCAGGGCCAACTGTGGCCTGTCAGTCACCTCAAGTCCGGAAGGCATGGACCACAGACCAGATGGAGCCTTGTGCCCATTCTGCCTGTCAGGAGAGCCCCTGCGGGTGGGGTCTGGGGAAGGGGTTATTAACCCCTTCACCCCTGCCGGCCCATCTAAGAGGGCTGTGATTTGAGTCAGGTAGAGGGGGCCTTTCCTTCTGGGGAAGTCCCAGGGATTCTCCTAGCAATATCTGGACCTTACCACTCCTTAGAAGATAAAAACTTGGTTCTGCCTTAGTCTCCAAAGCTCCCCTCCCCCTCCCCCTTCCCCTCAAAGGAGCATAAACGCCATTTATTTTCAGGTGGGGAAACTGAGGCCCAGATTGAGGAAAGTGTGAAGTCTCCAGCCAGGTCTGAACCTCCCAAGGTCTTGGCCAAGGGTCTTGCACGTCCCCAGTGGTGGAGCCCCCACAATCTAAGGTCCTGCTGTGAGCCCCAAGCCCAGCTCTTTCCTTGCTCAGCTCTGGGGAGAAGGAACTAGAACATATGACACCAGGGAGATACAGAGGCTTCTGTTCATAACATTCCCTGCCTCAGTTTCCCCTTCTGCCAGCCTCTGGTTTCTGTGGGAAGGAGCTGTCTCTGGCTGCCACACTGAGGACTCTGAAGAAGGGAAGGTGAGTTGGGACCGAAGGCATCAGATGATAGTGGTACGGTCTGGGAACGTCCATGTATTATAGGAGTGGGGATGGGGAGTCACATGTCAACACCCATCAACGGGCTTTGTGTGATGCTGGTGGCATTTTCCTCAAGACCCCTTGGCAACTCTAAGAGACCAGATCAGAAAGAGCCCTGAGTTCTTCCCAGGAGATGGACAGGTGGGTAGGGGCATGCTAGACTCTAACTGGTAAGTTCCTAAAGTGTCTACCTCCACCCCTGCCTACAGAACACACACCCCATTTCAGCTAGGGAGAGCAGAAAGACGCAAGCTGGGAGGAGGGGAGGGGTCCTAATTGCTTCTATGACACTATAATGGCAGGACTATTAATAAGAGATTAAAATCCAATTCATAATGGGGTCTAATAACTCTTACTGCTGGGCCACCGCTGGGTGGGGTGCTGTATTAGCCCTCTCAGCCTCAGAGGGGGTCAGGACTCCAAACAGAGGGCATGGCTGAGCAGGCCTGTTAGCCTGGAGATGGGTAGGCTGAAGCAGGAAGATCCTGAGTTCAAGGACAGCTTGTGATGCACAGCGAAACCCTATCTCAAAAATAAACTGGGGTCGGCAAGATGGCTCTATGGGCAACGGGGCTTGCTGCACAGGCCTGGAGATTTGAGTTCAATGCCTGGAACCCATGTAAATGTGGAAAGACTGAATGGACCCCACATCCTTATCCTCCGCTCTCCACGTGTGCGCCTTCACCCGCACATCCATAAACCAAATAAATGTCAATTAATTTAAAGGGAATAAATATTTGGACAGCAAAGGCTGAGGGAAGAAGTGGAAAGAATGTCTCCTGAGACCAGAGGATGGAGCGGCTGAGGCAAACCTCTAGCAGCTAGGGCAAGCCAGGGAGGCTCCCCGTGGGCTGCGGTCTGCTTCTGAGGCAGTGTTCATCCTCCGATAAGCCACTAGCTGGACCTGGTGCTTCACGGACAGCAGCCCTAAGACACCAACACACTCCACTGTCCCCAGCAGAAGCCATGGAGTCTTGAGCCAGCCACATCTCAGCTGGAGGGGCTCTGGAAGGGACCACCTCTGCTCTCAGAGCCTCGGGTTTGGAGGATTTAATTATGTGCCTGCCTCCTGATGTGTCCTAGTGAAGATCAGCCTGAGCAGAGGAAAGGGGCTGTATCAGTCTTGTGGGAGCAGAGGTCGGGGGTGGGGGGCGGGGGTTCTATGCAGAGCTGGTCTCAGAAAGGGGTTTATGGAGGCCCACCCAGGAGGGACAAGGCAGAGCAGTTGTAGCAGTGAAATGGACATGAAAGTCGCCCTTGAGATTGGTAACTCTGTAGTCACTGAGAGACAGGCACACAGCACAGTGGGTAAATAAACATACCTCTCCTGAGTTCCGATCCCAGCTGCATCTGGACTAGTTGTGCGACCTTGGACAAGTCCCATAACCTTCGTGTGCCCTCCCATTGCCCTCTAAAATGGAAGGAATACTCACACAGACATTGCAGGACTGCACTGAGAAATCCAACAAGTTGCAAATTAGCTCTTTTGAGCCATTGACAACCTAGATGAACTTGAAAAAAATGACGCCACACGAGCTGCATGGGTCAATTTCATAAACAAAAGATGCGGACCGGGGAGGTGGTGCAGACAGCAGTGTGCTCGCCACACGAATGTAATCTGTGTTGGATCCCCAGCACCCATGTAAGGGGAAATCTGAGTGTATTAGCATGTGCCTGTAACCCCCATGCTGGGGGCAAAGGCACAGTGCTGGCGGACTACTGGGCCTCCCTGGCCGGCCAACCTAGCCTCATGGGTGAGCCCCAAGTCCTGGTGAGAAGCCATATCTCAGAAAACAAGGTAGACCTCTGGCATGCATATATGTGTGTGTGTGTGTGTGTGTGTGTGTGTGTGTGTGTGTGTGTGTGTGTGTGTGTGTGTGTATACACACCAGTGAATCCACATACACACACACACACACATGCACGCACACATGCATGCACGCGCACAAAGATATTTACAAAGATCATCTAAAACATGTCGCTGTCCAGACAAGGAGCAATGAAGTAAATAAACTATGCATTTGGCCTGCCTGACAGTGAGGTGGCCCTACTGGCTGCATCCTACCCAACTGTCTCCAGAGAAACCCCGCCTGGGGTCCTCTCCCTAGAAATACAATAAAGATCCAGCCTCTTGATGGAAGTGCAGAAACATTCCGAAGTGGGGAAGGGGAGCCTCTGAACGCTCTCCCCGGAGGAAAAGGATGGAGATTACGCTTCACAGGCCTGGGTCCCTGCTGCTGGCCTCAATGAACCAAGACACAGATGGCAACAATAGACCCGGTGAATTTATTGGGTCCCTGTCACAAAGTGATTTGGAAGAGAAACAGGTTGAGGATCAATGGGGGAGTGGTTTCAAATGGCTTAGTAGAGAGGACATTGAAAGGAGGGAAACCCTGGCACATCTGGGTTAGCTGTGGACCCAGATAAGTCTCCTGGGAAGCCAGGCCCCAACCCTGGCAGTGTAGGATTAGTGTACAATTTGGAGAACTGTGAGCACACACACACATATGCACACACATACATGCATGCTGTGTGCATTTGCGTGTACAAACACACTTTTGTGCACACACAGGCATGCACGCATAGTGCACACGCATGTATGCACATGTGTACACATACACAAGCACACATGCACATACACTTGAATGCACACAGTATGCATGTACATAAACAGACACGCACACGCGCACGCGTGCGTGCACGCACGCGGCAAAGATAGAAATTGACCCAAGAGGAGTCAGACTACAAAGATGGGGAGAACAGTAAGATCCAGCCAGGGCCACCTTAGCACTTCCTAAATATTAGGTTCCTGCTGCTACCAGGGGATAGATGGCTACAAACCCATGGCTTAAAGTCACAAGCACACATCACCTTCTGGTTGTAGAGGTCAGAAGCCCCGCATAGATTCCTGTGGCCACAGTGTCAGCAGGACAGTGTCTCTCCACAGGCTCCAGAGCCACTTTCTGCTTTTCTGGCTTCTCAGGGTCACCTGCATCCCGCATCATACCCCATCCTCAAAGCCAGCTGCAGAGTCACTTCTCTGTCTCCTGGTGACTCTGTTTCCCTCCTTACATCCCTGACATTCCCACTGTGAGCTTACAAGGATCCTTGGGATGTCACTGTGCCCACTGTAATCCGGGAAGACTCAGGCTCCTTACCATATGCTAAATCTTCACTGTGCACAGTGATTGTCACAATCTTTTACTCTCCTTGTGCAGGCGAGCTCATTTCTCCCTTCTTACTTCCAGGAAACTGTGCACTGTCCAATTGGCAGGCCTCGAAGCCTAGAGGAGGAGGCCCCGGGACCCAGCTGGACCTGAAGTCATGCACCAGTTGATAAGCTAACAAACCTCACACTCTGGCTCAAGTTTCCTGTTCTGTGCCCTCAAGAGAAGCTGGGTGGACATAGGTCACTGTCCCAGGAAGGCATCAGGAGCTATACCCCCCTTCCCACCACATGCAAAGGGCAGGGGTTGCAAGTGGTTCATCTTTAAGCCACAAAGTCTCTCCCACCCATTGTCCCATGCCTGCCTGAACCTACTGAACCACAGTAGCCTGGGAGCCTTCCAGGCTGGGAAGGCAGCTCCTCTGTGAACAGCCAGACTGTGGAATCTTAGTTTTGCCAGCCCTGCTGGTGGCACTGACCAGCCCCTGCAGAGCAAAACCACCCAGGCAACACCCGAGGGACAAAGCACTGCTGGCTTTTGATACAACTCTGCTGACAAACACAAGTGCAGGTCAGCTTTGTCTGCTCAAATAACAAATGGTAAACTTGAGGCTGGCTGGTAGGGTGCTGGCTACACACTCCTGGGGGCCTGAATTCAGTCCATACCACCCACGAAAAAGGCCAGGAGTGGTGGTGTATGCTTGTAACCTCAGATCCAGGAGTGACAGATAGGAGAATCCCAGGGACCCAGGCCCAGTGAGAGAGCTGGTGTCAGAGAATGAGGTAAAGAAGAAATGAGGGGGGAGCCTGACATCAACTTCTGGTCTCGGGACTCAAAAGCACATCTGTGCACCTGCACATACAGAAACATGTACACACATACAGAGAGAGAGAGAGAGACAGAGAGAGACAGACAGAGAGACAGAAAGACAGACAGACAGAGAGCATGATGAGCTCATAAGTATGGACAAATTATCTATCCAAAGTCCTTGGCATCCTGAACTGACAGCAAACACAGGAAGCATTTGTGCCAGGGCCATTGGCACAGAAGCCTGGCCAGAGGGGCATGAGCCAGGGAGGCAGGAAGGACATTTTATTTGTTTATTTATTAAAATATTTGTAAACACTGCCCATGTATGCGTGTGTGCACTCGCGTGTGCATGCATACATGCATGTGTATGTATTTGTGTATGTGTGCGTGGGCGTACGTGGGTGTGTTTGTGTGTGTGTTTGTGTGTGCGTTTATATGCATGTGTTTGTGAGTACGTGTGTGTGTTTGCATGTGTGTTTGTGAGTATGTGTGTGTATGTGTGTTTGTGTGTGTGTGTGTGTTTGTGTGTGTGTGTGTGTGTGTGTGTATGTATGTGTGTATCAGAAGATAACCTGCAGGAGTTGCTTCTCTCCTTCCACGGCATAGGTTCCAGGGTCAGAATTCCGACCCTCAGAACTGGCAGCAAGCACCTTTATGTCTGCACCATCCCTCAGGCTAACAGGAAGGGCATTTTTAACTCAGGGAATAACGAGTGCAAAACACCTAGAGGCAGGATCACGGTGGGAGAGTGTAAGAAACTGCCGGGAGACTGAGATGGACCAATGTAAAGTGAAGAGGAGACAGAGGGTCCCAGAGTTATAGGGTAAGCATCAGTTGGGCTTTAGCCGCATGGCCTGACCTGAGGGTCTGGGACTGAGAGGTGACAGGAGCTGCTCTTGCTTTGTGGAGGTTCCTCTGGCCACTGAGTGGGGACTGGACTAAAGACTGAGTACAGAGTCAGGAAGGCCAGTGGACAGGAGAGATCCAGGCCTCAGCTGAGGGAAGCAGAAGAGATTGTGCTAGGGGCTGTGATTCAGGGTCAGTGTTCAAGGTCTGGCTGACAGAACTGTCTGGTGGTCCACCCTGACCCAAGTCTTGCTCTCTATTCCCGTGTGGTTGACCCTGCCCACCCCCCAACACAGGGAAAATGGCTGTCAAGATTTCTTCTGTTCTTGAGGAAAGAAAGCCAGCAACCTCTTAACTCATCAATACCAAGCCACGCCAATCTGTCCATCAGCTGACCGAAATGGAGAACTCCATTTCAGGTCTGACAGGACTATAGAAAAGAGGAAAATGAAATATTTATAACTTCTTAAGGGACAAGGGCCTTCCCCAAGGTGAGAGCTTCAGGTCCAATCACATTATAGCTCCCGTGACAGCACAGCCTCCCTGACTCCAGCTGACATCTCAGGGCAGAGGCCCAACAGAGCTGCAGATCTGACACTCGCCGCAGAGAGAAGGCCCTGACCTGAACCTGGTTGTTGACATCACTCAGCTGCTGTGTGACTCAGGCCAAATCAATTATCCTCTCTGAGCCTAGGCGGCTCTGTAAAATGGGACGATGAGATTACCCACAAGGTTCTTGAGAAGATGAAGTGGGGTGACATGTGTGAAGGCCCCGCGGTGTGAACGTGATGTGTGTAGAAAGCTTGAGACAGGTATTTTCTGGGGCTAATCTTAGTAAGTAGGTAGGACTAACTATGGGAAGGGCATACCAGGCCGGAGGGATCCGCGTAGGCAAAGGCCCCAGAGAGGAAAGGACTGAGTTGGCGGAAAAACTGCAAAGCATGATGGGAAAGTCAGAACCAATGTGCCTTTGCTCCTATCCTCTGCAGATTGAGATCCAGCCTTAGGGGAGGAGGCTGGAAGGCAGGACCCTCCAGCTTGGGGTGAAGAACGGCAGAACTGGGCCTAAGTGTGCTTCCAGGAAGTGAGGGAATCCTGGTAGATATCAGGAATGGGGTCTTTCTACCCCTGGGGTGGGGAGATTCATCCCCACTCCTAAAGAAATGGGTCTACACAACCAAATAAGGCTCTGCTCTGTGTGTTAGTCTATTACCCACTTGCCTTTCTTCCTGCACCAGTCAGCTGTCGCTGTAATAGCACTGTGCAACAAATAACCACTCAGGGACCAGCAAGATGGCTCGGTCAGGAATGGCATTTGCCACCGAACCTGATGGCCTGAGTTCAACACCCAAAGCCTACATGGTGGAAGCAGAGAGCCAACTGCTTGCTACACGTTGTCCTCTGGTTTCCACTTATTCAATATGGTAAACACATGCACACACACACACACACACACACACAAACACACACACACATACACGCACGCACGCACGCATACATACACAAACAAATAAATACATAAATAAATGTTTTAAAGTGATTAAAAGAAGCATGCAGTCTCTGAAGCTTATAGCACCCACCATGCATTTCGGCCCCATCATTCTGTGTGTCGGCTATGGTTCCGCTGTGATTTAATCATCCAGGATGCCCAGTTATGCAGCTTGGATCCAGACTTCCTGAAGGGTACAGGTAACAGGCTAAAAGGAATCAAAAAGTCAAGTTTACCACCAGGCAGGAAAGTGCACTGCCCACACAGGACACATGGAAAAGACCAAGAAGCACAATTCTGTAATAAGGGAGAAAGCTACAGACTATAGCATCCCAAAACTTCACAAGAACATGGAAGGACAGATGAACAGATAATAGGTAGATGGGTGGATGCTAAAGAGATGATAGATAGATAGATAGATACATAGATAGATAGATAGATAGATAGATAGATAGATAGATAGATAGATACATAGATACATAGATACATAGATACATAGATACATAGATAGATACATAGATACATAATGATTGATACGTACATACATAGACACACAAATGATAAATACATAGATATATAGATAGATACATAAATACATAGATGATAGATAGATACACAGATACATAGATGATACATACATACATAGTATCTTAGTTAAGGTTTTCATTGCTGTGAAGAGACACCATGACCAAGACAACTCTTATAAAAGAAAACGTTTCATTGGAACTGGCTTAGGTTTGGTCTTTTATCATCAAGGCAGCACACATGGCAGTGTCCAGTCAGGCATAGTGCTGGAGAAGGAGCTGAGGGTTCTACATCTTACTCCGAAGGCAAACAGAAGACTGGCCTCCAGGCAGCTAGGAGAAGGGTCTCAAAGCCCACCCCCACAGTGACACACCCACTCCAACAAGGCCACACCTCCTAATAGTGCCACTCCCTGGACCAGGCATATCCAAACCACTACAGATAGATAGATAGATAGATAGATAGATAGATAGATAGATAGATAGATAGATAGATAGATAGATAGATAGATAAATAGATAGATAGATAGATAGGCAGACGGATGGACGGACAGACAGATGGATAGGTGGACAGAGAGATGAATAGATGTATATATGGATATAGGTAATAGGCACAGAGATCAATATTTGATAGTTATGTAGATAGAAGCAGGGGTATAAATAATCCTTGAGTGGGTAGTTGAGAGATAGTAACCCATGTTCTCTGAGAAGCCCTAAGGGGGCATTTCTCTAGCATCGAGGTTGAGGGCAGAGCCGTGTGCTTTGGTTTCTTCTCCTAGTCTCCTGATGGTGGACCTTCAGTTGCCTGCTTGCCAACATAAGCCCCATTGCTGGGGACAAGTCCATGTGTTCTCCGTGTATGCCTGCGACGATTCAGCCGGTACCCTAGAACTCAGCAAGCCTGTCTGAGCACCTTGAGCTCTGCCAATACTTAGTGCCAGCTTCCAGCTCCTCAGACTGGCTGTCCCCTGAGCTTGAATCTGCGCCGGTCCTTGATGGCTCTCATTCTTTACACCATAGTATACTGTCAGCATTTCCATATGCATTTCTCAAACAGCTAATGAGTCTCATGTTATCTTGTCTAGAACTCACATCTTTCCATCAAAGGTGTGAGTTGAGCAGCTTCTCTCTTTTTCTTTTTCTTTTGAGTTTTGTGGGTTTGGTTGGTTGTTTCTTTGTTTGTCAAGACGGTTTCTCTGTGTAGCCTTGGTTGTCTATACACCAGGCTGGTCTTGAACTCAGAGATCTGCCTGCCTTTGCCCCACCAAGGGCTGGGATTAAAGGTGTGAACCACCATCGCCCAGCTAGTTTCTCTCTTTTCTTCTAGAACAATCGGTATAATACAATAATCCCTGGCTTCTTGTTATCTTGTGCAGAATTCACCTGTAAATTCATCTGAACTTGGTACCTTTTTGTGGTGGGGTGAGGCGTAATTGTGCAGAAAGTTGCTCTCTGAAGACACTCAACTAGCTTTGGTGGCACCTATCAGAAACACCTGGAAGAGCTGATGTTTCCAGATTGGCAGAGAAAGAACAAAACAGGGTGGTCACTGAGTTTCAGGGTGCAGAAAGACCACCAGGCTGTGCTTTCAATATCACAGGCACACTTAGTTCAGGTGACAAGGGATAGGAGGAGCCTGTGTTCTGTGTGCCCTCCTGCCTGGGGACTTTTGGCTTTTTCCTGACAGGGTGTCACTATGTAGCTCCAGTTAGCCAGGGCTGGCCTCAAACTCTCTGAGATCCACCTGCCTCTGCCTTCTGTGTCTTGGGACTAAACACATATATCACACACATGTTCTGTTTGTGAGCCTGCAGATGCTTGGTGTTGGTGCCGGATGGTACATCTGTGCTATCCTATACTGTGCCCAAGGTCTCCCTGGGCTTAGGCTGTGCTCGGTATGTGTATGTTTCTGTGTGTCCACCAATACACACACCTACTGGTCCCATCCACCAGGACCCGCCAGCACAGCTGTGCACAGCGCCCGCACACACGCAGAACTGTCTATTTATCATTTATATTATGTGAACGTCACACCGTCTTGTGCCTGTGTGTCTGTGGTGACATTGGTGAGGACGGGGTCTGGGGTGTCTCTTGGGGGGTGTATCACCTATGCAGAGTGTCTCATTATGTGGGTCTGTTTGTTAAACAAAAACGCGCATATGTGCACACATGTGTGCGTGTGTGTGGAGGGTGTTCCCACCCCGTCTGTCTCCACAGACACCCCACGCTGCTTCTGCCTGTTGGCGTCTGTCCCCTGCACCCACGCAGCCGCCCCCGCCCCCCCCCAGTCTGTTTGCAAAGACACCGGCACAATGGGGCCTCGCGTGCGGACGTGTGCGCCTTCCTTTTATTTTGCCCACCGTTCTGTGACAGCAGCAGGCTCCAGCTACCTCCTCTTCCACAGCGGCGCTCCTTTGGGGATATCAAGGGCAAGCCAGAGAAGGGTTACCTGGAGAAAAGGGTTGCTAGGCAACCAAACACCCACCACCCCGGAGCACCACCAACCCAAAACTCCGTTCCAGGCCTGCAACCAGATTAGCATATTAATGAGGCTGTAATTTCCCCCGAATTGTCTGCGCTGCGCACACTCACCTCACCGCACACTGGCCCAGGAGTTTGCTATGCAAATAAACTGGTTTTACAGACTGCGACTTAATTAATCCATCAAGTCCATCCACCTCACAGGAAAGACAGACGAACTACAGATTAATGAACCCGTGTTTGTCTACCCTTCTCCCCCTGCCACAGCTAGCTGCCTCTCGCCTTTTCCTCTCTATGGCCCATCTTTCTTCCTTTCTCTCCCTCGTGGGGTGCCCACAGGCCCACCTGGAGTCCCCCCTTTCTCCTTCCATCCCAGCCTTCCTTGCACCTCCAGCCTCATTCGCTGACCCCTGCCTGGAACCCGAAAGTCCTCATGTTCAGCCTCAGGGCTTTTCGGTCCCCTCTCTATCCCTGGCTGCCGGAGAAGCAGAGCCCTGGAAATGGAACGCTGTCTCTTTAACAGAGGAGCACGCAGGCTTTATTTTTGACTCATAGTTTAGCCTCGGCCCTGATATTCAATCAGCTGAATACAGAGTCGGGGAAGAGGAGAGAGCGTTCTCCCCGCCTGCGTGTTAATTAGAAACGCCAGTCCTGGCTGCCGCCCACACTAATCAACTTTGTCCACATCTTGATGGAAGACACACACCCAGGAGGGGTCCTGGGGACTCTCGGGGGACCCAGTAAGCTGAGCACAGGATGCAGGAGACCCCTCTGGAGGACGATGCTTTGAACATTGGACCGATTCCACCTTCATCTCTTTTTCTGTCTTCCTGGTTGGCCTCTCCCTGAGGGCGGTGCCACTGCCTCCAGGAAGCCTTCTCGGGTTGGCAGGGTTATAAATCTAAGGGCACCCCCACGTTAGAATATCTCCTCTCCACCATTGCCTTCCCCCACCCCCACCCCACACACACAAGGAAAAACAGCCCACCACTTGCTTCTCCAGCCTCACAGACAGGAAGGTCGGTGGCTTCCTATCCCCTCTCAGTCTTCCCTGTCCCGTGTTCTAGCCCCACTACCCCTGTCAGGGTTTCTGTGCACATATCACACATCTCCCCCCCATCACGCATGCGCGCGCACGCATCACCTACTGTCTTATTTCCTTCCTACCAGCTTCTGCTCTGCTTGAGAGACTTGAAGAGTGCCTCGCGACTTGCACCACCCAGCCTTCCTCGGGTGTCTCTAGCAACATATGTAGGCCTGTGACTTTGAAAGACAATGAGTCTAAAACCACCTCCAAATATTCTCCTTCTTGGGTCAGAAGGACCAAGCCCCCGGCTTTTGCCTCCTTAATTCTGACCACCTGGCCTGAAGCTTGGCCAGGCCTTATCTCCTGCCCAGTGGAACTCCTTGATACAGCCCACCCTGAACTCCTTCTGCAGGACTCACCAAAGATGAGCCATCCTACCCTGGGCTCTCTGTCCCTGTGGTCCTCAGATCTCCTGGTCTGTGGGCAAGGGACACCAGCAGACGGATCCCACAATGCTGTGCGGCTGTGAAGGCTCCAGCAGGGACTTCAATTCTGTTTCCTCAGAGCAGGGGGTGGAACCCAGGAGTACATTAAGCAAATGCTCTACCACTGCGCTACACCCCTAACCCAGAATCTGGATTTTTGGTTTTGGTTTTGGTTTTGGTTTTTATTTTGTTTTAAATGGTTTATTTTTATTTTATGTGCATTGGCATTTTGCTTGCATGCGTGTCTGTGTGAGGGTGTTGAATCCCCTGGAACTGGAGTTACAGGCAGGAGGGAACTGCCCCGTGGGAATTAAATCTAGGTCCTCTGGAAGAACAGCCAGTGCTCTTAGCCACCAAGCTGTTTTGGCTGTTTTTTAAACTGTTTCTTTCAAAACCAAAGATATTTTAATTTTTTAATTTAAAATGTAAAATAGCCAAAAACAAACAAACAAATAAACAAAAACCCAAAGGCTGAATGGCTGATCTTTAGTCCATGGACAAAGGTCTTTTGTATGAATAAAAACACCTTTTTTTTTTTTTTTTTTTTTTTTTTAAGACAGGGTTTCTCTGTGTAGCCCTGGCTGTCCTGGAACTCACTCTATAAACCAGGCTGGCCTCGAACTCAGAAATCCGCCTGCCTCTGCCTCCCAAGTGCTGGGATTAAAGGCGTGTGCCACCACTGCCTGATTGAATAAAAACACTTTTGCTGGGGCTGGAGAGATGGCTCAGCAGTTAGGAGCACTGGCTGCTCTTCCAGAGGATCTAGGTTCACTTCCCAGCAACCACGTGGCAGCTCATACTTGTCTCTAAGTCCAGTTCCAGGGGATCCAACACCCTCACATAGACATACATGCAGGCAAAACACCAATGCACATGAAATATAAATAAATAAATAAATAAATAAATAAATAAATAAATAAATAAATGCATTCTAGAGTTCTTAGGTTTATTTGCTGTGTGATCTTAGGCAAATGTCTTGCCCTCTCTGAGCTTCCACACTGAGTGTGTGTGTGTGTGTGTGTGTGTGTGTGTATGTATATATATATATATACATACATATACATATATATGTATATGTATGTATATGTATATGTGTGTGTGTATATATATATATATACTTAAAGTGAGGTTGACTGTCTTAGTCAGGGTTTCTATTCCTGCACAAACATCATGACCAGGAAGCAAGTTGGGGAGGAAAGGGTTTATTCAGCTTACACTTCCACGTTGCTGTTCATCATCAAAGGAAGTCAGGACTGGAACTAAGCAGGTCAGGAAACAGGAGCTGATGCAGAGGCCATGGAGGGATGGTTCTTACTGGCTTGCTTCCCCTGGGTTGCTCAGCTTGCTTTCTTATAGAACCCATGACTACCAGCCCAGGGATGGTACCACCCACAAGGGTCCCCCCTTGATCACTGAGAAAATGCCTTACCGCTGGATCTCAGGGAGGCATTTCCTCAAGGGAGGCTCCTTTCTCTGTGATAACTCCAGCTTGTGTCGAGTTGACACAAAACCAGCCAGTACATTGACCATAGCAGGAATGAGATTTCGGGGTGTACTTGAGTCCTCCAGCTAGTGCTCAGTTGTGAGTGTGCTTAACAACATGTCCCCCCCATACTCCTCTGGACCCAGAGACAGAGCTCTCTCGCCCACCGGGCCTGGCTTTGGTGTTTCCTACCCTGCTCCATCATTCACCAAGAAGCTGTTAGCTCAGCCACACAATAGCCAGACATGCCAGGGGCTAACTTGAGAGATGGCAAGTTCTAGGCCAGCCTGGGCTACACGGAGAGACTCCGTCTTGAAAAAATAAAACAGACAAGTAGAGGAACACACATGAACACAGACAGAATCACACATCAGGCATACCCATGTAAAGACACACAAAGGTCATAGAAGTACACACACTGATATACCACAGACATCTGTGCATAGAAGCATGCACACTGACATGCTGACACGGGCATACAGAAGTGTGCACACACCAACACGTGCACACACCCACACCGACACCTGCACACAGCGCTGAGCCGTCTGATCTCAGAGGCAGCCCAGCCTCCCACCTCACTCCAGGCCAGTGTCTATTTGACCTGTCCAGAGGTCACTCCACAGCTCTCAAGAATTCAGTCCCCTCCCGTCTCCTCCTAGACCATATCGACCATCCACTCATCACGCCGGAACTCCAGCCACAGGGTGCCCCACCCCCATCCAGCAAGACCACACTGTGGGGAGCTATCCCTAAATCCCTGTCTCTGCCCCGTCCTTGGGCCCCACCCAGAGATTGCTGTACCCACTTTATACAAGACAACGCAGACCCGACCACTCATTCAAGATTTGAGTGTAAGCTGGGAGGTGGCTCAGTGGGCAGCCCACCACACAAACCTGAGGACCTAAGTTCAGATCCTAAACACCTTTATAAACATCCAGGTGCCTCTAACTCCAGCACTTGGGAGATGGATCCAGAGGCTCCCCAAGGAACCCAAATGGCTAGACTAGTTGAGGTGGCAGACGCTGAGGGGAGACACCCTGCCTCAGTAGATAAAGTGGTGTGTGGTCAGGAAAGACACTGACTCCACCACACACACACACACACACACACACACACACACACACACACACACTTTACAAAAGGGAGATGTTTTGAGCAAGGGGCAGGGAGAGGGGCAGAGCTGTACCCACAGAGCTTTATTACACATTGTTTGAATCGCTCTGGTTCATTAGCTATTGTTGCTAATTTCTTGCTGTGCCTCATTTACAAAGTAAACCTTCCCCTGACACCTGTGTATGTCTGTGTTGCCTGGCTTTTCCCGGGGAGGTGAGAGCAAATGTCTGTTCACCCTAAACGGGGCTCCGACCACGCTAAATATACAACTCCCCTCAAGCCTAGGTCAGTGAGCCTATGAGTCCACTGATGAACCAGAGCATCAAAGACTTAAAACCCTACAGGTTTCCAGGTACCAAGTCCTCCTTCCAGAACTTAACAGATGTAAGTTAGCTCTGGATTGGCCACATTGCCTGTCACTTCAGCTTCAGGGGATCTGGCGCCCTCTTCTGGCCTACAGGCGCACCTGCACTCACAGGCACATACCCACACACAGGTTTTCATAGATGTGAACCCCATTCTGTGTTGCCCAGCTGTGGCTTCCTCTCCAAAGTATTTCATGGTGATCTGAATTTCCTCCCAGAAGACAATGAAAGCAGCTCTAGCCAAGGCTGCTACAGAAACACTTCCATTCCTGGGACAACCATTAGGACAATACCTCAAGGCACTGATACTCTGACTTCTGGGAAGGAACGTCCATTTGCATGTACCTTCTCCCGGTCTTCCTATATGACCCCTGACCTGATAGGGCCATGTTGATGGTGACCCATGACCATCTCCACTGAACATGCACCTGGCTCCTCAAAAGACAAGATGTATTTATTGCTTTGAGCACCAAGGCTGTCTGCATGGTTGACCCACACAGGGCTAGGTGAGCCTCAACATCTCTGACCACTTAGGAGCTACCCAGGCCAATATCCACTACATCCTATACTGTGGAATGGGTCTGTCTATGCCCTGGGAGGGGTCAGCTTTGAAGGTCACACAAACACCTTCCTGTCACCCATGGATACTCAGAGCTATCAGTGCAGTCCCCGCCCTGGAGTGCTCTCAGGAGTCTCAGAAGCCAGCCACCCTTCCCAACCACCACCACCTGGCCCAAATTCTGGTGCTTTCTACTTTTTCAAGAAGTGAGTCTCCACTTCACCAAAATGCCCAGAGAAACAACTAGAAGAAGAGCTGTGAGAAACACAGAGGGAGAACTGCTGACCTCTGCCTCCCTCAAGGGGTCCCCTCAGCCACACCCACCAGAGGGCATAGAGAGAGAACCCAGTCCTGCAATGCTGAGCCTGGGGAGCCAGGCATACATGCTGAGCTGGCTGCTTATCTATAACCTTGTGTTTCTGAGCCACTGTGCCCACTGTGGTCTCTGATTCCTCTCTAAGTCAAGGCTGGGCCATCAAGAATGACACAGTCCAAGGCTAGTCCAGATACTAAAGAATGGGTACCATGTACCTCCACTTGTACTAGAGTTAGGAAATACCAACACTAGTAAGAATAGACGGTAGATCTAGGAGTGGGGCGCAGAGGAGGAGAAAGAGGGGGGTCCTCGAGAGACTCAAGCAACCACTGGTGGCCTCGCGTGCCAAAGCTCATGGCGTCGTAATCTTTGAACACATGTAGCTTACGCCACATCCTTGGTCCTCAGGGAAGCCAGGTCAAAACTCTAGCTCCCCCATCACTTCCAATGCCACCTAAAACCCCTGGACCCCTGGCTGTCAGCATGTCTGCCTTCAGTTGTTCCTTCCCCCCTCCCTGCTGGCATTCATCCATCCATTCATTCATTCCTTGCCCGTTTGCACTCACCCATTCATTCATTCACCCATCCTTGCTTCAACACTCTCTTTTATCTATGTTAGGGTTACTTCACACATTCATTCATTCCTGTTTCCTTGGATAACAGAGAAGGGGACTGTGGGGTTGGGAGAATGCAGGGAGAGCGGGCACTCAGCACAGGACTAGGTTAGTCAGGTTTGCCCTGGCTGAGGTAGGAAAGATGGACAGAGAAGAAGGAACAGAAGCAGAAGCCTGTGGAAGGCGGCTTTGGCAGGAGGGAGGAGGAAAGACTTGGGGAGAGAGCTTGAGAGCAGTGCACACAGGGATCAATCTGACCTATTTCCTCTACTAACAAGTGTTTGTTGACTGACCCACTGCTGGGTTCTCTCTCTGAGTTTCCCCTGCTGCAAAGAGCGTCTACGGGTACATTGCTCAGGTCTCCGTGGTACCATAGGTTGGCAGCGCTCACACATTCTAACGGGAGAATCCTGTCAGTGTAAGCTGCACAAACCATTCCCGACTCGCAGATGCTGACAGACAGAGGAGAACAGAGAGCTTTGTCTACTCTCCCAAGGTCACACAGTAAACCTAGAGGCAGAAATCAGGCCTCGAATATGAGCCTATTACTTCTAGCATCTCCTCCAACCTACACCTGCCTCTGAGGACAGATACAGCCTCCAATTAGAGAAACTATGAGATGCCTAGGAGGAGAAAGGACTTGCCCAGTCTCAGGGGGAGCAATGGTCTGTGAGCTTTCCCTGAAGCAGAGTTTCCTCCACCCCCAACTTGCAGCCACCCCCAGCTACTCCCCAGACACCCCCAGCCATCCCTAGCCACCTCCTAGCCATTTCTCAGCCACCCCCAGCCACACCCCAGTCACCTCATATCCAGCCCAGTCAATCCCCAGCTAACCCCCAGCCACCCTTCAGCCACCCCTCAGCCTCCTACCACAAAACCCTGTGTATCTTTTCCTGGATCCATGTTTAATCTCCTTCCACCAAACTCCAAGGGCAGGAATGGGGACTGATCAGTCCCCCCCCCCTCCACTGCCTTGGGGTTCAACAAATATCTGCTGATCCATTTGATTCTTTGCAGAGGCAGAGAGGAACGCTTCGAAGGAGGGGATGATGTGAGCCAGGGCCGAGTAATGCCCACAGCACACAACAAATCCCCCATCAAGAAACTGGTGTCAGGGCTGGAGAGATGGCTCAGCAGTTAAGAGAGCTGACTGCTCTTCTAAAGGTCGTGAGTTCAAATCCCAGCAACTACATGATGGCTCACAACCATCCGTAATGAGATCTGATGCTCTCTTCTGGGGTGTCTGAAGACAGCTACAGCAAGCAGGGCTGGAGTGAGAAGAAAAAAAAGAAAGAAAGAAAGAAACTGGTGTCAGGGAAGGAGCATCCAGAAGTGTTAGCCAACCTTCCCACAGCCCACAAAGGACACGGCCCTCCAGATCAGAAGAACAGTTCAAAATGGCCACTCCGGGCTGTGGCTTCAGGTCCACTGCCTCCACTCTCCATGCCCAGAGAGGTAGAGTAAGTATCACCAGCTCACACAGCAAGGGACCAATGGTGTTAGGAAGCCTGAGGCTATCAAAAAAAGATGGTAGCAAGTTACTATGAGGTAGGGCGGGAATCCATCTTTTCTCGTAATTATTATAAGAACCAATGTGATAAACCAGTCCATGGACACCATGTATAATAAGGAAAAAAACAGATGACGTTTCTATATCTTTAACTTTTTTTCAGTTTTGTCATTAACGGTCTATATGTACCTGTGAATACACACATGTCACAGAAAGTACTCAAATGTCAGAGAATAACAACTCTCAGGTTCCGTTCTCTCTTCCATTTTGTGGGTCTTGGGTCATCACTTTTGGGGTAAGCACCTTCACCTGCTGAGCCGTCTTTTGTTTTTAACCTGGCATTTGGAGGAAACCAGACCTGGTGAGGCTGTCTTTGGTCTCTTCCTGAAGACACCAATGATCTGTGAGCTGTCTTTCACCTGGCCAGGTCCCTGGAGAACCTGAGAGGTGAGTAGATACAGGACAGGACAGACATCTGCTTGGGAGGTTGGGAGATCCCCAGAATCCCTTGAGATTTAAGCTCTCCCAGTCTCATTCTTGGATACCCCAAATATCCCCACTCCAGGGACTTTGGGAAAGTAGACAGCAGATGGAGATTGCAAGAAGGCTGAGAGTGCGTGGGACCCCTGGATCCCAGTGTTTCCTGGTAACTCTAACTTGTTCTGTTAGGGGGTCAAAGCAGTTGCTTCCATCCTTAAAGGGTCCTCCACCCTCAGGCTCTGCCGTCCCCTGAAGATGGCCACCAACCTCCAAATATACACCATGATGTGTTCTCTCTGTCTCTCTGTCTCTGACTCTCTCTCTCTCTCTCTCTCTCTCTCTCTCTCTCTCTCTCTCTCTGGACATGTGTGCGTGCTCATGCGAGGTTTCACAGTTATGAACCACCGTGTGTATGCTGGGTACTGAACCCAAGTGTGAAAGCAACAAGTGCTCTGAACCACCTGACCATCTCTCCAGTTTTTTTTTTTTAAAGGTTGGGCATGAGGGCTTGGGAACAGAATGGCTCTGTGGTTAACAGCATTTGTTGCTCTTGCAAAAGATCTGGGTTCAGTTCCCAGCATGCACAACAGAGCTCGCAACCATCAGTTACTCCAGTTTCAGGGGATCCCGTGCCCTCTTCTGGCCTGCTTGGACACTAGGCATGCTCATGGTACACACACATTCAATAGGCAAACATTCATACACACAAAATAAAATAAATAAATGTATTTTTTAAACAATCCAGGCTTGGTGGTGCATGCCTTTAACCCCAGCACTCAGGTGGCAGAAACAGGAGGACCTCTGTGAGTTCAAGGCTAGCCAGGGCTTACACAGTGAGACCAAAAAGACAAAAGAAAAAAAGGTGTTTGGTTTTTTTAACAATAAAATAGAAGTAGAGTGACCTGGGGGCTCCCCATTGGCTCCCAGGAAAGTAGGAGGAGCAGACAGTGATCTTGTCCTCTACCCAGCCAAACCCTCAGTGCCCTGACCTGGGCAATGGGTGGAACCTGGCCTCTACCACCACAGGTTCAATACAGGCCCTTGGTCCAGGGGCTCACGGGTCGTCCTTCCTCACACTGAAGGACCAACCATTGTCCTTGGTTTTTTATTCCTAAGGGCTTGGTCCCAGTGCAGAAATCGTCAATGTTTCTGCTCCATGCAGACAAGACACTGACTCCAGATGCCTCCGGTGCATTTATTATTATTTATTCAAACTTGCCATTTGTCATCCATCCATAAGGGGACAGTCACCTGGTGCCAGGCACTGTTGGATCCATCCTCATCGATGTGGAGTTAGGAGCGTCTTTTATTATTGCTATTGTTTTTGTTTTTGTTTTGTTTTGTTTTTTTCTTGGTTTCTAAACAATGTGAGTCTTGGAGAGATTTAGCACCTTGGCTAAAGCCACTGGGTTTAGCATGCTTTCTGATAATGGGAGCAGCAAGGGGATGCAAATAAGGAGCAGGGAAGGTTGGTGCTGGCAGAGGGAGGAGCCAGAGCCAGGAGTCCAGATCTCTTCCTCTTCTGATACTCACAGGGACTTATAGAGAGCTAAGCTTGAGGTTCAGTGGCAGAACATTTGCCCAGCGTGGGCAACATGCAGAACTGATCCCAGAACTGCTGAAAAGGTAAAATAATAAAATTTAAAAATCATAATAAGAGCTGAGGGTATGGTTCTGGAGAGAGAGAAAGAGAGGGGGGGGCGGCGGCCCAGCAGGCGTTACAAAGACTTGAGTCTGATGTCCAGAACTCCATACATCAGGCATGGGGGTTCACAGCTGTCATCCCAGCACTCAGGAGGCTGAAGAAAGAAGATCAGAAGTTCAAGCTCATCCTCAGCTACATAGCAAGTTTAGGGACAGCTTGAGCCATATGGCGCTCTGCCTCAAAAATAAACATAAAATAAAACCATTGCTTAGTATGGTGCCTCATGCCTATGGTATCCACAACTTGGGACATGGAGTCAGGAGAATCACAACTTCAAAGCCAGCCTGAGCTACATAGTGTGGCGACAGCTTAATAAAACAAGCAATGTCAAAACAAAAGCAGACTGACACATGGATAATGTGTGAAGATTCATGCTGGTGTGTGGGTCCTCCTGTCAGGCTCTGAGCAGTTGGGGTACAGGGGACAGTGGTCATTCATAGCACCATCTGCTGCCTCTAGAACAGTCCTTTGGGGACTGGTGAGATGGCCCAGTGGTTAAGAGCACTGACTGTTCTTCCAAAGGTCCTGAGTTCAATCCCCAGCAACCACATGGTGGCTCACAACCATCTGTAACGGGATCCGATGCCCTCATCTGGTGTGTCTGATACAGCTCCAGTGTCCTCATATACATAAAATAAATAAATAAATCTTTCAAAAACAACAACAACAACAAAAGAACAGTCCTTTGCACACAACAGGTGCTTGTGCTTTGCATGCATCTCACTGGCCTGCATAAGCTATGACCCCACATCCAGCCCAGCCCACCTCATGGTTGGAGCCCTGCATCACCATGATTTGTTTAGGACAACAGACAAGAGATGAAGACACATCCTTGAGAAATGTTTTTATTTTGTTATAAGAGGGTGCTCTGTGGAGCAACAGTGGCCACAGTGAGCCAGAGGAAACCCCTGGGTAGCATCTCCGTTAGATCAGCCCCAGCTCTGGGTCCAAGCAAGTCTCCATGGTACATGCTCATAGCTCATGAGGACCGTTCTAAAAAACAGGCAGCCTTTCTCCTCTTTCATCTCTTCCAGGCTCAACAGAGTGAGTTCATATGTGCCTGTTCCTCTCCTCTTTCTGGAGAAGGAAGGCAGCTCCTGAGCAGACCCAGAAACTCCAAGAGCTAGGAGACAGCTCAGTTAGGAACATGCTTGACGAATAGGCATGAGGGGCTGAGCTGTATTACCAACACTCATGCAAAAATAGAGACAGACAGACAGATAAATAGATAATTCAAGGCAGCAGTGAGTGTCCCGGCAGATACAGATACAGGCAATTCCTGGTGATTGCTGACCAGCCAGTCTAGTGGAATTGGTGAGCTCCAGCTTCAATGAGAGATCCTGTCTCAAAAAACAAAGCGGCATGTGACTCAGGAAGACGCCCAGCACTGATGCTCGGCTTCACAGACATGCACATGCACCCACACATGCGTGCACTCTCGCACACACTGACACAGAACACGCGAAGCAATCCATCTGGCATGTGTTGTGCTTTCCGGTTCCCACACAGCGTCTCCCCAAGGCTCCCACAAGCCTGTGAGGCAGCCACCATTTCTGTCCCATTGGATAGATGAGGGGACAGATTCCTCCCCACAGCCACCATTGAGCTGCTCCTCGACCTCCACAAATAAAAGACATGGAGGAGCAAAGGAGACCGACCGGTCATTAAACCCGAGCCTCCATTTACCTCCCTCTGCCCCCTCCCGTCTCCTGTCCCGTAGCACTACTGAAACACACCACAGAGCCTAGTGCCACTCTGTGAGGTAGATACGCTCTGTGAGGCAGATGCGGAATCCAAGGTACAGAAAGGCTAAAGGGCTCACCTGTGTCCCAGGGCTGGTAAGAGGGCACCAGAGTCTATAACCAGGGCCTGGATTCTCTATCTGAACTGCTACATTACCCTATATCCAGCTAATAAAAACTGAGCTCAGAAGTGGTCCCCTCATGGAGTGGCTCTCAACCTTCCTAACGCTGGGACTCTTTAATACAGTCCCTCGCGTGGTGATAACCCCCCTAACCATAAAATTATTTTGTTGCTATGGTTATGAATCATAATGTAGATATCTGACATATAGGATATCTGATATGCAAAACCCAGAGGGTCTCGACCCACAGGTTGAGAAACACTGCCCGAAAGTGTCTACCATCCATATTTTCCTTGATAGTAATCTCTCCCATTATCATGCTCTTACCTATAAGCAAAGAAAGATTTGAGAACCCCAACTCTAACAAATAAAAAAACTCTAAGCCACAGATGCACAACTCTCATCTGGCTTGATCCTCTGTCTGGTGAGCATCCTCTCGGGGTCCCAGGACTCTTTTCTGTCATCCTTTCCCAACCTGAGATTCCAGCCAGCCAGCTGCTTCACCACAGACCCAAGAAAATGAGCGCCATCTACATCCAGTCCCTTCTCAGATCCGCCCATCCATACCTACTCGCTTTCTGAAGCTCTTATTCCCTGTCAGTGCATTTGCTCATTACACATCCAGTCAACAAGTATGTACCAAACAGCTGTGGGGCAGGTACTGAGTCAAGCATTGGGAAATCCAACAACGAACAAGACACGCACAGTCTCCCTGGCTTCGTGGAACTGGTATTATATGGACGATAGACTGTTTGCAGCTAAATATAACAGGAGGATTATTAGACATATTGATAAAGGCAACAAAGAGAATAGGTAGAAAGTGGCTGGGGGTGGACCAGTTCTAATAAACTGATGGGGGAGACTGGATGGATGGGTTGACAGCTGAGCTGAATGACAAAGGCGGGGCCAATCTTGCAAGGATTTGAGGGCAGAAGGGGCCAGCCAAGTGCGAAGGTCCTGAGGTGAGAAAACTCGTCTGTGTGAGACACAGCGGGGGAGCTGATGTGGCTGGTGCAGAGACAGGAAGGGGGCCACGTTAGGAGTGAGAGCCAGGAGCCCTCACAAAAGGCCCCGCACAGCAGGGTGGGAAGTATGGATTTTATTCTGTACGCAGTGAGGAGTTGTTGGAGGGTCAGAGGCAGAATGACAAGCTTTAATGTATGGCTCTAAAATATAACCTCAGACATTGCATAGAGAATAGAAGGGAGGGGAGGGGAGCTAGGAGAGTCCAGTTAGAAGGATACTACCATAAAACAAGCTGGGTGGTGCTGGCAGGAACCAGCATGACCGAGGAAAGAGAAGGAGATAACTGGGAGATGGTCTGGGGACATGGTGAGCCCAAATTGCTGATGCATTGGAGCAAAGGCAGAAGAGAAAGAAGGATTAAAGATGACTCCGAGTCAAACACCCACCCAAGCCTGGCAGGGGGGATGTGGCTGGCTTCTCACCACGTTTGTGTCTTGTTTTCAAAGTTAGTACTTAGCTACACCAACTTTGGAAGTCCAGACTACAGCCCACAGCCCACAACCGTCCGGGAAACAAACAAACAAACAAAAAAGCATGCTAATGAAGAAATAGCATCATAAACACTCGGTGAGGTACCCAAGAAAACACAAGTCCCTGGAGCACATTCATGGGCAGGGTTATAAGCCTAGAGCTTGATTGTGTAACTACAGTATTCACCAGCGTCTCTGGGACTCGGTTTTCTTGTGGGTAACATGGGGACAAGATCAACATCTATCTCTCTTCAAGCTACAGTAAAGACCAGGAAATCACACACACACACACACACACACACACACACACACACACACACTATAACTATACCCTTGTTCTTTTTCTTCTTAGCCAGCCAAGGTCAAGGGCAACTGTCCTGACACCACAAGGTTGTGTATTCTTCGAGGTTGAATGGTCTTAATGACAAAGCCTATAGAGATTGGAATAGAAAGATAACAGCCAGGGTCTAGAAGGATTGAAGTGCTATTTGCCCCAAGGCGCAGTGCAGTCTTCATTGCAGACTGTTCTACTCTGAGAGCTCTGGTCCTTCTGAACCTCACTTCTGGGGAAGCAAACCCATGAACCTGGTTGACACCCCGCAATAGGGAGACTTGGAGGTACTGTGGAGACCAGAGGAAGAGGTGGCACCAGAATGTCTCTCTGAGAAAACAGGGGACAAGGACTCAGATCCCTATGCACTGGCAGAAGTGCTTGGTCCCCAGGATGGAATATGTTGGAGAAGGGGGTTCGACTCCCCTACACAAACTTATTCAGCCATGTTGTCACATATAGAGGACTGATTGCTTAGTCATGTGACATGCCAGATACCTACGTGACGTGACACCTAAAAGTATCTAGAAAATGAAGCACTGGTTAATCCTTTTGTGCCTGAATTTTCTGTAAGAATGGTCTTTTTAATTACTCTGAAGAGGAAGGGTGCAGAGATGGCTCAGCAGTTAAGAGTCCTGGCTGCTCCTCCAGAGGACCATGGTTCAATTCCCAGCACCCACATGAAGCTCCAGCTCCAGGGCTTCTAACACCCACACATGCAGGCACACATGCAGGCAAAACACCAATGAACATTTAAAAATTAAAAAGATAACAAATTTTTTAAAAACTCTGAAGAGTGTTTGACAGCAGGCCTTTAGCATGTGTGCAAGGGTTAAGTTGGCTTCTTTTCCCTCCCTTCTGCCCTCATAAGCCCCAAGTCTTCTCAGGGTAGGAGCCTAGGTCTTCACCCCTTCACATGAAGTCTCCCTAGCTCTGATATTTCTCTACCCATGAAGATAAAGTGTTCCCCAAAATAACATTTTAAAATTAAACTCTCGGCCTCTTCCCCAGAATAAATGCAAGGGCAGATTCCTGATATTTGTTGTGTTTGGGTTTTATTGTTTTAAATAGACATTTCCACTTCTTTACCGGGAGTGGAGGGTTTTATTGTTTTAAATAGACATTTCCACTTCTTTACCGGGAGTGGAAGGTGACGAAAACAGCTGCTTGGAACTATTGTGGGTGTAATTAAAAGAAGCCTTTCTCATGTCCTGTATTTGGGGTAGAAAGAAGAAATTGCTTTTAATCGGCCGATTTGTTCTTCAAGATGGATGGATGGACAGGAGAGAGAGAGAGAGAGAGAGAGATAGATAGACAGACAAATAGACAGACTTCCTTTAAAGACATCGATTTGAAGAAGAAGCCCTCCCAAAAGTGACATGAACACAGGGGATACCAGAAGCAAAGATGGCATTAGAAGGCAGGAGACTCAGAGAAGGCAGAGCGGTTACAGGAGCCCTTCTGCGCGGCTTCAGCACCGCGGACAGCTCCTGTCTTTGTCTGGTTCCCAACTCCCACGTCGGTACGTAGCCTGGCTGCCACCACTGGCACACCCCTGCCTCCGCCGACAGACCTGCAGGGGAGACAAAGAGAGAAAGAGAGGGAGAAAGGGAGGGGGAAGAAGAGACGGGGGAGCGAGCTATAGGCCTTCCAGTCTTCCCGTGTCCTCCGAATTTAATCCTGGTGTCATCCTGCAGCATCTAGGGAACTGGTTTTAACTTGGTTTCCCGCTCAATCTCGCTTCTAACTACAAAACAGATTAGAAAGGGAAATAGAGGTTCTGAGTTCAGCTTGGGTTTTCAGTTCGTTCTACAGCCTCCTTCAGCAGGCTGCCTCTTGGCAATGCCTAGACTTGCAAAAGGGAAAAAAAAAATAAAGAAAACTAAACCTGAAACACACATACAGAAAAAGGGAAGAAAATTCTAATTTCCGACTCCAGGCAGGTACATATTTATTTACCAAGCTACGATACCCAGACTAGCTGAGTCTCACCCTAAGATGGGTAATGTCGAATACAAGGAAGGGAAAACCAGAATGTAAAGAAACCAGAAAGAAGAGAAAGCCTACACACACACACACACACACACACACACACACACACACACACACTCACAGGCAAGCACCTCCACGAAAAAAGAAAAATTCGATTGAATAGTCTCACGATGAACGCCAATCCATCTCCCTCACAAGAACAGAGCAGCATTCTTTCTCCCTTTATGGGTCTAGTTCCGAGTTCAACAAGGGCACCCACTGAGCCTGCTCGAAATACCCCCCCCCTCCAGGTCTTTTCGTATGACCCAGGATCAAATGGGATTTCTTCTCAAATCGGCTCAGCCACAAACCTAGCTTTTCGCAGGGCGGGGGAGGGATAGGGCAGAAAACGCAGACTGTGGAAAACCTTGTCTCTGAAACCTCCACCCTCGGGCATCAACACAAACGAGCACAGGCACCCCTCCAGCCCCAGGTCAACAAAGTTACTCACACCCACCAAGCTATGGGGAAGTGGGACAGACAGCTAGAGCTTTACCCCCCCCCCCCAAATTCGTTTCCAGTGGAACCTTAGGAAAGATATATAGGGGGGAAAAACTTTCAAAACGAAGGTCCCAAAAGTCCATCTGAGAACAAGTTGGCAGGGATGGGGGGGGATTCCCCGCTGACCCCTTAAAGCCTGGTGTGTCTGTGTCATGGGCATGAAGATTTCTAAGAACACACCAACCCAGAGATTCCGAATCGCTCCTGACTAGTCTGTAGTCGCCTTTAAAATAAAACACCTCACTCCCGACCCTCAAAAAAAAAAAAAAAAAATCCTTCATTTTTCCCTCTTATTTTGAAACAGCATCCTGCCAACTTCCCTACCCCCCATTCTGACCAAGAAACCTGGGAAAGGCCACGGAGCCCCGCTGAGCAGCTCCCAGGAGTTTTGGAGCCAGCGCTGTCCCCCGCTGGGGTCCCCACCGAGCCGAGGGCGCTCAGCGGGGGTAAACACACCCGCCTTGGGAGGCCGGAGCTGGGGTCGCCTCCCGGTCCCCTCCCCCTCTCTAGGGGGTGGGCGCGGGTCCGCCTCCCCCCTGCCCGCTGTGTGGCTCGGGGTTCTGCCGTGCTGCTGTGTAAACCGTCGCTTTCCGAGGCGGATCTCCCTTTTAACACCTTCTAAACAAAGGCTAATGAGGCCACCGTATTACTCTATCAACACACAATCATTAGCAACTGAGAAATACACACACGTGTGCGCGCGCAAGCACACACACACACACACACACGCACGCACTCACACCCAGAGCTGGCAAAGTCGGGCCAATTCTTAACCAACCCAAATTAGGTTAACAAAAAGGTAGGGGGTGGAGGGGTGGGGAGAGGGGGTGGGAGAGAGCAGGAGAGAGAGAGAGAGAGAGAGAGAGAGAGAGAGAGAGAGAGAGAGAGAGAGAGAGAGAGAAACACAAACGAAGACCAAAACCAAAACTCAAAAGCATACTAGGTGTGCCAGGGACTCTTCATTTGGAGGGGCATCGCAGGCCAGCGGCTCCCTTTGGACTTCAGAGAAGCCTCTCCCAGGGCCCAGGGGATGAATTCTGCTTGCTATGGAACCAGAGGGGGTCCCAGACTTGGGGTTGGGCCCCACCAAGCAGCATCTAGCCATGTTCCGCGATAAGAGAAAACAAGATTCTCAGTCACACTCAACTCTCAACCCTGGCGGGTCCAAGAAAACCAGCAACCTGGAATCCAAAGACGACTCTAAGTGTGTGGGGTTTCCTCCTCCAAGCAAAATGTCAATTTGGCTTACAAATGGGGGGGGGGGGGCTTCGTCTGATCTCTTCCAAGTCTCCTTCCTGCTAAGAGAGATCAAGCCAGGCTCCGGCTTCCGTGGAGCCTGAACTCTGCCCTGGGAACGAGTGCCTTTCCGCCGAAGGACGAGCTGTAGCCTGCTGGTGGGGCGGGGGAGAGTCCCAAGAGCCTAAGGGTGGGGCCTCTTGGGAGGGTAAGGAGCGGGGGTCACTCTCTGCCCTGCTGCTTGGGATCTCTAGGCCATGGAGCTTAGCATTACCAACACAGAGTCCAACTTTCCAGCTGATACTCCAGCTGTCTTCCTATCTGGTAACCTAGGGGTGCTGCCGTCCGGTCCCCGGTCCCCTCTTCGTCGCCCCTCCCCCGTCCGCTGCCCAGCAGTCTGGGCAGGAGGCTCAGATCTGCGAGGCTCAGATATTGGACCAGATGTTTTTCAGACTTAGCACTCCTCCGCTATGTCTTACGGGTGTATCTCCCAACCCTCGGAAGACTCTCCCCACAAAGGAGGAAGAACGGAAGAGGGGGTGAGGATGAAATCCCGGCCGCTTCGGAAATGTCCCAGGACGGCCCCCGCACAGTTTAAAAGCTGGGTAATTCCGAAGTGTTCACGGTACAGGAGGAACCAGAGCCTTGCAAAGGTTCTCTAGAAACCCAGTAGTCCACAGTGTTGCGCTAGTAGGGCACATCAACCTTCCTAGTTCCGTCACCCGTGTCCCTCTTAGACCAGGACACTGTCCCTACTTGGACCTGGTCTCCGGACTCCATTCAGGTCCGTGGGTCCTGAGGGAGTCCAAGAATTCTCATCCACTCGCATCCCGCCTCACCCTTCTGGGCCTGACCCTGTACCTTGACCCACACAGAATAGCACCGGAGTGCACCCGGCTTGGCTCGGAAACCCAAGGTTCGTAGCTCCTGAGGCAGAGACTGGAGACAGGGTCGTCCAGAAGGAGCAGGCGGGCTCTTCGCTCCGGCCTGGTCTCCACGACCGCTCCTACCCCGAGCCTCTGCCTCTGGGCGGCGGGCCGTGCGCGACGGGATGCTGAGTGTCTGTGCGCGGGGCCGCCTATATTTACACCCAAAACAAAATAATTACACTCTTGTCGGAGGGAGAAAGCCAGTGATTAGGCGCAGGCTCTTTGCGGCAAAGCAGTTTCTCAGTGGTACACCAGTATAATTTTTCACGGCTGGCTGAAATCAAAGAGGGGAAGTAATGAATCCGGAGAGCAATTTAAATTTACAATTTGTAACGCCGCCGCCGCTGCCGCGCAGACCCGGCCGAGAGCGCAGCTCCCAGGCGCTCACTGCGTTTGTTTAATGTTAAAGCTTCGCTGGCTCTTGGTAGGGGAGTGGGGGGAGATGAGGATACATGATGGGGGGGTAATGATCGAGGTCGGGAGAAGACCGGCTGCTGCGACACCTGAGATGCTTCGGGGAGAAAGGGGCAGGGGCAAACCTCCTGGATTCCCTTCCCCTCCCCCCGCCCCGCGCGCGCTGGCGGGGCCTCGAGCCTGCCCCTTCTCAAAAATTAAAAAAATCAGGACATTCTGATGGATCAGAGACTTAAGAAGACTTAAAAAGACTCAGGCAGTCGGAGATGGCCCCTTTCTTGTTGGCTGAAGAATCTCAGAGGCACGGGGAGAGGACTAGAGGTGCGGCGAGAGGCACCTCCTTCCTCCACCAAGGTCCAGTGTCCCCAGCTGGAGACCGGGAGAAAGACACCCCCCACGCCCAAGCTCTCCGGGCCTGGAAACTCCCACTCCAGCCGGGAGGTGTGCGTCTCTTCGCCAGTAATTAATTACCGAACTCAAGGGGGAATATGCAAGCAACATTTTACTAACTCTACAGGGCTTAAGTGATTGGAAACAGATTATTATCTTGTTTGTCTTTTGTCTGTTTCATTTATCCCCGCACCGTCTGTCGAGCTGTAATGTTGATACTCTTTACTCTAGAAGGGAGTTTTTTTTTTTATATAGTAAATTCCATCAACATCTTGTATAAGTGACATTGAGTCTTGGCGCATCACCCTGTTAAGACACAAGCGTTTATTAGTTACATATAGGAGGGAATTTCACTGCCGGGTGGCCATCTGTCAGTGCTGTTGGGGCGGCTTAATATATAAAATAGCTACAGTGATGTGGAGGAAGCTGTCGTGGCTGCCAGGCTGGCATGGGGGAGGGGGTAGTTTATAAATGGGGCTGGACCATATGAATGGGTGGGGCACCTAGGTGACTCCGAAGGGCTGTGACTAGGCAAGTCCTTTGAGCCCTTGTGGGGCTTCTATAAGCCCAATCAACCCTCAAGTGCAACAACCATCGGCTCAGCCCCAGGTGGCCCACCCACAGCCGGGCTTGGTGACCCCCAGGGTAGTTGCTCTCCACTATAGTTCTCTTCCTGGCTGGGCATTCAGTTGCTGGAGTGTGACTGCACATTGACAGTCAGGGACATTCCAGGAGAAGTGGGGCTGGTGGGTTTGTCCAAGAGTGGAAACTCAGACAGGGCTGGGTGAGCAGAACTCTGGCTGGGGACACAGGGGGGACCTGGCACCTGAGATTCCTTATGGTGACTTGAGGGAGTGTGTGGCCACAAATGGGGCGGCAAGAGGGGTGCCGATGAGGAGGGCTGAGGGACTGTAGTGTCAGACTGTGATGTTTCGCCACACATCTCAGCAGCAGTGCATAATGGGAAGCGGCCTTTGAAGTGTTTTGATGGATGCCAGACTCCAAATCGGGCAAAAAGGCAGAGGGAGAAGGAGACCACGGGAGAAAGGGAAATAGAGAAAGAAGGAGAGGAAGGACTGGGCTCAGGGGTATAGGAAAAGGGGAGCCACTGAGCTAAAGAGAGTAGCACTCAAGGAGAATCGTGGAGATGGGGGGAACCTCCAAGAGACAAAGGCAGAGGGCAGTGGGCTCACCTCAGCTGGCAGCAATACAGGACTCCAGTCTTCTCTGGGCCCTTCCTTATCTCCTTTGCTCTCAAGAAGTACTCATGGCCCAGGCAAACAGGCTGGGCACTGTCACAGAGCTTCCTTTGGAGGCTTCCAGAATCTCTCCACAGGCCTAGGAGGCCCGAGTGCGATGCAGTAGGCTTGGTCCTGGTTACTATACTTCTCTACACTGCAGGTGCCAGTCTCCTTGACGAAGGAGTAACCAGATGGTGTACCCACATACAGAGGCTACCCAAGTTGGGGGGACACTTTCCCAAAGGCTCAGCTGATGAGACTCTTCAAGGCTTTCCCCCTAATCCATGAAGAGAATACATTTCCTCCACTCCTACAAGAGTCATGTAAATAAAAATTCACTGTTCAAACACACACACACACACACACACACACACACACACACACACACACCTACAAAATTCTGTGCCCAGGATCACACAGCCCAGCTCTGTCACACATAAGCTCTCTATCGGGAACATACATATTTACACAGACACATACTCAGACATTAAAATACACCTTCACGTCAGGGTAAGCACACGCATATGAGTGACTCCACATGCTTGCTATGTCCTCTTCCACAAACAAGCGTTTCCTCTCACACCCAGTCACGTAAGCAGACACATAGAGACGTAGACCGACAAAAATATTAATACACATTTTAACACTCATCCCTAGCAGAACCACAGGAAAATTTACACGCAAAAAAAAAAAAAAAAAAAAAAAAAGGAAACAAAAACCAAAAATCCCTCCACTTCCCAGGGTTTGATCGCGAACACACTATAAATAAAATAAAATGATAATTTTCAAGCAGTGGATATTTACTAACAAACGCAGTAAATATGCCCAAACAAACATTCATAGCCAGGTCTTAGCACAATTCCTCTATGGCTCCAACCCTTGGGCCCCAACCCTAAACCATCAGCGTTCTTCCCAGCAGCAAGCAAAAATCCAAAAACACTCTCCCACCCTACCTTGCCCGATGCAAGCGGTAGCCCGGCTGGCCTCGCAGAAACAAGGTCTGATTCCTTTTCTTCCCTCCAGGCCCACGCGCCCCTCCACACCTGCTGGCACCCACACACCTGCGAAGCTGCCTTTAGTGGCTCTAGAAAAGGGCCAGAACTTAGAGCATCTCGGGGTGCCTATGGCGCCGGCCGTGAAGAGTGACCCACTCACCAGGGTTCCCGCCAGCCTGACCTGGATTATGGACGCCGTGGCAGGGACAGATGTGGCTTAGTGAGCTGCCGCCTCCTATCTACCTGCTGGAACATCTATCCGAGGTAGACCACCCCTTTCTCCACACCTCCCCCAGTGCGGGGTGAGCTAGGCACTTAGAAATGGCATTTGCGATTCCCAGACCAGGCCAGGTGACATCCCTAAGTCAACCTGGCTAGGGGTGGGGGATGGAGGCACATAACTACCCAAGCTTCCCGCCTTCAGTCTCTTGATGAGAAAAGCCCTGCTGGGCCCTAGCCCGGTGAGTGACAAAAGAAACCACAGCAGGGAGAAGTGCCCGGTCTCCCAGCTCCTACGCTCAGAGCCCGAGCGAGCCGCGGTCTAAAGCAAGAGGGAGCCGGGCGGGTTCGGAAGCAAGGGGGACCACAGCGCACTCCCAGCCTGGGCAGCTTCTACAGGTTGCGAGGGTGGCGAACCTGGTGGGAGGTCCCTCCCTGACTAGGCCTTGGAACCCTGCCCCCAAAAATTATTTGGAGAGAGAGAGAGAGAGAGAGAGAGAGAGAGAGAGAGAGAGAGAGAGAGAGAGAGAGAGAGAGAGAGAGAGAGAAAGAACCCTGGTTTTCGGATCGCGCCCCCATCCCTCCAGGCCCAAACTAGAAGGTAAATACTTACTTAGCTTGGGAACCAGGTACTAGCAAATACTCGGCAATACTGATGTCTTGTTTTTTTTGCTCTGTCCTGACCGCAACGCTGTAGCCAATTTAGATATGCTATAAATTTAAGAGGTTGCTATGGCCACGGCGCGCCCATTGGCCGCCCGGCCCCCTACGTGCCGCACCACGTCACCAAATCTGAATAAGGTTGCGCGAATTAGGCGGCGGCCAGACAAAGATGAGGATCGGGACCGCTTGAAAGTGGGGGAAAGTGCCGGCGCCTCCGCCAACCGGGAAAGCCGCTCGCCAGCGCCGAAGCCAGCAGCCGCCGAGGACACCTGCTCGAAGCTGGAGCGAGCGCCCGGGAGCGACCCGTGACATGAGGCTGTGACCGCCGCCGCCCTCCACGCCACTCTAGGCAGTGCAGCGCCAGGCCAGAGAGCTTCGGAGGACTTGACCCCGAGAAGTCTTGGTTGATCCGTATCGGACTCGCCCCTACCGAAGCTCAAAGACCAGGGAGGCTGAGAGCCACAGCAGCGGGGACCGAGAGGCCCAAAGGGCCCAGGGGCCCCAAGGAGGACTAGGCGGCCCGAGCCGCCGGGGCGCGCGGCTATGATGGTGCACTGTGCCGGCTGTGAGCGGCCCATCCTCGACCGCTTTCTGCTGAACGTGCTGGACCGCGCGTGGCATATCAAATGCGTTCAATGCTGCGAGTGCAAAACCAACCTCTCGGAGAAGTGCTTCTCCCGGGAGGGCAAGCTGTACTGTAAAAACGACTTCTTCAGGTAAGAGGCCCCGCCGCGCCCTGCTGCCTACCACTGGCTAGCCCGAGCTCCACCTTGGCTCCTTGGGAATTAAGGGACCAAGAGACCCACCCCAGCTTGGGGGTGGGGGTGGACAGACAGGCCTCTGCCCTCCTCAAGCCCTGTCCTCTGCTTGTGGGATGCTGAGGCTGAGACGAGGCAGAAAGACGCTGTTTGGCTGCCTCACCTTGGGTCTGCCAGGCAGCAGCAGAGATCGGCCAGATGGCAGAGGCCGGAAGCTCAGCAACTTGTTCTGGGCCCCTTCCCCACACCTGAGTCCCCCGGACAGAAGCTTCAAGCCTGCCCTTTCTAGATCCCAAAGGTGTGCCAGGAGTTCAGAGCAGCTGGGAGCTTCTTGTTCCAAAGAGAAATCCTAAACCCAGAGGGTAATCTGAGGACGAACAGAAACTTCCCACTCCTAAGGGACCTTAGCTAAGAAGGGATCTTCTGGAGATGGGGGACGAGAGCCTCCCTTCCCCTCCCCCCCCCATCCCTGATTAATTTTCTCCCTAGTTGGAAAGGCACTGAAGAACTGGAAGCTGAGAATCAGCAGATCTGTTCTGAGATGTATCCTCTCCCTCCCCAAGTCCATATGGCCCCTGAGGCAGGCCAGGACCCAGTGTCTCTGTGGGCCTCGGTTCCCCCAAATGGGAAAGGCTAAGGGGCAGCCTAGAAACGTGTAGGGTTTTTGGTAGCTGTGCTTTCTGCCCGTTTCCACCCGGCACCCAGACTGGCTTTGTGAGTCTGAATTCCAGGCACTGAGGGGGCGTGATTAGCTCGGCAGAGGAGAAAGGCAGCCGCCTGCCCCAGTGGCCAGGCACTTGGGAATTTGAATAGGAGAAAATGTCAGCCTCGCCTTTACACGTGTAAACTCCCCGGCCCCAGAGGCCCTGGCGCCCCTAATGTGGCTTGCTTGCAAAGCACCTAATGATTTTTGATAAGGTGTATATAGCCAATTATGCTGCCGGATAAGGGCCAAAAGTGACTTATGGTTTCTAAAGCTCTCACTACATCAATGTCACCCCAATTCACTCTGTTCAGAGACATGGGTGTGAGTGGATGAAGGGGTCCCCCAGGGTTCTGAGCCCTCTTTTTCCTCTCCACACCACCTGCACCCCTTCCTTTAGGTTCTGCACCACCCATTGTGTGTGCGTGGGGGTACTTTCTTCCAGAGCCCAAGGAAGAAAAGGGATTTGCTCAGAAGCAAGGGAAAGAGCGCTTTGGAGTAATCCCAGGTCTTGGCTGGGCAGGACTTAAGATCAGCTTCTGTTCTCATTCTTCTGCTGTCTGATGGGGCCAGAGATGGGGGAGGAGGGTATGTGTGTGTGTGTGTGTGTGTGTGTGTGTGTGTGTGTGTGTGTGTGTGTGTGTGCAGAAACTGACTTCCTGTTTCCAAAATATACTCCTCTGAGGGCCTTCTGTCCCCAGCTCCTGATGGCTGGGGGGTCTAGCAGGTCTCCTGGGCAGCACTAGAAAGCAAGAGGAAGGTTCTGGCCTTTCTGCTCAGGGAGACAGGCAGGCAGACAGACAGACAGACAGACATGGTGGTCCTATCTGAGACACACACACCCAAACCAGGAGGCAAAGCTGAAAAAAACCTAAAAACCTACTTCACAGGCTTAAGACCATTTATAGGCTCCTGAAACAACCAAGACAGATTTGGTGGGGACCTGGGGGCATCTTGGGACCCCCTAAACCCTTGTCTGCACTCAAGGCTGAACTCCCAGACCTTCCAGCACAGCCCCGTATAGCCTGAACCAACACACTAAAAGCAGGGTCACCTCGCCCCACAGAATTAGGCTTCCATTGGACAGATACAGAAATACGGGTGTCTAGGACGCCAGAGAGGGTTGGAAGGGGTCAGCACTGAAGAGGACCTGGACACCCGTACCAACTCCCCACCTCACACTGACAGGAGCCTTGTGTCCACAGGCGCTTTGGCACAAAGTGCGCCGGCTGTGCGCAAGGTATCTCTCCCAGCGACCTGGTGCGCAAGGCCCGGAGCAAAGTCTTCCACCTCAACTGCTTCACCTGCATGGTGTGCAACAAACAGCTGTCCACCGGAGAGGAACTCTACGTGATCGACGAGAACAAGTTTGTGTGTAAGGACGACTACTTAAGCTCCTCTAGCCTCAAGGAGGGAAGCCTCAACTCAGGTATGCAGGCCTCTGCCCTTCCCCAGCCTCCCTTGATCGGGTTCCAGCAACCAGCTGACACTCTCAACTGCCACCCCCGTGCCTGCCCGGGGCTGGGGCTGGGCTGGTCTAATTTCAGCCCGGGATTCATTTGCTAGGGGGCTTCAGGGATGGAGAGACAGGAGCCGGTTCTACAGGGGAAACCCGAGCCAGGCTCTGAAGCCCCTACCAACATACTTTAGAACGACCAAAGTCTCCCTTCCGTGCCATTTGATGTCCTGGGAAATTCTAGAAGGACTGGCGGGCTCATAGCTATTTAGAAGAAAGAGAGACGGAGCGTGAGGGATGAGAGGGAACCGTGTGTACCCTTCTTTGCTTCCACTCCCGAAGAAAGGGTTCTTCAGTGGGTGTGCCCCGTTTTTCGGGAGCTGCGGACTTGAGAAGGTCCTTTCAAACCAAACCCAGGCTGAAGAAGTGGGCGGGCGCCGAGACTGGGGAAGGGGTGCTCCCTGATTTGGGAGGGAACCCAGCGACCAAGGCAGAGAGCTTGGTCTTTAGGGACCGGTTTCTGAATTGAAGACAAATCGCGCTGACGCTGCTGTCCTGTCCCCAATCCATCCACCCCGCAGTGTCATCCTGTACGGACCGCAGTTTGTCCCCGGACCTCCAGGATCCATTACAGGACGACCCCAAAGAGACCGACAACTCGACCTCATCGGACAAGGACACCGCTAACAACGAGAATGAGGAACAGAACTCCGGCACCAAACGGCGCGGCCCGCGCACCACCATCAAGGCCAAGCAGCTGGAGACGCTCAAGGCGGCCTTCGCAGCGACGCCCAAGCCCACGCGCCACATCCGGGAACAGCTGGCACAGGAGACGGGCCTCAACATGAGGGTCATTCAGGTACGATCGATGGGCCAGCCCTCGAGACCAGTAGGAGTACCTCCCGTCGGGCAGCGTAGCCTGTGAACGGCTCAGGGGCCTTGCGTAGAGACAGTCGTGCACCCGAGGTTGGGGGCCATCTGGGCCCCCTTTGAAGGCGGGGAATTTTTAGCCAAAAGATTTGATGCAATCCCTCTGTCCTAGTGATGTGATTTTTTTGAACAAGGTCGCCAGACCTCTCTGAATTCCGTTCACCTCCTCACACACACACACACACCAACCCCCCACCCCCACCCCCCGACTAGCTAATGGCTTAAGCCTCTCCGGCCTCCGGGACCTCTTCCTCTCCAAGCACAGAGAGGGGAGATGTCCTCGCGCGGGTCGCCTTAGCGCTGGCAAAGCGACAATCGGCTGGAGTTTGGCTCTGCAGCCGCGGGCGAGGTCCTGGCAGGGCAGGAGGCCTTTATAAAGCCGTCTGGCCGCGGGCAAGCCGAGGACCAGGAAGCCGGGGTCTTTATGAGTCACCCCACGGGTCCACGAAATCCTTCACCCTTGGCTGGTTCGCCGAAGCCCCTCTCCGCCCCTCCTGGGCTAATCCGGCCCAGCCCTCGCTTGGGGAGAGTTGTGGTGTGCCCGAGGCGCTAGGACCCAGCAGGGCTAGCCCCAGCAGGAGAAGAGGGGGGCATTCCTGACTCCAGTCTCACTGTCCCTTCCTTCGCCCCAGGTGTGGTTTCAGAACCGAAGGTCCAAAGAACGCCGCATGAAACAGCTGAGCGCTCTGGGCGCCCGGAGACACGCCTTCTTCCGGAGTCCGCGGCGCATGCGTCCCCTGGGCGGCCGCTTGGACGAGTCTGAGATGTTGGGGTCCACCCCATACACTTATTACGGAGGTAAGGGGCACCTAGGGACGCTTTGCTATTTGCCCGCGCACACAGCTCTTCTGGACTTCCTGGAGGTTTGGGGCCATGGTAGGGCAAGCTCTTATTTTTCCCCACCCACGCAGGATATACACAAAGCCATTCCTCGACAGATTCATCCACAGGTATGCGTGCCCACACAGGACCCATGGACACACAC
>CM052721.1:42568324-42594046 GCA_028551405.1 Uromys caudimaculatus
GATGGGTGGGTGGATGGATGGGTGGGTGGGTGGATGGATGGATGGGTGGATGGGTAGGTGGGTAGATGGATGGATGGATAGATGGGTGGGTGGATGGGTGGGTGGGTGGATGGGTGGGTGAGTGGATGGGTGGGTGGGTGGGTGGGTGGATGGGTGGGTGGATGGATGGGTGGGTGGGTGGATGGATGGATGGATGGATGGATGGATGGATAGATGGGTGGGTGGATGGATGGATTGGTGGATGGATGGATGGGTGGGTGGATGGGTGGGTGGATGGATGGATGGATGGATGGGTGGATGGGTGGATGGTAGATACATGAAGATAAAAGGGTAGGTAGATGAACAGATGAGTGACTGGTGGGTGGGTACTGATAAGGGAGTGGACAGATGAAATTCAGGGACTCGTAGCTGGCCTTGATGACACATACATATAATCCCAACTACTTGTACATAATTCCAGCTACTTGGGAAGCTAAGGCTGAAGGATTGCAGGTTCAAGGCCAGCCCAAGCCAGTTCAAGACCCTGTTTTAAAAGTAAAACAAACAAACAAAAGACCCAGGCAAGTAGCTCAGTAATCGAACACTCACTTAGCACATGCAGGCTCTGGGTTCAATCCCAAGGACTGTGAGGGGTAGGGCAGATTCTCAACAGAGCCATTGCTGGTAGAAATATGACTGGAGTTCGTTTAAAGTCCCCTCCAGGGTTCAACACAGCTAACCAAAAAGACAAACCTCATGAGAGTCACCAAGGTCAAAAGACATAAGGATGCCCCGTTCTCACCTCACCATTTCATTGTCTTCCTCTCTGCCACCCACCTTAGTTCTTACTCCTTCCACTGATGTCTCTGTTAATGTCCTGCTACCTCCCCAGCACCTAAATTCAAAAGTAAGATGCTTCCAAGAAATAAAGGGGCTGGAGAGGTGGCTCGGAGGTCAAGAGCGCTGGCTGCTCTTGCAGAGGACCTGGGTTCGAATCCCAGCAACCACATGGCAGCTCGCAACTTTTTCTATACTCCAGCATCAGTAGATCTCCTGACCTCAGTTGCCAACTTCCCTCACTTGGCATACACAGGGACAGACAGACAGAGAAATAAAAGCAAAAATTCATCTTTAATAGGAATTTTTAAAGCCAGGTGATGGTGGTTCACGCCTTTGATCCCAGCACTCAGGAGGCAGAAGCAGCAGATCTTTGTGATTTGGGGGCCAGCCTGGTCTACAGAGTGAGTTGCAGGACAACCGGAGCTACACAGAGAAACCCTGTCTTTAAAAAAATCAAAACAAAATCATTTTTAAGATATGTATGGGTAGGGAAGTGAATTGAACTCTGGCTATGTCCCCAGCCTTGGAAAAAGAAAACATCACCTGTCCTCCAGAGTCCTTAGAAACATGTAGACCATAGACAGTTAAATTCTGACCAACAGTGGACATTATAAGCCATTTGGGCTCCAACGCCAGCATGTGTGCACTTCTGCCATCCCTGTCCCCTTTCTGCCATTTAGAGCATTAGAACTGACCCCTCCCCATCCTCAGAACTGATATTTAAAATGCAGAAGGGCTGTGAAGGGCTCTGCTCCTCAGCCTTGTCATGCAGTAAAAACATATAAACAGAATAAATTCCCTCCGCCGCTCTGATGAGGAGAGCACCAGGTCCCTGACTGGAATGTTAAGTCCCACCTCGGTCGCTGCGCCTCGCACAGCTGATTTATGTGAACCGGGGTGCTCCTCTGCATATTCCTCCTGCTCAGCTCAATGGCCAGGTTCCCCGTCCTATGCCATTAGCGTTATTAACACCTGGGCGGCCAGTCACTGCAAATGGGCCGTTACTGTGACGGACAGAAACTTCTCCAACCCCGCATCCAGCCCGGCTCCGGCCGTACCCTAGACAGCCCGTCCTGCTTAAGTTCAATCGAAGAGCCAGGTCTGTCTCCATCTGCCCACACCCCAACACCGGATAATGGGATCCTGAGAACTTTGGAGAGATATCTCTTATCCCATCATGTGCCTGTGTCTTCCTGGGGACATATGTGGTGTGACTCTTATACATTTCTTCACATAAATTTCTCTCAACCTATCTATTATTTAAGTTATTATTACTTTTTTTTTTTTTTTTTGGTTTTTCGTTTTTCGTTTTTCGTTTTTCGAGACAGGGTTTCTCTGTGTAGCCCTGGCTGTCCTGGAACTCACTCTATAGACCAGGCTGGCCTCGAACTCAGAAATTTGCCTGCCTCTGCCTCCCAAGTGCTGGGATTAAAGGCGTGTGCCACCACTGCCCAGCGTTATTATTACTTTTAATTACCTCTCTCTCTCTCTCTCTCTCTCTCTCTCTCTCTCTCTCTCTCTCTCTCTCTCTCTGTGCTGGACAGAAACCAACAACACAGTGGTTTTGGACCGGAAGCAAGATCTGACAGCCTCGTGCTGTTCAAGCTATGGCCCTTGGTGGCAGGAACCAGAAGCAACAGCTGCAGGGGTCTGGGAGAGGGGCATTGCGGACTGTGAGCTCCAGAGCAAACATAGGCATGTCCACGGGATTATACAGGCACATCCAAACATCACATCCCAGTCCCCGCCATCTCTCTCTCTCTTGGTTCAGAAATGGCTGGGAATCCAGGCTGGGATGGGGCTCACCGGGGAGAGGGCTCACCCAGGACGTATGGAGCCCTGCCCTCCATTCCCAGCATTATATAAACAGACTTGGTCCAAAACCCTGAAATCCCAACACCGAGGCAGAAGCAGAAGGATGGGGAGTTCAAGACCATCCTCAACTACACTGCAAGTGTAAGGCCAGCCTGGGCTGGGGTATATGAAACCCTGGCTCATAAAAGAAGAGGGGCAGGGATGAGAACCAGAGAAAAAGAAAAGAGAGAGAAAACAAATGAGGTCTCCAGGCATGGTGGTGCACGTATTCAATCCCACCACTCAAGAGACAGAGGCAGGAGGATCTGGGTGTTTGAGGCCAGCCTGGTCTACATAGTGAGTTCCACAACAGCCAGGACTATGTTGAGATAACCTGTCACAGACAGACAGACACATAGATACATATATGATAGAAACACGGATACATAAATACATAGTAACATAGAGATGGTAGATAGATAGATAGATAGATAGATAGATAGATAGATAGATAGATAGATAGATAGATAGATAGATAGACAGATAGATGTCGTTATCAAGGTTATACAAGGCCACATATATTACAGTCCTATCACAGAACCTTAATGAGGGGACCCTCCAAGAAAGACCTGGTAGTGCTAACAATCTCTACTTGCAGCAAAGGGTAAGTACTGCCATCTGTTCAATGTCCTTCTTTGAGAAAATGCTTCAAACATTTTTAAGCCAGCACTAACCTGGAGGGGCAGGGTGCACATGCCTCTCCTGATCTCTGGAGGCCAAGGCAGGAAGGTCACCAAGAGTCTGAGGCCAGACTGGGTGACAGAGTGAGACCCCGACCCTAAAATGATAAATGGAGGCCAGGGATATCACTCAGGGAAGAGTTCTTGCCTAGCATTCACCATGGCCTGGGTCTGATCTTAGCTCTGAAGAAAAATCAGTAAATATGCAAGCAGCATTTTGTTAGCTTCAGGGACCCAGTAACAAGGCCCTAGTTATCAGAGTCTTTTCAAAAATTATCTCTTTCCACTTCAGTCCCTCCAGAGATATCATGGAGTGAACATTGCCCATACATATTCTCTCTCTCTCTCTCTCTCTCTCTCTCTCTCTCTCTCTCTCTCTCTCTCTCTCTCTCTCTCTCCCTCCCTCCCTCCTTCCCCCCCTCTCTCCCTCTCTCCCTCCCTAGGGTGTCTCTTTGTAGCTCTAGCTATCCTGGAACTTGCTCTGTAGACCAGGCTAGCCCTGAGTTCAGAGATCTGCCTGCCTCTGCCTCCCAAATGCTGGGATTAGAGGCGTGCGCCACCACCATTTGAGGCATTTATTTTCTCACTATTTGCCTATATATGTCAGTTTATTGCTGTGCTTTATTTATTTGTGTGACTAAAAAACAAACAAAAAAAACCTACTTGGGTTTCTTTAAAGAAGGCAGACAGACGCCTTGTGCTGAGAACCACAGGCTCCTTGGTTAATACTGGGGCCATTGTCAGTTTTATCTTCTAGCTATAGATGATGTCTGCTTTGCCTGATGTCTGAGATCCTTGACATCAAAATTCAGCATCTTTGGGTAAAGCCTCTAGGCTGTTATCTGGACCACTGGCTCCTGCAGGAGGAAGGAGCCCCACTTCAATGACTGGTATCCTTAGAGGGCCTGACACCCCAAAAGGAAGTCTCTCATCTCTATGCTCTGAGCCTTCTGGCTGCTTGGAGCAAAGCCCTGGTGATGACCTAGTGTCCTCCGTGTCCCCAAGGCCTCCTTCCCAAACATGCAGAGGGCTCAGCTTGGGAACTGGCTGGAAACTGCAAAGCCACCTTCCTCGTCCACCCTGTGTCTAATGCACAGGATTGCCTAGTTCCAGGAAGGCAGGTTTCCGGTTTCAGGGGAAATGAAGCTTTCCTTCCAAAGACTATGGAGAGTAGATCTACGGCTGAGACGATCAAAGATGTGGCTCAGTGGTTAAGAGCACTGATTGCTCTTGCAGAGGACCTGGGTTCGATTCCCAGCACCCATATGCCATCTCAGGACTGTCTGTAACTCCAGTCTCAGGGGATCAAACACCCCCTTTGTCCCCTGAGTGTACTGATACATACACAGGCAAACACTCATACACCTAAAAGCTTTCAAAAGCCCTTGGAGGATAATGTAGGCTGGAGGGGACATTTCAGGAATGTGTCTGCCCGGGGAGCTGGCCCCTCAGTGGTCCGCTGTGCAGAACTGAAACCATCTCTGTGCTGACCACTCGGACCTGCGACATCTCAATTTGAGACCGACTTTGGCACCGTTGGGTTGTGTTATATGTATCTCTGGTCTCAGCTAGAAATCCTGGAGATCTCCCCACCAGCCTCTCCCACGATCAACTGCTCACCAGGGGTCTGCACACAGTGTGTGCACAGGATGGTTCTCTGGATCAGGGCACAGTCTGGACAGTTTGGTCCTACTGTGTTATTCGGAGAGACACTATAACCATGAACAGAAGGGGCAGTAGCTGCAAGTGACAAGAAAAGAGGGTGACACCAAGTGTGGTGAGACACACCTGCAATCTCAGGAAGGCTGAGACAGGAGGATGGTGAATTTGAGCATGACCATGTAGTGAGACCCTATCTAATAAGAGGGGGGTGAATAACACAGAGGTTCTAACATCTATGTTGGGAGGGTGTTCTCCTGCTCTGGCCTAGGTATGCTAGCTTTGGGTACCACAAAAAAAAAAAAAAAAAAAAAAAAAAAAAAAAAAAAAAAAAAAAAAAAAAAAAAAAAAAAACAGTATACAAAACAAGTTAACTATAGAATACATTTTTGAAACAAAAAGTGAACAATCTAGCAACATTTTAAGCAAAGGAGAACAGACCAGAGGTAGAGGCCCATCTACCTCTGCCTCCAGAGTTCCGGGATTAAAGGCTCATGCATGACCACCTCCCTCGCTCTTTTATTTTAAAATGCACCTGTTTTATTTTAGTGTGTGTGTGTGTGTGTGTGTGTGTGTGTGTGTGTGTGTGTGTGTGTGTGTGTGGTTTTTCGAGACAAGGTTTCTCTGTGTAGCCCTGGCTGTCCTGGAACTCACTCTGTAGACCAGGTTGGCCTCGAACTCAGAAATCCGCCTGCCTCTGCCTCCCGAGTGCTGGGATTAAAGACGTGCGCCACCACTGCCCAGCTTGTTGCTACTTTCTAATTGTGGTTTTGCTACAGTTATGAATCATAATGTAAATATCTGAGCTATCAAATATCTTAGACCTCTGAAGGGATAGCACGAACTTCCCCACACCTCGGGTTGAGAACCCCTGCTCTAGAGTAAGTTCTGAGGCCTTTGGTGTTTGTGAGAAGACTCCAGGCAGAGCATGGGCTGCAATTCTGGGAGTCTGAGAGGAGAGATGGCTGCAAGATCAAGGAAGGCTAGACTCAACACTCAGTACAATGGGGGGAGCACTTCTGTAAGGGAGGGGCATCCGCAGATCTTCCTTGGGTTTAAAGTCCTCTGACATGGGGCTGGAGAGATGGCTCAGTGGTTAAGAGCACTGACTGCTCTTCCAGAGGTCGTGAGTTCAATTCCCAGCAACTACATGGTGGCTCACAACCATCTGTAATGGCATCTGATGCCCTCTTCTGATGTGTCTGAAGACAGCTACAGGGTATATATATATATTGCGATTCCAGCCTCAGTTTCTTCCTGTGGTAATTGTCAAGCCCACCTCTAGGGTGTGGAGAGTCCAGAGACTGTACCAGACCCAGCAAGGTCTCCATCAATTTTACATATATATATATATACATATATATATACATATATATGTATATGTATATATATGTATATATGTATATATAATCTTAAAAAGAAAAATAAAGCCCCTCTGATTGCCCCATCAAGTAGACAAGGGTACATACAGGCAGTATGCACAAGCTGCTGCCAGTCAGCCTGGCAGGAGACACACTATTCCAGGAAGCTGTCAAGATCTTACTTCCTACTCTGCAGAAGAGGAAACTGAGGCTCTGAGGGGTTCATCCACTTGCTGTGTGGCCTGCTGGGGAGAGGGGAAATCTGAAAGAAATCGAGGTAGGATTTGAACCAAGGTCTCATTTACCCAGCCTGGCGTGTTTTCTGCCTACCTCCACATCTCAGAAGAACGACCCAAGTTGCGATTCCAGCCTCAGTTTCCTCCTGTGGTAATTGTCAAGCCCACCTCTAGGGTGTGGAGAGTCCAGAGACTGTACCAGACCCAGCAAGGTCTCCATCACTTTTACCTCTGAGGAATAAGAGAGACTCTGTTTCCCCTCGCCAAGACCCTCCCCGCCAGGCTGAGTGTAAAAGGAACAGCTTGGCCATTTGTTCTTCAAACACTGGGTTGTTGGGTTGTTTTTTTTTTTTTTTTTCTTTAGATCTTTTTGGCGGGGAAGGGTTGGGGACGGCAATCAGTTTTCGGACTTAAGATAAAAAATCGCAGGAAAGGGGCTGCTTGACTCTCTATAATTAATGGGGCGGCCTGTAATAGGATTCTCCTGCCCATGGCGCTCCCAGGAAACACCTTTTTACATAAGATATTGCCCACGCCGGAGTGGCAGTGGTGATTTATGGGGTTCCCTGCTGCACAAAGCGTCTCCCGGGGTTGCCAACCGTTGGATTTATCAGGGAATTTGGAAGCCAGGCGCAGAGCCCGCCTGTGACATTTTTGGTGGAATTTAAACAGCACAAACACTGAGGAAGAGAGGAGCAGGTGAGACAGGGAGAGGGCTCCGTGTAGACCACAGGGCCAGAGCAGGAGAATCCGGGCCATGATTTACAGCTGGGAAAACACGGGCAAGAAAGCCAAACTCTAACTTCTCATGCGTCTAAGGCAGTGGTTCTCAACCTGTGGGTCATGACCCCTTTGGGGTGGAATGACCCCCTTCACAGAGGCCGCGTACCAGATATTTACATTACGCTTCATAACAATAGCAAAATTACAGTTATGGAGTAGCAATGAGATAATTTTATGGTTGGGGGGTCACCGCGACATGAGGAACTGTATTAAAGAGGTGCAGCGTTCGGAAGGTTGAGAGCCAATGATCTAAAGCCTGAGTGGGGACCCAGCAGCTGGCTGATTTCAGATCCTTGTGTGAGTGGTCATCCATCCACTGTGGCCCACACATACCGTGGGGTCACTCTATGCTATAGGCAGCCGATCCTTCTAGTAGCCGGGGGCTGACTTTACCCTCCTGTAAGGAGTTCTGAAGGGGGGGTACCTCTTGTCCATTCAGTGCCCAAGTTTGCTCAAGATGGAGAGTGAGTCCTACGCTGGGCACAGGGCTGAGGAAGTCAGCCCATGGGTATGAGATCCTGCCTCAGGACCTTTGCACGGGTTGTTACTACAGCTCTTCCCATCCCTCTTCATTGCTTTTGGGCCTCATTACAAATTTTACCTTATCAAAACAAAATCAAAACAGCTTTTCCTCTTACCTGCTAGAGACTCTTATAGATAGGTTATGAGTTAGCCCATCAGAAGGCCGGGACTCCTTTAAATACTCCATTGAAATCAAACAACCTATGTGGCTTCTGCCACACCCCTCTCCCATCTTCCTCTCCTCTCTTTAAAATGGCCATCAGTAAGACATTGTGTGTGCGCACACATACGACACATACGTGTAAGCGTGCATGTGTGTGCATGCACATATGGAAGCCAGAGGTCACCCTCAGGTGTCATTTCTCAGGGTGCCATCCCAACCAAAAGGACCAAGCAGCTGCCAGCTGACTCCTGCCTTCCTCTCTCCTCCTTCCTGCTCCAGAGTGACAACAGCAACGTTGCCAGACAAAGCTTGAAGATGAGACAAAGTCTCTGGATGGACCTTGGGAGCTGAGAAGGACAGTGGGCAGCCACAGCAAGGCCAGCGGGATGCTTGTCAGCAGGAACACACATTTGCAGACACAGGTTGCAGTGGCCCTGGGCAGCCCCAGGCAAATACTCTCTGACCCGGATCCATTTCCAGGCTCTGCTCTCCTAACTGAGAGCACAGGGCATCAGAGTCAATATTCACCCACTACCTGAACCTGGTCCTGCCACAACAAGTCCTAGTGGCAGGGCTGCAGTGTCCCCAGTTCCTTTGTCCCCTGATTCTCCCCCCTGGTTCCCTCCCTGCTTTCGAATGCCTTGGGTGTCAATTGGAGAGTCTCAGCTGAGCTCAGGGACACACACGTTATCAGGATGGGTCAACAGCCCTCTGGGGCTCTCTTATCTGCAGCTCCAGAGACTAGGAAAGGAGCAAACAGCAGCTGATAGGTCTCCCAGAAAGACAACCACCAGCTGAGGCCAGACCAGGGCTACCTGGGATCTGGAACACCTGGACAGGAGACAGAGCCTGCCACTCAGACACAGGGACAGGGGAGGAGAGAAACAATGCCAGCCTGGACAGTCCTAGGAGGCTTCATAAGGGAGGGCTTGAGGGGTGTATATGAATCAGAGATGTATATGAGAGCAAGGGGAGCAGGGGACACAGACTGAGCAAAGGGCAGTGGGGGAGGCGGGGGAGGGTGCACACTAGAGAGTCTGTGCATGAGCTGTGTGGCCCAAACCAAGTGCTTCAACTGCTCTGACTCAGTTTCCTCACTTGAATGACGGTAGCAGCTGCCCATGCTGCATGGGTCATGATGGGACAAAAGTCTTGAGCAAGGTACAGGTGCTCGGTAAGTGCTTAGACCCTGGGTCCTCCTGACTCCCACGGCTGGGCCTCACAGTGGGAAAGAACAGCCACTGAAGGACACACGTGGCAGGTCTGAAGTCACCCTCTCCCATTAGGCTGTGTCACGACCCAGAATACAGGGATAGTGAGAGCAAGAACCAATGGGGGGAGAGAAAGGGGGAGGGGAAAGGGAGGAGGAGGAGAGACAGAGAGAAAGAGTGTGTGTGTGTGTGTGTGAGAGAGAGAGAGAGAGAGAGAGAGAGAGAGAGAGAGAGAGAGAGAGAGAGAGAGAGAGAGAATAGCAAGAATAGATCTCCTCAGGTCTGGCTGCATCCAGCTTCAGGACTCTTAGTACCAAAATCTCTATCCTGGCAGATTCACAATTTGTGGCTCCAAGGAAACGAGATTGGGTCCCCAGGTGTCTGTTGGGGGATTCTTGGCAAATGAGGGCCGTCTTTGGGGTTCAAGAGAGATCACAGTGCAGGCAGCACATTTGAGAGTTGAGGTCACTGCTGCCTGAATCCTGCCCTTGAGAAAGGATGTGAGTCACGGCCCGTGCTCTGCAGGCCCAGAGAGGATAGGACACTTGCCCAAGGCCACACAGCCCACATGCCCCAGGGAACTGAGTCTCACCCTGGGTTGTGGTTACCCAAGCTGAGCTCTGTCACCTGGCAGGCTGTGAAGGGAATCAGAAGATCCCATACAAAGACGAGGTGAATCCCAACCCCTTCTAGGGCCTCAGCACAACTCCCCCCCCCCCCCAAACACAACATACACACATTCCTTGTGTTAGAGCCAAGAGGGAGTCCAGGGTTGCGGGGACACAAATCCACCCAGAGCCGGCTTCCCCATAGGAGACACTCTGCTGCCCCCTTGTGGCTTCAACGGAGTTGACGTCATCTTTGCTACAAGATTTCCTAGGTCTGGAGGACCTGACCCCACAGGGGAGGAGGTGGGAGATACAGGACAGGACTCTGCCCCAACCTCGTTACCTCCAGCACCTACGCTGATGTCACTAACCTAGTGACATTGAGAATTAGCGTCTGCACCTGGCTTGGTCACATGACAGCCGCATGACCTTGGTGCATTGTGTCACCTTCACACACACACACACACACACACACACACACACACACACACACACGGGGGGGGCACACACACGCACATGCACACCCATGCACACATGCTGTGGCAGGGCCTTGCTGAATGTGGATATGGAGGACTCAGGGATTCTTAGAAACGTTCGTGGCAGTTAAGCATGTGAGGAGGGCTAGTGACATCATCTCCATGAAGGGACACATTTCAAGGTTTGGTGGAACAGCGCATGCTGTGACATGGGGTCATTTTCTCAACCTGCTTCAAGTTGTGTAGCTCAAGGAATAAAAATGCAGCACCCCTGAGAGACACATGCTCAGCTCAGGCAGGTTTATTCACTGGACTGCAGGGAGCCACTGAGAGCAATCCAGGAGGGCTACCTGAAGGAAGAGGGCAGGAATCGAGGTCCCTGGGACTCTTCAGCTGCAGCCCAGCTGGGTTTTCAGCTCCTGAAGCTGTTGGCTACTGATGTTGTTGCCACCACACACGATAACCACAACGGAAGCCAGGGTGGGGCTCAGGCGGCCCTCAGCCTGGAGCCTCCCCAGGATGCCTGAGTAGACAGCAGCCAGGGCTGCACCGCAGGCAGGCTCCACCAGCATGCGTTCGTCATCTGTGAGGGGGGCGGGGGAGGACTGTCGGTCAGTGCTCAGCAGGAGGCGTCCATCCATCCATCCATCCATCCACCCCTCTCCTCTGCAATCACAGGTCTGACTTTCTACAGATCCGCTCCTTACTCCATCACTTGTCTGTCTGTCTGTCCATCCATCAGGGTAGCCTTTGTCTGTCAAGCCAGCCACCCAACCAGGAACCATTCATCCATCCTACTACTCATGATTTGATCGGTCATCCATCAGCCTGCTTGTCAATGTGCCCATCTACCCACCAATCAATCCACCCGCCTGTCCATCCATCTGTCCATCCATCCACCCATCCATCCTTCTTTCCCTCCACTGCCCATCTATCCATTACTAATCTTCCCCATTCATACTTTTATCTATTCATTCAACAAACACCTCACTCTCTGCCTGGCTCTGTGCTAGGAAGACCTTAGGGACATAATAGTGGCTAAGCCACAAAGCCCCACCCTGACTCAGTCCCACCTCATCAGTAGATAAAAACTAGGCAGCTGTAGGCAGAGGGGTTAGTGTATTGGAAGTCTCTGGTTAGTGAGGTGGTGTGGGGAGATCAGGGTGGCTTCCTGGAAGAGGCACCATAAGGGCGAACAGTAGAGGATGGAGCCAGGACAGACATCCAGAGACAGGAATGTGGGAAGGGCATGTGCAAAGGTCCTGAAGATGCTGAGACTTTCTCCTCACATGCCCCCATGACATCACCACTGCCCGGCCAGCCCAGCCACAGACACTGAGGCCATGGTTGTGTGGACAGAGTGCCAGGCCTCGCTCACCCAGGAACCGCTGCACAGCTCTGACAGCCTCCTGGTCTTCTACCACCTCAGAGAGGACCTCACACTCCTTTGCACACTCCAAGGTCCGTGCAGCCACCGTCTTGGCTCCCAGGCTACTGGCTATGCTGTGGGGTGGGAGGGAGGAGGATGGAAGAGCAGACGTATCAGAGCCCTACCCTGCTATCCCCAGGTCACCCACATCGTGGGGTGGCCAGGTCCCCATCAGGAGGCCCAGATACACTAAGATATGTGTGTGTGTGCAGGTGTGCTCGCCCGTGTGAGCACATGTGGAGCTCAGAGGTTGACATCAGGCCTTTTCCTTGATCGACTTGCCTATACATGTTTTTGAAGCAGGGTCTCTCTACACTAGCCCAGGCTAGACCCTCTGCCTCAGCCTCTCAAGTGCCAGGTTGACAGGGTGAACCCACAAACCCGGCTTTTTTCACACCCTCTAACTTGGATCCTTGTGACAGTGGTTGGAACTTCAGGATAAGCAGACCTATGGGGTGCCCGCAACCCCCACCAACTTGGACAAATAGACCATAGGATAAAGATGCCCCCATCCTCTACCCCCTCAGATGCCCACCCAGGCTTACCTGGTGATGTCTGGCAGAGTGACCAGCCTGCCAGCCTGCAAGGCCGCATTGAAACTGTGCGCCCCGAGGGTCTCCATGGCAACGATGGGTACATGCTGCCAGCCCACCTCCAGCAGGCCAGCAGCCACACCCGCCAGGAGCCCTCCGCCCCCCACGGCCAGCACCACAGCACCTGGAGGGGTCCCCAGCGACTCCTTCAGCTCCTGCACTAGGCTAGCGTTGCCTTCCCTGTGGGATTCAAGGGGGATACAAGATGGGACTTCTGGGATAGGTGACCCCTCCTCGTCTACTGAGAGGCAAGATGATGAGGAAGGACCCCTTGCTCTCCGTCCACCCATTCCTTCACCCACCCACGAGCCTCTCCATCATCTTCCCAGCCTCTTTCTTGCCTTTCCCATCTGGTCCTCCCCACTTGGGAAGGAATCTCATCTATTAAGAGGGGTCAGCTGGTATTCTGGAAGCAGAACCCTGTCTCTGCCCCCTGACCAGTTATGTGTCCTTGGGCAAGTGTCTTGCCGTCTCTGTGCCCCAGCAGGCTTCCCAGTAGCCACCTATTCCTTGCAGAAGAGGAGTGAACAGTGAGGGAATGCCAGCAGCCTGCGCCCAGCCCCAAGCACATGTTCAATAGAGGATATTTCATGTTACAATGTCCATTTCACTAATGGAGAAACTGAGGCACAGGCTGTGAGGTGCTTTGCATAAAACACAATTCCCAAGCAGCCAGGTTTGAACCCATGTCTGCCTGGCCTTGAAGTCTCTTGTCCTTTCTGGGCTCAGTTTCCTCTTCTGTCCAATGAGGGTCCCCCGCTCTGGCTCCTTAGGAATATAGATAGCCACAGTCTTACCATATCAGGGGATGGTCAAACGGGGAGACATTCACCCAGCCATCCCTCTCGGCCAGTTCTTGTGCCCTTACGTTGGCTTCATCCCAGACCTAAAGAGAAGTAGAGGCCCTACAGAGACTGTGGTGGAGGCTGCTGTCTCCTATAGGTCCCCTTGAGGGAGACCACACCTCCCAGGATGAGGACAGAACCTGTCTTCCTCAAACTCAAAGGGACCCGAATGCTGTGTGACTGCAGGACCAGACCAGCTCAGGGTGTGCAGAGCCAATGTACTCCAGGGCTGGTCACACGGAGCCCACTTCAGGCCCACAAGAAGGGACAATTCTCACACTAACCCCACAGGTCAGCTGGGTCCCTGCAGCTGATCCATGAAAGCCTTTGTCACCTGATGGTGGCCCGGGGCGAGCTAAAGCGTAGGCAAGCCTGGGTCTCATCCCTGTGCCCACCATAGGTCGCCCAGAGCTCCCCTTCTGGGTGTCCCTGATCATGTCCCACTCAGGAGCACAGCCCTGCTGAGCCTGCAGGGGTAAACCCCAGGTGGTAAAGACATGTCCATCCTGTTCCAGAATAGATGGATGGGTGGGTGAGTGGGTGAGCCGGGGTGTGGGTGATAGAGAAGGAATTAGAGAAGCAGAAGTAAGTGGGGAAGTGGTGGTGCACGCCTTTAATCCCAGCACTTGGGAGGCAGAGACAGGCAGATCTCTGAGTTCGAGGCCAGCCTGGTCTACAGAGTGAGTTCCAGGACAGCCAGGGCTACACAGAGAAACCCTATCTTGGAAAACCAAACCAAACAAACAGAAGGATCACCCACTGGCTTTTGTCTTATCAACTGCCAGCCTTTCAGGTCCCAGTATGCCTGTGAGGACAGGGGTTTGGGGGGGACACTCCCCAGGCCTCTGACAGGAGTCTTCTCAGGGTGGGGCAGAGGGCGGAGCCCTCAAAGTGCAACATCCCTGTCCCGCCCCTTCTCCCTTCTCTCTGCCCTCCCGAGAGAAGACTGAAGACCAAGACACTGTTTCTGGCCAGTGTTCACCCAAAATAAATGAAGGGGATGCCCTGGAGTGGAGTAGGAGAGGACAAAGCCCCTCCCCAGCCCCACCCCCAGCCCCGCCCCAGCCCCACCCCCTTGCTTCTGCCAGCACCACCTCCTTACCTTCCCAGTCAGCTGGACCTCGGCTCCCGCCCCCTCCAGCCGCCTCACCACCTGCTTGGAGGTGCCCTCTGGGAGCACGATGGTGACGGGGATGCCCAGCTTCTGAGCCGAGTATGCGGCCGCAATGCCCGCGTTGCCCCCTGGGAGCAATGGGGAAAGGAGTTCCTCAGACCTCACGCGCTCCTGTTGTCCCCCACCCCTCCTATCTCCCATAAGTCACCTGTGTATCTGTGTCCCCCCACCCACCTTGCTGATTTACCAAGCCAATTAGAGAACGCAACCTCCTGACCCATGACTGCTACTATGGGGCCTGGATGAGAGGAAAGAGGAACGGAAAAGCGAGAGCAACAGCGGCAGAAGAGACGCCTGGATTCAGCTGGAACTGAAAGCCATTTATCCAAAGAGTGTTCAAAACTTGGAGCCTATGGCTTAAACCTCTGTGAGGTGGGTCTCTGTCGTTCATGACCACAAGTCTCAGATTATGGGGAAGGGACTTCAGAGCAGATGCCTGAGACTTTGACCCGATGCGGTTAATCCTTAGTTGGGTCTGGTGATGCAAATCTGTAATCCCAGCACTCATGAGACAGGAGGGTCCAGAGTCCTGTCAGCCTGTAACAGAGGGAAGAAGGAAGGACAGAAGGACAGAAGGACAGAAGAAAGGAAAGAAGGAAGGAAGGAAGGAAGGAAGGAAGGAAGGAAGGAAGGAAGGAAGGGGAAGCCAAGCCCTGGACATTGACCGTTGCTCTAGCTGACTCCCTGGCCCCCACCCCAGTCCCAAGGACTCTCAGTAAAACAGAGAGGAGTGGAGTCACCTGAGGAGCACACCAGATGTCTGCATCCCCTCTTGGCCATCTGGACAGAGAAAGGATGGAGTTTGGGTCATTCCAGTCATAAAAGCCTTTGTGGGATGTGGCCGGGTGCTCCACCCACACCCGGTAGTCCTCCCCCGATCCGGTGCCCCCGCTTCCTCCACAGCTCTGGGTACACCCTCCTTCACCTGCTGGCAGAAATGTCCGATGCCCCGGATCTTAAAGGAGCCAGCTACCTGCACATTCTCATATTTGAGAAAGACAGGCACGCCTGCCACCTGAGACAGCGCCCAGCTCTCCAGCAGGGGCGTGGCTCTGTGAAAAGGCGCTGCCAAGGCTCCCTCCATTCCAAAAGCACGCTGACGACCTGCAAGGAGGCATAAAGGGTTTGTACCGTTCAGACTCTTTAGCCATGACAGGGGGAGGGAGGATGAGGCCCCTGAGCCCGTCCGCCCCAAATCTTATCCAGCATCCAAGCTTCAAGGTCCAGGCGAGTATCTGCCCCTCTCTGCACCCTGGTTTTCCAATCTCAACAAGGCAGATTGTCCTGAGTGCCCTTCACTTAATATCTGTGGATGTCCATAGTGCTGGGGACTCAGAGTGTGACCAACGAGTAGCAAAAAAATCACTCACTCATTCATTCATTCATTCATTCATTCATTCATTCATTCATTGTTTTTTCCATAAAAACACTAGTTAAGCAGGTGCCAGGGAGTCCAGGCCCTTCCTTACCCCTTCACCTCTGCCCTTGGCAGCCTTAAGCCCTTCTCCCAGTTATCCGTTCTGTAGGAGCCACAACCCGTGTCTCTAAAAGCAAAGATGCTTTTGTCGTGGTTGCTGTTGAGAGATAGGCTCTCCATGTGTAGCCGAGGCTAGCCCAGAACCTATCATCCTCCTGCCTCCACCTCCTTAGTGTTGGGATTCTAATGGTATGACACCACACTGAGCCTTTTTTGTTTGTTTGTTTGGTTTTTTTGTTTGTTTGTTTGTTTTGTTTTTCGAGACAGGGTTTCTCTGTGTAGCCCTGGCTGTCCTGGAACTCACTCTGTAGACCAGGCTGGCCTCGAACTCAGAAATCCGCCTGCCTCTGCCTCCCAAGTGCTGGGATTAAAGGCGTGCACCACCACTGCCCTGCCACATTGAGCCTTAAGGTTTTGTTTTGCCTTTTATGTATGTATGTATCTTTACAATGGTTTGCATTCGTCCAAACTTGTTGAGGTGATGAGTTTTTGTTCACTACATCACTTGCTGCTCTCGCAAAAGACCAGGTTCAGTTCCCGGCACCCTATGAGATGCTCACAGCCTAGGGCGCCAGGGAACCAGGGAACCAGGGGGAGCCAGACCAGAGCGGAAGTGGGGTCGAGTTGTGTCCAACCCCAGAAACTTTGAAATCAGAAGGAGTGAGACCACTCCCTCCCTGCCTCTGGCCTGCATAGCCCTGTGCCCCCCATCTTTGCCCACGCCAGAAGAGGTCACTAGTTGCAGCCAGGTTAAACTTCTCCTCTCCTTATAAGGTCATGTCCAGCAAGCACCTGGAACTCTTCCCTATGCAAATGAGGCATCCCCAGTCCCCCAGCCCCCACCAACGCTGTACACCTACCTCCACAGCCCCTACTCACTCCCAAAGGTTTAAGAAGCCGTTGTCCCCCTCCCCACCCCAATTAAAGGAGCTGTTCTCACCACGCCCACCACCACCTGAGGTCTTCTCACCCTGGTTGTTCTCAGGTCCCTCCCCCTCTCTGGATCCCTCCAGTTCCAGGGGCTCTGACGCCCTCTTGTGGCCTTTTCTGTCACTGCATGCACATGGTGGCCAGACATACACAAGGGCAAACACATGTGTACATAAAAATAATTTATAAAAATTGTAGAAAAGGGGTCTGGTGAGATAGCTCAGCAGATGTTGTCACAGGAACCTGATAACCTCGATTTGATCCCCAGGAACCACTTTAAGGTGAAAGGAGAGAGTAAATTTAAAAGAGGGGAGAGGCAGACGAGGTGACGGACAGACCACCCATCACACAGGAGGCAGAGGCGGGCGGATCTATGAATTCAGGGACAGCCTGGGCTACAAAGTATGTAGCCTCAAGGGTAGCCTCAGCTATGTATTGAGAAAACTTTGTTTTAAACCTGGACCTCTTATTTAAGTGACTTGAATAATGGGAGCTAGGAGTCTGTTCATGAATCTGAACCTTTGTCAGGATGGCCCTGGAACTCCCAGACAAAGCAAACACACACAGACTCATCTTATCCCCTTCAGCACCTCTCACAGGGAAAGGGGCCTATGAGTTGTACCTGGTCTCCAGACTCCGTGTGCTGGCTAGTTTTTATGTCACTTGATACAAGCTAGAGTCATTTTTGAAGAGGAACCCTCAACTGAGAAGACCCTACAGGACTGGACTGTGGGAAAGCCCTTGGTGTGTTTTCTTCATAGGTGATTATGTGCAATGGTCCAGCCCACTGCTGGCGGTTCCATCCCTAGGCTGGTGGTCCTGGGTTCTATTTTTATTTTTATTAAAGAACTCTGTGTGTGTGTGTGTGTGTGTGTGTGTGTGTGTGTGTGTGTGTGTGTGTGTGTACACTGTAGCTATCTTCAGACACACCAGAAGAGGGCATCAGATCCCATTACAGATGGTTGTGAGCCACCAGTGGTTGCTGGGAACTGACCTCGGGACCTTTGGAAGAGCAGTCAGTGCTCTTAACCTCTGAGCCATCTTTCCAGCCCTAGGGTCCTGGCTTCTATAAGAAAGCAGGCTGGGCTGGGCAGTGGTGGCGCACGTCTTTAATCCCAGCACTTGGGAGGCAGAGACAGGCGGATTTCTGAGTTTGAGGCCAGCCTGGTCTACAGAGTGAGAAACCCTGTCTCAAAAAACCAAACCAAACCAAAAAAAAACAAAAAAAAAAACAAAAAAAAAAAAAAAAAGAAAAGAAAAAGAAAGAAAGCAGGCTGGGCAAGCAGTGGGGAGCAAAGCAGTGAGCAGCACCCCTCCATGGCCTCTGCATCAGCTCCTGCCTCCAGGTTCCTGCTCTGACCTCCTTTGATGATGATCAGTGATGTGGAAGTGTAAGCCAAATAAACCCTTTCCTCCCTCTGTTGCTTTTGGTCATAGTGGTTCATCACAGCAATAGAAACCCTCACTAAGACACCCCTTGTAGCCTGGCCTGGCTCTCACCTCAGTCTTGCAACCCCAGATCATAGGTTTGGGGGTTAAACAGAGACCAGAGTAAAAAGGGGCTGTGTGACCCAAGTATGTGTCTCAACTACTCTGTGCCTGTTTCCTCATCTGTAAAATGGGAACAAATACACACCCAGCTCTCAGGCTGTGGTGCAGACAAAGTGCTGGCACCCAGACATGCTCCAGGCTGAATTCTCTAAAGAAGTTCCCTCAAGGGGACCTCTTCCCAGTGCTGGCAGGCACACCCTACTGTGTGTGTCTAGAGGGCTTGGTCAAGGTTCAGGCTGGGATTTGAGACCCAGGGATGGCTTAGTGGGGAAGACAGATACCTACCTCTGAGCTGACTTGTGTTTGATGAGATCTACAGACCACCAAAATAGTAGGGAACTGAATTTTAAGGATGAATAAGAGTCTCCTTTGGGGCTGGAGAGATGGCTCAGTGATTAAGAGCACTGACTGCTCTTCCAGAGGTCCTGAGTTCGATTCCCAGCAACCACATGGTGGCTCACAACCATCTGTAATCCTAGTCTCATAGGGTCAGATGACCTTTTCTGGTGTACATAGAGATGTATATACAAGATAAAATATCCACATACATAAAATAAATCATTTTTAAAAAATAGTCTCCTTTGGGTATGGAGTCAGGAGAGGCCCCTTGGGCCGGAAAGATACGAATGAGCTAATTATGAGCCACGCCACACACTGGACAGCTCTGGGCAGCACAGAGTCCTTGAGAGGATTAAGTTCAACCATGAAGTGGAGGTGTCTGTCCACTGTGCCCTGCGTTGCTCGATAAGGCTGACTGCTGAGGGAGGGATGCTGGGAACTAGGCACCATGCCCAGTCCTTCCTTCTTATCTCAGAAGGCACTGAGAAACCCTGACAGAGGCCTGTATTTAATTTAATTTGATAACTAGTGATCCAGAGGGGTTGCTACACAAGGCCACAGGCTCAGAGTTCCAACGCAGGCGTGAGCTTCCACATTGTGTGGCATCTTAACTACTGGACTGTTGATCTCCTCCTCCTCCTCTTCCTCCTCCTCCTCCTCTTCCTCCTCCTCCTCCTCTTCCTCCTCCTCCTCTTCCTCTTCCTCCTCCTCTTCCTCCTCCTCCTCCTCCTCTTCTTCTTCTTCATCATCATCATCACCATCATCACCATCATCATTATTATTCATTAAAAATGAGGCTATTTGGTACTTCAATGACAATTATCCATAAGAGCTGAAACTCGCCAGATGGTGGTGGCACACACCTTTAATCCCAGCACTTGGGAGGCAGAGGCAGGCGGTTTTCTGTGAGTTCGAGGCCAGTCTGGTCTATAGAGTGAGTTCCAGGTCAGCCAGGTCCACACAGAGAAACCCTGTCCCGAACACACAAAAGCAGCAAGGAAAAAGTGCTGAAATGCTTGGCTCTGTCCCCGGGCCTCTGTGCGCCTCCTGAAGACAGCCACTTCACCACTGTCAGGTTGGGGGCCCAGCTGAACCAAGACGCAGGGACCCCACCTCTCACCACTGAGGCAGGTGCTGGAGCTGAGCAGTGAGGACCCAAGTTTAGCTCTCCAGCACCCATGTGAAAGGACTTTAATAACTGGGGCCCTGTGAATTTCTTACTAGAACCCAATTGTAAGGACTATTCATCCGGTCCAGACTTCACTCCGACCTGACAGTTCTGGAATCCTTTGCCCGTGGGTCATTTAGTGTCATGCAGCTGCTAAATCAGGAAAAAGACTAGAAAGCCAAGCTAACTGACAGCCCCTCGAGCCAGCACAACCTGCTATCTACAGCTTTCACAGGGCCTTCCTCCTGTGGGCTAAGACAGGACAGATGCTACCAGGCTGGTAGCCACCCCCACAGCCACTCACTGCCCCACACACCGCTCACGGTCCCCAGCCACTCCCACAATGCCTCCCTTACCTTCCCAAAGGACAGTCCAAGACCAGCACAGTCCAAGCAGGAACAATCTGGACTCAAAGGCCACCAGATCAGCTTCCGCTACCAGGGCCTGGCCCCTCCTCCTTGTTAAAGGGACAGCTCCTGATTCTGGGGTCCTGAAGAGGACTCACAACAAAAATGACCAAGATGAACTCGTGGGGATATCCAACTCTCTCTGTCTTCCTCATGCAGCTCATGGCTCATGAACGAGCCGGGCTCACCTGGCAGGTGGAGAAATGGAGGTTCAGAAAGCATACACCCACAGGGGCTGGCCAGCAAGTGGTACAACGAACCCCTTATCTTGGACTCCTTCATAACACAGACATGCCAGGTCTGACTCGGGGTTCAGAGCTGTTACTGGGTCAGGACACTTGCCCTGGTCCACACTGGGGTCAGCTTATGTTTGAGACAAGAAAACAAAGATGCAGGCCAGGCATGGTGGCACATGTCTTTAATGCCAGTACTTGGGAGGTAGAGACAAGCGGATCTCTGTGAGTTCAAGGACAAGATGGTATATAGAGCAAGTTCCAGGACAGTTTAGGGCTACATAGAGAGACCCTGTTGAAAGAGAGAGAGACAGACAGAAAGAGACAGAGAGAGACAGAGAGATAGAGAGACAGAGAGACAGAGAGAGGAGGAAGGAAGGAAGGAAGGAAGGAAGGAAGGAAGGAAGGAAGGAAGGAAGGAAGGAAGGAAGGAAGGAAAGAAGGAAGACAGAAAGGAGACAGGACGAGCCAAGCCAGCAGCAGTCCCGTTCTCCAGTCTGGGTAGGAAGAGTGACTTTACATCATGTCCCCACCCATTTCACGGCCAGCAGAGGAAGCCTGGGTGTTATTTACTGTTCAGAGCAACAGTTGTTCACTCCTTCACACACTCAATAAATAAATATTTAGCCAGGCAGTAGTGGCTCACGCCTTTGATACCATCACTTGGGAGGCAGAGGCAGGCAGATTTCTGAGTTTGAGGCCAGCCTGGTCTACAGATGAGTTCCAGAACAGCCAGGGCTACACAGAGAAACCCTGTCTCGAAAAACCAAGAAAAGAAAAGAAAAGAAAAGAAAAGAAAAGAAAAGAAAAGAAAAGAAAAGAAAAGAAAAGAAAAGAAAAGAAAAAAAAATGAAAAAGAAAAAATAAATAAATATTCACCTACCACCCACCAAGTCCTGAGACCTTTGACCTCAAACAAGATAGTGTGTCCCCTGCCTTCTCCCAGGCCTCACTGTGCCCTTGCTCTAGGAGGTAGGAGCAGGTGGGATGTTGGGGTGGAGATCGGCAGGGAATGCAGAGTTCTGGGGTCATAGAGGGACTGAAGAGAGTCTGGGGAGATGGCTCCGGGGAGACGGCATGTGTGAGAATCCCAGTGTGTCTCTCCAGCCCCCATGGAACAGGGCCAGATGAGGCAGTGTGTCTCTAATCCCGGCACCATGGGAGGTCTGAACTTTCAGCCCTGTTAGTCTAGTCAAATCTGTGTGCTCCAAGCTCCACGGTCAGACTCTTATAGCCCTTCTGTCCCCAACCTACTGGACAAGGCTGAGACCCTGGAGTGAAGCCTGAGCCTCAGTTTCCCCAGATATAAAATGAGAAGAAGGACCAGGCAACACAGGCGTCCTGTGTCTTCCTTGGGGACTCATGACCTCTCCCCTCCCAGGATTGATGATTAAACCCTGGCTACCTGGAGTGACGGAGAGCCGCTGAGCCGTGATCTATGACTAGGACCCCACCCAACTCACCTCTGCCCTCACGTTAACCCATCCCCCATCCTTGGCAATCGGCCAGTCTTGCACAAGATACTGGGGACACAAAAGGACAGAAGAAAGTCTCCATAGCACACTCCTGTGTACACACATACACGCACACACACACACACACACACACACACACACACACACACCACAGGATGGGAGGGGGCCTGGCTAAGTGGTTAAGAGCTGGTGCAGCCTTTGAAGAAGACTCAAGTTCAGTCCCCAGCTCACACCAGCCTGTAATTCCAGATTCGGCGGTTCTGATGCCTCCGTGGGCACCTGTACTCATGTGCACACACCCACACACACCATACACATGACTAAAAATAATAAACTAGGCAGGGAGAGAGCACACCTTTAATCCCAGCACCTGGGAGACAGAGGCAAGCAGATCTCTGTGAGTTCGAAGCCAGCCTCGTCTATACAGAGAGTTCCAGGACAACCAGGGCAACACACAGAAACCCAGTCTCCAAAAACCATAATAATAATAATAATAATAATAATAATAATAATAATAATAATATACCTTTTTGATTTTTGAGACAGGGTCTCCCTATGTAACCCTCACTGGCCTGGAACTCACTATGTAGATCAGGCTGGCCTTAAACTCAAAGAGATCTTCTTGCCTCTGCCTCCCCAGTGCTAGGATTAAAGGCATGTACCACTATGTCAAACTAAATCTTTTTTAAAAGAAAAAAATCTGTACAGCTTGTTCTTCATGTGGGTCCCTTAACAGCTAGAGCAGGGGCTGTCTCTGACTCTGTTGCCTGCCTTCGGATCCCTTTACCATAGCTGGGCTGCCCTGTCTGGCCTCAGTGGGAACGGATGCACTTAGTCCTGCTGTGACGTGATGTACCAGGGTGAATTGGTACCATGGGGGAGCCTCCCCTTCTTTGAGGAAAAGGGGGATGAGAGAATGGGGGAGGGGTGTGAGGGTGGGACTGGGAGGAAAGGAGGGAGGGGGCCGTGATCAAGTTGTAAATTTAATTAATTAATTAATTAAATGGAAAAAGGAAAAAATATTAAGTTATTTAAAAAGCCAAGTGCTGATACACCTGTAACCTCAGCACCTCGGAGGCTGAGACAGTAGGATTGCCATGAGTTCAACATCAGGAATTGCTGCATAGCAAGACTGTCTCAAAACACGGGGGGCAGGAGGGTTTGCCAGGCACAGTTGTCACCAAGCAGATGATCTGAGTTCAGTTCCCAAGACCAGCATGGTATAAGAACAGAATTGATGCCAAAAAAACTCTGGTCTACACACACACACACATATACACACACATATACATACACACACACACATGCACACATATGCACATACATACACATATATACACACATATGCACACACATATACACACACAGACACACACATGCACACACAGGCACACAGATAAAATAAATAAACAAATGTAATTTTTAAATTTTCAATGAAAACAGAAAAGAAACAGCAGACTAGGCTCAGGGCTCCTCTGGGGAGGAATGCACTCAGCATTCAGAACGCAGATCTCGGAGCCAGACTGTGTGCTCACAGGAGCTACACCACTTCCTGGCTGAGTAACCCTAGGGAAGTCAGTCAGCCTCTCTGTGCCTTGCTTAGCTGTGAGGAGAGATACTGGCTCCTCTCCTGGGCGAGCTGATGTGTGTGTAAGACACGGGGCTGCAGCTGGTGCTCCGTTGTCATTCCGATGGCTGGAAAAGAAGTCACCTGAGACTAGAGCAGAGGTGGCAAAGCCGCTGTGACGTCATGCCATCACAGAACGTACTACGACCTGGACAAAAACCATCCAGCTGATCCGGAACACGTTCGGAGAAACCAAGTCCATTGCTCAAAGTCACAGTTGCTGGCTGTGATGGGGGAGGGGAGGGGAGGGGCTGGCACGGACAGCCAACCGCCGTGTTTGTCAGCCAGCTCCTGTCCCTGACACCTCAGGCCACCAAGCAGCCTCCGTGTCCAGTCTCCGGGTTGTTCATTAACCCTCACCTCATCCCAACTTGGCACCTTGTTCCCAGGACAAACGGACCGGTCTGCTGTGGTGGCTGGAGCCTCTGACACTTGCCAGCCACCCTCAGTCACAAGCCTCACCTCATCCCCTTCCTTGCATGACTTCTGAGCCACGAGGTGGGAACAAGGACCAGGCAGGTTAAGCCACCAGGGATCCAGATCTTCCCACACACAACACAACGTGACTCCTTGGCCAAGTTCAAAGACTCCCCATCCCTGACCAAGAAGTTTGACCACTGAAGACCAGAGAATCCCACCTGAGGGCATTATTTCCATCAGCCACGCTGGGCCATACCATCCTCTCCGGAAGGCCACTGTCCTGTGGTTACAGTGTCCTCCCTCTCTGTTGCCATCCAGGCCCCAGGAGCCCTCAACTGAACCTTGGGTATATTTGGGTTTGAAACTCTGGTAGAGACACTTCCTCAAAACAGTTCATTCCCAGATCAAGGGGTCAGGTGCAAAAAGCTAATGTGACTAGTTGGGTCAGCCAGCCCAGAGACCAGGGACCAAGCTCTGAGGGACATTTAATCTGGGCGCGCCTCCCAAGAGACTTAAAAACTAACTTATAGTTAAACACTAGATATATAGTGCTGCATGCCTGTAATCCCGGCACTTGGGAGGTGGTGGCAAGATAAGGATATCCTTGGCTACAAAGGAAAGTCAAGGCCAGCCTGGGCTACATGGGATGCTGCCTTAAAACAAACAAACTTCATAGTTAATATGGGCACAGTGATGTATATACCTCTAATCCCAGCACCCAGGAAACTAAAGCTGAAGAACGGAGAGTTTGGGGCCAGCCTGGGCTACATAGCGAGACCATCTCATAGAACAAAACCCCTTGGACTTCAGAGAAACAGAAAGAGTTTGCGACAGTTGAAAACATTGGAGTGGGGGGATGGGGAAGCCCATGAAGGGAGGGCTTGGGCTGGGGGAACAGAAGGTTCCCAGGTTACTACTGGCTGCTCTGATCTCCTGTAGGCTGCTGCAACCCTTAGGAGAAGGGGAAAAAAAACCCATCAAATTGACAATTTTGTCACCTCAAAAAAAGCACTCCCCTTACCTAAGAACAAAGTCATGTGAGACAGAATCAGAAAGGCTTTGTCTGCCCGTGCTCTTGGGGTGTGAGGTTTTCTGTCAAGGCCCTCTCTTTGCCTGCCAGTGAGCTGTGGCCAGGTCTCTTTCAGGGCGCTTGACCTGGCCGGCTCTCCACGTCCATCATGGGTCACCATAGGTCATGATAACTCCCAGGAGAGGCTCCGGCGATTGCCAGACCCTGACCTTAGCTTGCTGGCTGATTTTACACATTAGCAAAGACTGTTTGTCACTGGGAATGACGCACAGTGGGAGTCAGGGAGCTGTCAGTGCCACCAGAAAGACCCAGGAGAGTTCTGGGAGGTCCCCTCCCATTCAGTGAAGGTTGCAGCAGGTGACCTCAGGGGAAAGAACTTGACGTTGCCAGGTCCTCAGCTGGTGCCACAGAGTCCAGAACAAGGGAAGGAGACCTCATTGTTCATTTGACACAGGGTTTCTCTATGTAACAGCCCTGGCTTTCCTGGAACTCACTCTGTAGACCAGGCTGACCTCGAACTCATCTGCCTCTGCCTCCTGAGTACTGAGATGAAAGGCATGTGCCACCATGCCTGGCCTCTTTTCTCTTTAAAAGAATGTTTTTAAAAATGCTTTTAGGGGCTAGAGAGATGGCTCAGTAGTTAAGAGCACTG
>CM052721.1:42594146-42734187 GCA_028551405.1 Uromys caudimaculatus
AAAAAAAAAAAAAAAAAAAAAAAAAAAAAAAAAAAAAAAAAAAAAAAAAAAAAAAAAAAAAAAAAAAAAAAAAAAAAAAAAAAAAAAAAAAAAAGAAGAAGAAGAAGTGCTAACTTAAAAAAAGAAAAGTTTTTAGTCAGGCAGTGATGTCGAACATCTGTAATCCCAGCACTTGGGAGGCAGAGGCAGGCGGATTTCTGAATTCGAGGCCAGCCTGGTCTACAGAGTGGGTTCTAGGACAGCCAGGGATACACAAAGAAACCCTGTCTTGAAATAGTAATAATAACAACAACAACAATAATAATAGATGTTATATTTATTTTAGGGGGTTTCATGTGCACTGTGGCACACCTGTAGAGGTCAGATGACAATCTGTGGGAGACAGTTCTCTCTTTCTACTATGTGGGTCCCTGATATGGAAATCACCAGGCTTGACAGCAAGTGTCTTTACCCACTGAGCAATCCTACCAGCCATTTTTTTAGACATTTTTTTTTTTAAAGAGAGTCTCATGTATCCAAGGCTGGCTTTAAATCCACTAGGTAGCTAGTGATGACCTCGAACTCCTGATCCTCTTGCCTCTGCCTCCCAAGTGCTGGGTTTATGGATGCTTGTCACCACACCTGGCCACTTTTTTTTTCTCTAGAGGCTTATTCTCTTTCTGCATCTCAGTCCGCCCTCAAACTTGCAGCAATTCTCCTGCCTAAACCCCCCATGTGCTAGGATGACAGGCATGAGCCTACATGCCCATTTGACACTTCTCGGGGGTATGTTTCAGTAGCAGTTAACTAAAACATGTTTTGTAAACCAGGTTTGGTAGGGTGCAGCTTTAATCCAAGCACTCAGGAAGCAGAGGCAGGCAGATCTCTGTGAGTTCAAAGCCAGCCTGGTCTCCAGAGCAAGTTCCAGGACAGCCAAGGCTACACAGAGAAAATCCTACATTGAAAATCCAGCAAACAAATGAACAACAACAAAACACGTTTTGTACATTTGAGTCCTGGCCACAGTGCCATGAGGCGAGAAGAGCGAGTGTCACTCCAGTGACCTGGCGTGGCTCCTCAGACTCAGCCACTGAATTCTGGAGCTGTTCCATCTCCTGAGCTTGATGTTCTTCTTCACTCTGATGACACCCAAGAAACATCTCCAGAAATTGCCCAGTGTCCCCTGGGTACAAAAATCACACTGCCCTGAGGACAACTATGCTGGATCGGGGTGTGGGAAGGAGGTGTCTGCAAACAGGTTGGCAAAGCGGGTGAGTGTGGGGGCCGGGAATCCAGCTCAACTGGTAGACGGCTTTCCTGGCATCCTTCAGGACCCGAGTCTGATCCTCGGTACCATGTGAAGTGGGCAGAGTTGGCACATGCCTGTAATCCCAGCTTTCCAAAGGTGGAGGCAGGAGGATCAGGAGTTGAAGAGCATCTTCAGCTACTAGGGGTAAGTCGGGGGCCAGCCTGGGCTACATGAGACCCTGACTCAAATTTCATCTGAAAAATGAAATCTAGGCCCTTCAGGTGTGTCCAAACTGCCCAACCTTGTCACCGCCTGTCCCCAGCCCAACCACTCTCTAAATACTATGAGTCCCAAGTGTCCCCTGGGTTCAATTCCCAGCATCCTCAGCTACCCTCTGGCCCTGTTGACTCTCAGCAGACACCATCCTCCAAGCCTGTCCTCATCTACAACATGGACTAAGGGAATCCACCCACTCGTGTGTGAGACCCACGTGAGACCCACACACAGGAGGTACATGATGTGGGACCAGACCCCCGTTGCTCTGGCATTGAGATGCTGGCACAAGGTGGCTGTGTCCACACATGGGCTTTGTGTCATCCATGCATGTCATCCTGGCTTGCCTACCCCTGTCCCTGACCCACACCTGTGGTCATCCCCAATGTGGATGATCAGAAGGAACAATGACACCACAGGCCAGAAAAAGAAGTAGACGGGGCTGGAGAGGTGGCTCAGCCGTTAAGAGCACCAACTGCTCTTCTGATGGTCATGAGTTCAAATCCCAGCAACCACCTGGTGGCTCACAACCATCTGTAATGAGATCTGAGACACCTCAGCCGAGCAGGGCTGGAGCGAGTGGGGCCAGAGCAAGCGGGGTCCTGAGTTCAATTCCCAGCAACCACATGATGGTTCACAACCATCTGTACAGCTACAGTGTACTCATATACATAAAATAAATAAATCTTTAAAAAAATTAAACAAATCTTTAAAAAAAGAAAAAGAAGCAGATGGTGTGTGTGTGTGTGTGTGTGTGTGTGTGTGTGTGTGTGTGTGTGTGTGTGTGTGTGTTTATGCCTGTGGACACACAGGCCTCTGCACATAGCCAGGAACAGGCAGGCCAGAGGCGGTGATGGTGATGATGGTGATGATGGTGATGGTGGTGATGATGATGATGATGGTTACTAGTACTGATTCTCAGAGTAATGGTGATAGTGTTGATGCTGGTGTCCATAGTGAATAGAGACGGTGATAATGAAGACTACTAACATGGGCTACTTGTTCAATTTCAAGTCTCTCACCTAACACAGGCTCACCTGTTCAAAGCCTGGGACCGAGGTATCCGTGTCATCCCCATTTAAACATGAACAGAGGCTGTCGAGGCCAAGGTTCTTGCCCAGAGTCATGTATCTAGTAACAGCAGAGCTAAGACTTGAACCCAGATCCCCTTTGTCTTACCCATATGCCCTTTTATATGAAGAGCATGGGGGGGTTGGCAGTAAGCAAGGGGTGTCAATCACAGGGCTGGGCATCAACCCCCCAAGTCCCGCCTCTCACTCTCTCTGAGAGCCGTGCCTCATTTCCACTCTGTATAGACCTGTTATGTGGTTTGACACTAATTTGGGGTTAGGTGGCTGAGCCCTGTACTCCCGCCCCTTTTCTTTTTATTTTGAGGCAGTATCTCACCCCTTAGCCCAGGCTGTCCTCAAAGTTGTAGTCCTTCTGCCTCAGCTTCTACTGTGCTGGGATCGTGGGTGAGCTGCCATGTGGCTGGGCTGTGGCTGTTTCTTGGCCATATACTATGTGTCCAGCATCTTCCTGGTTTTTCTGTTATTCTGGGATTGACCCCCCCACCCCCCGGGACCCTGGCAAGGGTTCTTCAGTGCTGCACCCCCCACTGGGAAATGAGTGTCTTCATCTGCAAGTGAAAAAACGGGGAGAGAAGGTGAGGCGGACAGAGTTGGAGGGCAGAATGCAATGTGGGCAGGAGAGCAGGCCTGAATGCCCTCCCCTGTGGCCGCCCAGCCCCGGCATGGACCAGGGGGCGGGGCTTGCTTGGGGCGGGGCCTACCTGGGCCCTCATTGGCTGCCCGGAGGCTCAGCCCGGAGATTAAAGCCCTGGAGTGCCCTGCCAACTTTCTACCCTCCCAGGACACAGACACAATCTACCCCTCTTCGCTCGCTCTGTCCAGCTCCTCCTGTGCCGGGTATGTAGTCCCCAGCCTCAGTCTCATCCCAAGATTGACAGCCAGGGACACCCAGAGCAGGGTACCAGGGAAGGGGAGAGGGACCGAGGCTCATCCAGTTCAAGTCTCCGTGTTCTGATCTGTAAAATGGGACGATGGTAGGATCTTCTAGATCAGGATGTCACCGGGGCGGCATGTGACAGGCTGTCTTTGCCGAGTGCTCACATGAGCCAAATGACAAGGAAGGGACTTCTGCCCTAGAGCCCATGCCACACCAGCCACCTTTGCAGAGACCCCCTGCGCCTTTTTCTTTCGCAGGTCATACCACCTATGGAGCCGGGTGGGACTGGCCTCTGGGGGTGGGAATCAGTACAGAGTACCCTGCCCATTTTCCCAAAGGTTCCCAATGCTGCAGCCTGGGACAGGGACCAGGCAGGGCTCCCCAAAGCCACCTGGAAGGGGTCTGCGTGGTGGAAACCATCCACTAGCCAGAGGCTGCATCAGCTGGGCCTTTTAGATCCAGGGAAGGCCCAGTATAACAGGATGGGGCTAGCTAGGACAAAGCAAACAAATTTGGAGGTACTCTTGATGTGTGCCATTCTCCCCAACTGTCTTTCAAGGGGACCCTGAGGTCCCATTAGCCCTGTCATGCAGCCTCTCCTGTGCGGAGGTTCCCTCTCAGTGTGGGAACTGTGATGGGTGGGCCAGGGGTCGCTGTTGCCTCTTCCCCGTGCCAGAAAAAAAATCTATAATTCTATTTAAAGAGAGAGAGTGCGCCTTTCAGAGCTTGATATTGGTCTTTGTGTGTGTGTGTGTGTGTGTGTGTGTGTGTGTGTGTGTGTGTGTGTGTGTGTGTGTTGCTTTGAAACAGGATCCTATGTAGCCCAGGATGGCCTCGAACTCCCTACATAGCCAAGGTTGACCTTAAATGCCCAATCCTCTTGCTTTTACCTCCCAAGTGATGAGATTACAGGTCTGCACCAAGCCCAAAGTCCATTTTTTTTTTTCAAAACTATGTATTTGTTGAACACCAGGCATGGCAGGGCACACCTGTGATCCCAGCAGTTGGGAGACTGAGATAGGAGGATCCAAGGTTCAAAGCTAGCCTAGGGTACATGGTAAGAACATACTGAGATTTTTTAAAAAGCATGTGTGGGGTTGGAATATGGCTCAATCTTCAAAGGGCTTCCTGTGAAAGCATGAGGACCTGTGTTCATATTTCCAGAATGCACGTCAAAAATGTCGAGCTCAGCAGGGCAGTGGTGGCGCACACCTTTAATCCCAGCACTTGGGAGGCAGAGGCAGGTAGATTTCTGAGTTCGAGGCCAGCCTAGTCTGCAGAGTGAGTTCCAGGACAGCCAGGGCTACACAGAGAAACTCTTGTCTCAAAAAAACAAAAAATAAATAAACACATAAGTACATAAACAAACAAATAAATAAGTAAAATGCCAAGCTCAGCAATAAAAGACTACCATCCCTGCACTAGGGAACAAGAGACAGGAAGACCACCAGGGACCTCTGGGAACCTCAAGGAACCTTAAGGGACCTCAGGGAGCCTCTGGGAATCTCAGGGAGCCTCTGGGAACCTCTGGGGACCTCAGGGGACCTCTGGGAACCCTAGGGGACCTCCAGGGTTCTCTGGCCAGCCAGTTGGACTGAATCAGAGAGCTCCCAGCTCAGTGCAAGCCCTGTCTCAAAAAATAAGTTGGAGCGCAACTGAGGACGATACCGACCGATGTTGGCCTCTGGTCTTTGCACACGTATATATACACATGGGCACATGCACGCACAGGTGCACACTGCTGAGCATGGAGGGGGGCTATGGACCTGAAGGCCATTCTTTACAGGTACCCCACTGGGCCCATTTCTTTTGTGTCTGCTGACATGCTCTGAGATCATGGGAACAGGTCAGCTGGGGTTGGTTCCTGGGGAGTTTGCAGAAACAGAATATGGCTGACCCTGGCCGCGTTCATGGCTAATTCTGAGCCTGTTTGAAAAAGCCCCTTCCCCTGAACTTGCCCAAGGCTGCAGCCTAAGGACATTTCTAAGCTCGTGACCTTCCAACTTTGGGGGACAAAGTTGAGGGCTTGGCCACCTATTTGGCCACTAGGTAGTCAGAGCTGAGATTTGATTTGGTGTCCTTTCCTTATCATTATGGGTACAAAAGAGGGGTCATAGAGCCCAGGAGGGCAGCTTTTCTTGACCCCCTGTATCTCTTCCCTACCCTCCCCCAGCCATGGCTGCCCAGGAGTGCCTGCACGTGAAGACCCCGCTTCGTGACAGCATGGCATTGTCCAAAGTGGCCCGCACTAGCGTGTTCCTAAAAATGGACAGCTCCCAGCCCTCGGGCTCCTTCAAGATCAGAGGCATTGGGCATCTCTGCAAGATGGTACATGGCAGGGTGGCATCCCGGCAGGAGGGGCAGTCCCTCCTGCCTGACAGTTGTAGAGGCAGGTGTGCAGATATACACCCAGGACTCCAAACTGAGGCAGGAAGGTGGAAAGTGAATGCTATCCCAGAGTGCATAGCAAGAACCTGTCTCTAAGGAGATAATAATAGTTTTAGGGTGTGGGGTTTAGACAGCTCAGTGGTTAAGAGCACTGGCTGCTTTTGCAGAGGACCCGAGCTCAGTTCCCAGCACCCACATGGTGGCTCCCAACCAACTATAAATCCAGTTCCAGGGGATCCAACGCCCTCTTCTGATTTCCAGAAGCAACTGCACTCACGTGCACATAATTCAAAATACATAAATACTGGGCTGGAGAGATAGCCCAGTGGTTAGGGGCTCTTACTTGGAGCTCTCTCAGAAGAACCACGGTCACCCTCAGCATCCAAGTCAGTGAGTGGCTCACCTGTAACTCCAGCTCTGGGGCATCTAATGCACTCCTTCGCCCTCTACAGGTAGTACGTACACACCGACACAAAGACACATAAATAAAACAAATCATAAATAAATAAAATTTTTAAAGAAAATAATTTTAGAACAGGTTACACATATCAGGGCTCTCTCTGACTCTCTCTGGCTCTCTCTGACTCTCTCTGGCTCTCTCTGGCCACCCACACAGGTCCCTACAGACTGACACCTGCTTCCTTGCCCCAGTTAAATCTCCTTGGGGAAGATAAACCTGAGGGAGTGGTTCAGATTCTAAGTGGGTGGGATGAGCCTAGGCAGGGACTTGGGGGTGGCTGACCCTTCCTCTTGTCTCCACAGAAGGCAAAACAAGGCTATAAACATTTCGTCTGCTCTTCAGGTAAGTCCCCAGGTAGCTTACTTTCCCTTCCTACCCTGGTCTGCGTGTCCTGTGGCCACTTCTCTCTGGGCCCTGGTCTCTCAGTCATGTGTCCATTCATAGCCACTCAGATTTGGGGTCCCAGAATGAGGCAGAAGTCACTCTGCAGATAAGCAGCTCCACCTGAGGTCCCAGACCCTCCTTCCTGACCCACCCTCTCCACTGACAGCGGGCAACGCAGGCATGGCGACTGCCTACGCTGCCAGGAGGCTGGGCATCCCAGCCACTATTGTTGTGCCCAGCACCACACCTGCCCTCACCATCGAGAGGCTCAAGAATGAAGGGGCCACAGTTGAAGTGACGGGGGAGGTGAGTGCAGACCCGTCATGGGCGGCAGGGCTGGGGAGGGGGGGCTGGTAACTGGATGGAGTCCCTCATCATCTCAGTCTCTTCCTGCCCCTACCCCTGCAGATGCTGGATGAGGCCATCCAACTAGCCAAGGCTCTGGAAAAGAACAACTCAGGTTGGGTGTACATCTCCCCCTTCGATGACCCTCTCATCTGGTAAGTTGGAGCCACCCCACTCCCCACTGCCATGTGTGGTTTCTGCTCATGGTCTCTCGAACACACCCAATGTGCGTTAGGAGAAGCTAGGGAACATCGGTGGAGATGGCTCTCATGTGTCAGCATCTGCCATGAGCGACTGAAGCTAGGCCCCTGGGAACCCTGGGAGTCGGGGGGAATAAGCATCTAACGATGCGTCCACTGGTGGGCAGGAAATGGGGGCTTATCCACCAACCCCCAGAGCCATCTCCTCTCTCCAGGGGGTCTTGTCTCCTACACAATCAGTGTCCTGTAAGGCCCAGGCTAGGCAGCAGGGAGGTCAGAGGCCAGGTTCATCATTGCCTGGGATAGAAGTTAATACAGACCTTAGCTGGCATCTTTGGCCAGCCATTGTGTCTTCGGGAAGCCCTGACCTGACCCTGCCACCCTTCTCCTGCCCAGGGAAGGCCACACTTCCCTTGTGAGGGAGCTGAAGGAGACGCTGAGTGCCAAGCCCGGAGCCATTGTGCTGTCTGTGGGCGGTGGAGGCCTGCTGTGCGGAGTGGTCCAGGGGCTTCAGGAGGTGGGCTGGGAGGATGTGCCCATCATCGCCATGGAGACCTTCGGCGCCCACAGCTTCCATGCTGCCATCAAGGAAGGAAAGCTTGTCACCCTGCCCAAGATCACCAGGTGAGCCTGGGGCACCTCTCCATCACACAAGCAGCGGAACTGAGACTTTGGTCGTTTGCCCAAAGCCGCACACCCACAGGTGGCCCGTCTGGGCCTTGAACATGAGTCTGTTCTTTATGTGACAGTGGTTAAGTGATGTCAACCATTTCTTGAGGTCCTCACCCTTCATTTCTTTGCTGCTCTCTTGTCTGGTCTCTGAAATGTGCTGGTCCTAGCTGATCCTAGACACAGCATGGGGGAAAACGCCCTCTTGCCTGCAAAGAATTTGTAACCGAACCCCACACCAGCAGTTTAAACCAAATTGAACCCTAGTTCTCTTAGGGGCAACTCCTTGGAGATGGAAGCTGAATTTTGTTTGTTTGTTTGTTTGTTTGTTTGTTTGTTTTTCAAGACAGGGTTTCTCTGTGTAGCCCTGGCTGTCTTGGAACTCACTCTGTAGACCAGGCTGGCCTCGAACTCAGAGATCCACCTGCCTCTGCCTCCCAAGTGCTGGGATTAAAGGCGTGCGCCACCACTGCCCGGAGGAAACTGAATTTTTTGAGTCTCTCGTCCCATCAGTCTGTGTTGACCTAGGGTCCAGAGTGGTTGCTCTCATGCCAGCCACCACACCCGCACTCCATCTGAGAAGAGGAAGTGAGAGCAGAAGCATGCTCCTAAACTTTAAAGACAAAGTGGAGCTGCTCCCCAGCTGACAGTGGGGTCACACCCAGCAGATCAATCACTAGAGCTGAGAGTGCTGTGAGCTAGTTGAACCTGGCCTGCTGGACACCCTACCTAAGCTGTTTGGTACACGGTACCAAACTGGCTGTTTCTTGCTGATAGGCTAATGGAGAGCTGTGGCTCATGGTTGCCACCCAGCAGCCCAAGAGCGGATTGTACTGCAAACCCGTAGTCTGGGAAAAAGTCCAAGTTCAACTCTCAAAGTCCAGTTTGTACCAAGTGTGGATGGTTTTTTTGCCACTACAACATTGAACTCTCACAGACCAACCCTTAGAAATCAGAGCTGTAGCCGGGCAGTGGTGGCACACGCCTTTAATCCCAGCACTTGGGAGGTAGAGGTAGGCGGATTTCTGAGTTCGAGGCCAGCCTGGTCTACAGAGTGAGTTCCAGGACAGCCAGGGCTACACAGAGAAACCCTGTCTCAAAAAAAAAAAAAAAAAATCAGAGCTGTTTGTACTTCCTCTTATGCATCGGGCAGAGCTTGGTCACATGGCCACACCTAGCTGCAAGGGAGGCTGGTAAGGTTTGCACTAGGCATCCACAAGTACAGTTAGTAGGGATTTTAAGGGAGAGGACGGCTTCTGTTGTAGGGAACACTGGATCAGTTAAGAGATTCTTCCAGATTTCCGGGCACGATGTCCCTATTGGGACCAATACTGGCCTGCTACCACTCTTCTTTCCTGCCAGATGGAATATGGGTGCAGTAGCTGGTACTCCAGCAGCCATTTTGGACCCTAAGTTAATATGACTCTGGGGCAGCTATTGCCTCATCTGTTTCCCATTCTATAAAACTGAGCTTGGAAAGCGTGTGATACCTGGTACTTTAGGAAGGACTAGCTCTCCCTGTCTGTTAGGGTGTGAGAGGGCTGTTTGAGAACCTCAACTAATCCATGGGACCAAGGAGTCCCTCTGGGAGGTTCCCTGGAAGAGGCGGCCAGTAAGCCAAGCAGGTGGACATTACAAGCTGGGGACAGCAGGGTCTTCAGGCATCTGAGTCAGGCCAGTTTGATGCCCTAGACCGCTGTGCAGGTTCCTGGGGCTGGGCAGAGGCTGCCTACTCCCACTGCTCTCCTGAAGCCCCCACCTCTCACGAGCATCCTTCTACCTTGTCTCTTCCCATGCCCACCCTTCCTCATTCCCACCTCCCAGTGTCGCCAAGGCCTTGGGCGTGAACACCGTGGGGGCGCAGGCCCTGAAGCTGTTTTACAAACACCCCATTTTCTCTGAGGTCATCTCCGACCAGGAGGCGGTGACTGCCATTGAGAAGTTCGTGGGTATGTTCTGCGGGATCTTTCTGCCCTTGGTTTTCTCCCTCCTCAGCCTAGACTGTCTCATCAATGGAAGCTAAAGCCAGTCAGTGGGAAACATGAAAGCTGCTCATTCAAAACGGGAGCCTGGCAACCAGGAGAGCAGGGAGGACAAACTGGTTCTGAAAGTGCCAGTTGTGAGCTTTGTGGTAGCCAGGGTCAAAAGGGAGAAGACCAAGGTGAGCTGGATCTGGAGACATCTCTAACCTATGTCTCAGGGCTCAGCCTCGTAGACAGCCAAAGAGAACACACACTGGCGTTAATAATCTCAGCTTGCTGCCACGTATGAGAGTGACCTCGGGTGCCTGAGAACCCTTAGCACAGGCTGTAGAAACCGAGGCTGGGTTCTGAACAAACAGTCCCAGCCACAGTGAGATGCTGAGAGCTGACCAGCCCCTCCCCCGCAGATGATGAGAAGATCCTGGTGGAGCCCGCGTGTGGCGCCGCACTGGCCGCGGTGTACAGTGGTGTGGTATGCAGGCTGCAGGATGAGGGCCAGCTGCCAACCCCACTGGCCTCGCTGGTCGTCATTGTGTGTGGCGGCAGCAATATCAGCCTGGCGCAGCTGCAGGCACTCAAAGTGCAGCTGGGCCTGAATGGGTTGCCTGGGTGATATCTGCCGCCCGCTGCTCTGGTCACCCTGAGAGGGGTCGCCAGCACCCGAGTGGGGTGGCTGGCCATGCGCCTGACAGTGGGCCACCCTACTTTAACTGTGTTTATAATGTGCACTTTTCCATTGTAAATAAAAAATAAATTTATATTTATAGAGCAAAGGTCTTTTGAGCTTTGTTTGTTCTTGACATGGGGTTTATGTGCAACCCAGGCTGGCCTCAAACTGGAGATCCTCCTGCCTCATCCTCTTAGTGTTGGGAAGACCAGCTACCTTACCTTGCTCAGTCTCTACACCCAGCCATATCTCAGAGGAGGGGTGCTCCCCTCTCTCTGGGGACTTGGGTCTCTCAGTGGACACATCCATATGTCAGGAGAGGACCACAGCTAAGCCACACGGGGACCTAGGATGGGGCGCAAAGTAGCTGGGAGGTGCATAAGCAAGGCCACCACATTCTATTATGAAAACTTTACGGACAAGACAAGGACATCCTGAAACACCAGCGGCCCTACCCCGGTGTCTGGAAAACTAACCCTGTACAGGTCTGCAGGGCTGGGAAGGTGGAGTGAACCTGACACAGAAAACACAACCCCCGACGACCAACAAAATTCAGAACACATGGCAGGCCTGGGCTGGCTGGGGTAAAGCTACCCACATGTCTCAGGACCTCTGAGCCCCAAACAGGGGACTTGGTTTCATGTCGGTCTCTGAGTCCCACAGGGACTTAGTGGTTAGCAGGGCAGGCCAAACTAGGACCCAGAATATAGCACTTGAGACGGATGCTGAGCAGAAGGGTTGATGAACAGAAGAACTAACAGGGATAAATGGACGAAGAGATGGAGAAGAGACAGATGGGTGGACTGATGAAAAACAGAAAAAAGGCATGGTGGCCCATACATGTAAATCCAGCATGTGAGCAGTGAGGGCAGGTGGCCACAAGTTCAAGACCACACTGAGTTACAGAGCAAAACCAATAGGAAAGGAATGTGTTGTTCTGGATGGACAGATGGATGGACAGGCAGGTGGATGGGTGGGTGAGCAGGTGAGGATGGACAGATGAGAGACAGATGAGTGGATGGGTGGGGGGACGAACGGGCAGGTGGCTGGTGATACGGATGGACAGTGGGTGCATGGACTGACACAGGAGAGAAAGGACAGATGGAAGGAGACAGCAGTGGACAGACGGGTGTGGTGCCGCCTCACAAGGCCCGTTTAACCAAAGCACAGCCTGGGCCTCGCTGCCCATAGCACACAAGCAGGGACCCCCAGCAGGAGGCCAGGGGCAGGCATGGCTGGAGTAGGGTAGGAGTATGGGGTGATGGTCCATCCCTCCTGCTCAAAGAAGACTCAAGACCTTCCAGCTACAAGCAGCCACAAACTTTGGGTTTGGTTTTCAAGCTCCTGCACTTAGGAAAGCTGCCCAGAGGGGTGCCGGGGCCGCCTCCCAAGGTGATGGGCCTGCAGCCCAGTAGTGACAACCCTAATGCCCCCCATCAGGTCACATGCGCTGAGAGACCAGCACTTGAATGCTGCGCAGGGTCCCACCAGGCCCACAGCCAAGCATAAGCCCCAGCCTGCTGGTGACAGGGACAGGGAGGAAGAACCATGAAGGGGCAGAGGGCTCGGGGATGGCGTCAGCTCTGAGCCCACTGGTTGTTTTGTCCTTGTGAAAGAAACCACTAGGAGCAGTCTAGTGAAGACAGAACCCTGAGGGGTGGACGGCAGGTGTGTGACCCCACTGGCCACACAACATCAAGTCAGCTGGGCAGAGGCAGACTCTCAGTCCCATGGGACCCTGATGGGTGAGAACGTCCAAAGATCAGGCTGGCCCATGTGCAGCATGCTGTGGAAGGGCGATCTACTCCACTGGAAGGGAGGACACTGGTCCCACGTGGGGCCACTGGCTGCCAGCATGCTCATGGACTTAGCCAGTGTGAAGCTGGTCACCTGAGGGTCAGAGAGCACACCACTGAGCTGGTGGGGCCCAACTCTCCCAGGACCTTTCTTTAAAACACCATTCTAAAGCTGACCCCAAAGCAGATGTCCCCTTAAACTGACCCAACTTCAGCCCAGGTCTAACCTCTGACCCTGCACCTGTCTCACCCATCCTTTCCCGGGGCATGTGACAACTGGCTTAGGTGGCGAACCTTCACATCAATGCCACCATGGGCGCGCTGACGCAGGGCCTGAAATGGGTAGGAGCCGTTGGCGGGGTTGAGGTCAGAGCGGGCAGAGATGGCATTCTCTGCGTTGGGCTTCGGGCTGCAGGCTTCACACAGCGACAGAGGGTCGTGAAGGAAATCATTATACCTGGGTGGGAAGGAAGGGATGGCAGTCACCCTAGGAAAGGCCAAGCTCCTTCGCCCTCAGAGTGGCCTTGAAACTTCCTGAACTTTCTGGGCTTATCCCAACACCAGCCTTGGCTTGGGCAGGGCCAGATGTAGACGACCCTCACCCCTCCACCAACCGGGTCACCCCAGCCTTATCACTCAGCTCTTCCTGGGGAGGCTCTCCCAGACCCTCCTCCAAGCAGGTCAGACCCCTGGTCTGTTCCTTGATAGCATCTGTAAGGACTCAGGGTGCCCAGCCACACGTCAGCTCCAGCCTGGGTTCTGGGCAGGCATCTCCACCTCCCAGGAGAAGGGGACTCCCCAAGGCTGGTAGAGAGCAGGCCCCATCTGCAGACCAAGGCTGGTTGGCGGCAAGGTTCAGTGGTAGTCATGCAGAGGTGACTGACTCTCCATGCCAAACCTGGAGTGTGCTAACCCACCTCATGAGCCGGATCATGGTGTCTATGTCCTCCACCAGTGATTGGTTCCTCTGGAAGATCTTGGCTCGAGGGTTCTTGGTGTAGGAGAACCAATCTCCATACTGGGCCACCAGGGCCTGCAGTCCACTAGCGTTGAATACAGTTTCAAAGTACCTGCTGGGACAAGGGTGGTCACCCACAACTCCCACTGGCCACACAGCTGGTTGTGGTTGGCATGGGAGTGGGGGTCACAGTGGGACAGCTGTCACTGCAGTTAGGTTGTGGCACGACCCTCCTGTCCTATAGAGGATGAACTCTGGGCTCTAGAGTCAAATCTTACTTCACTATTCTCTGACCATGGAGCTGGCATGAGTCAGGACCCCTGCCTCAGTTTCCACATCCATGGAATGAGAACAGATGGCTGCACTTATGTATCACGGTCATAAGGACCCAATGCCAGTCTGGGATAGCACAGGACATAAGGTAGCTCTGAAGAATCCAGCTAAGACTGGCTTCATGAGACTGAGGCTACCCCAGCCATGCTTCGACTTCAGCCTGGGTACTGCATAGACATCTCCACCTCCCAGGAGGCAGGGGCAGAGCCAGCTGAATGCCTGGCAACGCCCAGTCCCAAGTGTGGCCACCCCAAGCCACCCTGCCGCAGGGACCAGAACTGAAGGTCACAATATGATGAGGAGCTTTCCCAGCAGGAGAGGACTGTTTTCCTTGCTCAGTATGTTTAAAATGTCACCTGAGGAAGGACCCTGCCTCAGAGAGGACAGATTTGCGGGGAGGGGTCAATATGAAAAGGCAAGGCCACATACGGGATGTTGTAGCTAGCCCAGTAGGTCGTCTTGTACAGCTCTGCAGTCTTGTCAGCCACCACCACCATGCCCCTGAGACCAAGAGAGATGGACAAAGCAAGTGGGGAGAACCGCGGGGGCTCCTGGGTAAGAACTGTATCCCGTGCCTCCGCTTCCCCCTCTGCTGCAGGGACTCACGGGATCTGTTCCAGGATGGTGAGCACCCCGCTTCCAGGGCTCGGCCCGCCGGGGATGAAGGCCTTGTAGTCCACAATCATCCATTGGTTATTATACCTGCCAGGCACATGGAGGGAGGCACAGCAAGCCTGGAACCCTTCTCCAGCCATCTCCGGAGCATCTCTCCTTCCCCAGTGCCCCATATAGCCAGGACAACACCCTGACATTGCAGCTTGACAGGGAGCCCACAGACCCCTCTTGCTGTGTGCGCTGTCTCCCTGCTCAAGTATCCACGGCTCCCTGGGATTTCCTAAAGGACCGTTCTGGTGAGGCACTCAGAGGAGCACCGCTCCCAGGTCCTGCCCCATACGCACTCTGAGACCTACTCACCCCCCCCACCCCACCCCCGCTCCTGCACTTGGTTCCCAGGCTCATCCCCTTCCACTGCATATCTGAGCCCTCATGGTTAACTTCTTCCAAGGGGACAGTCCCAAGAGGAGGAGCTTGCAGAAGAGAAAGGAAAATCCTTTCTTTCTTGAGCCTCAGTTTCCCCACATATAAAACAAGGAAGGGGTTCAAACTACCCCAGTGAGCATCGCCAGAGGGCCCTGGAGCCCATGGGTCCTCTCTGTCTGAGACAGTCCCCAAGTAGGGGCCGTAGAACAGGCCGCACTCACGTGCCGCTGTTGAACTGCTTGAAGACATCCGCCCAGGTGGCCCCATCCGAGGCCAGGCGGTTGGCCACGAGGTTTCGGATCCACTCCAGCACACAGCCCTGGGGCTGCACATACTTCCACAGGGCTGGGTTCTTGTTGCCAATGGTGGTCTCCAGGGTGACCTGTGAGAGAGACAAGGTGGGCTGCAGATTCCGCATGGCACCCGCAGGTCTTGGCTCATTAGTCAAATATTTATGTTTTCCTCACAACTCTAAGTTGCTTTGGTGCACAGCCCTCTGGGATTTCTTGGAAAAGTACTTGGCTTGGGGGAGACTCAGGATCTTGGGGACCAGAGTGCCATTCCTAGGTGCCTCCCCATCGTAGGGGGAGTGCTCCCCCAAGAGACAGCATCCCGCTCTTCCTTTCTCTCAGCTCTACACCTGGAGCCCCAGCAACTAGAGAACTTGGGAAGCCCCCAGCCCACCTCGCTCTGTCTCAGAGTCACGAGCCATCCACTGTTGCTTATGAAGCCTCTCTCCTCGCTGTCCCTGGAGCCCCAGTATGTCTGCATAAACACGCCTTCTTCTCATTAGTTAAAGCCAGCACAGAACCAGCCAGGCGTGGTGGCTCATACCTGTAACCCAGGACTCTAGAGACAGAGGCAGGAAGGATTGCCCCAAGGTCAAGGTGAGTCTAGTCTCGAACAAAACAACAGAACTTGGATCAATAGGCAAGTAGAGTCCAGGAAACTTAACTTGCAGAAGGCCACACCCTGCAGCTGGTGGGTGGCCTACAGTAAGAGAATCTAGACAGCTGAGTCCCAGGCAGTTCTTCCCACCCTCCCCAGAGACACAGTAGGGCACTGAAACCTCCTCCAGAAGACAGGAGATGCTAAGCACCATCTGTTTGTGGCTGCTGAGCAGATGGGCCAGGCTCCTATCAACCCCCTATCCCCAAGCGAGAGTTTAGTCCCCTGTGCCCCTGAAGGGTGCTGGCCGGAGTCTTCCTTTACACAAGGAGGCTAAAAGGAGCCGAGGGCTAGCAGGGCCCACCTAGCAGAGTGTTTTCAAGTTTTACTTATTTGGGAGGTATTTACAGTCTCACACCATAGCCCAGCTAGCTTCAAACTCTTCTTGGTTATTCTCCTGCCTCCACATCCCAAGTGATATGAGTTCAGATGTGAGCCTAAGCCAGTGTTTTAAAGAAATCATTGAGGGCTGGAGAGATGGCTCAGCGGTTAAGACCTCTTCCAGAGGTCCTGAGTTCAATTCCTAGCAACCACATGGTAGCTCACAACCATCTGTAATAGAATCTGATGCCCTCTTCTGGTGTACTGACATGCATGAAGAAGAAGGAGGAGGAAGAGGAAGAGGAGGAGGAGGAGGAGGAGGAGGAGGAGGAGGAGGAGGAGGAGGAGGAGGAGGAGGACGACGACGATGACGACCACGACATCGAAGACAGGCACAGTGCTGCATACTTTTAACACCAGCACTAGGGAGGTGGAGGTAGTAGGATCATGGGCTCAAGGAAGCCTCAGCTACATAGGCCAGCCTGGGCTACATGAGACCCTATTTTAGAAAACCAGAATGAAAACTGTAAAGAGAGGAATATAATAATGACATCTAAGCCAGCCCTGGCACAAGTATGTAATTTCAGTCTACTCAAAAGGCTAAGGAAGGAAGGTTGCTAGTCTGGGCTACATCCTGAGTTCCAGGACAGCCCGAGCTATAGAGAGATACACTGCCTTAAAGATAAATAAATCAATCAAACAAAAACACAAAAGGAAAAAGGAAAAGCTGGGTTTGGTGGCCCGCACCTGTATGCCCAGCGCACCTGTATGCCAGCACTTGGGAAGCACAGGCAGGGTGATCTCTGTTCAAGACCAGCCTGGGCTATGGGGCAAAGTCTAAAGCAACCAGGGCTATGTATAAGACTGCCTCATGACAGACAGACAGACAGACAGATAGATAGGTAGATAGATAAGAAAGACAGTGTGAGAAGGTCACCAGAGTCCTACACTGTAAAGGGGTCTAGGACACAGACACATAGCCTTCTGTGCTGGGCGAGTGACGAGGCCCACGGTTCCACTCCCCACCTCTCTCTCTCTCTCTCTCTCTCTCTCTCTCTCTCTCTCTCTCTCTCTCTCTCTCTCTCACCCTATGGGAGGTGGGATGTGGGGTAAGTTTGTTGGCCTGGGACTCCTGGGACTAAGGTCCCCAGGGGCTGCCTCTCTCACACTAGGAACACAGGGACATGAGCCCTGCCATGCCCGACAGTGCCCCATGCATCTGCTGCACCCAGGGCACACTGCAGCTAAGTGTGTCTCCTGGCAGCATCAGTGTGAGATCTCAGGCGCCAGGAACAGATTTCTAAAGGGGCCTGGATGCCAGCCAGGGGAGCAGGAGAAACAAAGCGCTGTAAAGAGCAGCTCCTCAGGACAGGGCCAGGTTAGGGGGTGGGGAGAGGAGATGGCAGGGCAGAGCAAGGTCACTGACAAAAAGGAGGTGCCTGCCCTGAACACAGAAAACCAAACAAGGTCACTACACTCAAGGCTTTGCAAAGGTCCCCAAGACCAGTAGTTCCTAAGGACCTAGGTGCTTTCAGAGCTCAGAAGGCCTGTGTGCCTCATCTTCTTCACGTTATCCCCAGAGTCTCTATGTGCCGTGTCCCCAGGGAGCATGTGACTCAGCCACTCACCAGTCCACTGCCCAGGATGTAGAAGTCATCGCCGGAGAAGATGGTGCCCGGGTAAGACGAAAAAACCAAGTTGTTGCCAGCAATCAGGGGGTACTCCTCTGGTGGGGGGCAGGAGCTGGTCAGGCAAGCCCTGTAGGTAACCCATTCCCCCATCCCACAAGACTGGGGTCTCAAGTGAGGAACAAGCAGTCCTCGGGAGGCCACTCTCATCCTTCAGATGAAATGTGTGAGTGCCACCTGCCCAGAATGCTACCATCAGGAAGACCCAAATTCAAAGCCACCAGGCTACACAGTGAGACTCTGATACAGCAAGGAGGGGGAGGAGGGGGAGGAGGAGGAAGATGAGGAGATAGAGAAAGGAGAGGAGGAGAGGGGGAGGGGAGAAGGGAGGAGGAAGAAAAGGTGGCAGGCAGGAGGAGCAGGAAAAGGAATGGGGATGCACCCTGCCGACTGTCTCTACTGGTACCATAGCACACTTGCAATATGATGGACAGCAAGGTGCTCCTCCCTCGGTGTAGCCGCAAACAGTTTTCCTTAAGCACTGCTGATTGGTGAATTCGTTTTTAAGAGGTCACCGCAAATAAATTCATTGAAAAATGTAGATGGATCTAAGTTCATCAGAAGTGTCTGTGCCTGGGGAGCTCAGAGTGGGGCGGTGTCTCCTCTAGACCCATGTGATGTGTGACTGTGTACAGCTGATACCACAGGAGACACAAAGCCATGCAAAATCGAAAGGGACACACAAACAACCAATCCGCAGGGAGCACCTCCCAAGGGCTGTGGGCGTCACAAGCAAGAGGCCCTCACTGCTCAGCAGGGTCTCCTCTACACGTGGCCTCCACAAGTGTTGGTGCTGTTTCAGGGAGACTTGCTCAGGCAGGCAAGCACTCTGCCATGGAGCTCTATGCCCAGCCCTCAATCAAGGTTTTAAAGGGTTAAAAATGTAAGAAATCATAATGAGTGCCTGTCATACCAGTAAGACAGAAGCTGAGGCAGGACTTCTAATTCAGTGCCACCCTACTATGTGCAACTGTTTTCTCCCCAGTTCCTCTGTTTGCCGGCCTCACTGGGTGACAGTCTGTTAGGCACACACTAGGGTTCAAGGCCAGCTGGGACATGGAGATCAGTGGTACAGTGCTTTCTGGGCAAGAGGCCCCGGAATGGAGTTGGAAGAAGAGAGGAGGGTAGGTGCAGGCAGGGGGCAGATGACGGTGGTAACCTTGGGAGCCAGCTGAAGAAATGCCTTGCCTGCCAAGTGAGAATTCCTGGCACTGCTCCGGAACTCCACCCAAAGCCTCACCTGCACGTGCACGCCCACGCCCACCTCCCTCGAGTCCCTCCGCCCACCTCGCGGCCCCTCCCGGAAGTGCAGCCGGTACTTCTTGATGATGCGTAACATGTTCTGGTAGGAGTTCCAGGTGTTGTGCGCCACCAGGAGGTCGTGCCCGCCAGGCAGCAACTTGATGAGGGCAGAGCACGAACCAGAGCCCAGGGAAGGCTTGCTGTCGGTCTTATTCAGGGCTGGCTCTAGGTCTTCCAGGTCTCCAGCAATCTGCAGCAGGCTTAAGAGGCAGGAAGGGAGGGTCAGCAGCTCTCGGTGCCATGTCACAGCTGAGGCTTTGTGGGCCAATCGCCCACTGTGTTCTGGGAGTAGGAAGTGGCAGAGCTGGCATGCAACCAGGATAAGTAGGAAGTCCGTGGCCCCTTACCCACCCTGCGCAGGCTGGGGGGGGGCACTTACAGGAACCCCAAGGGTTTGATGGTGAGCCTCCCAGTTGGGAAGGTTAAATGGCCTTCATAGCTGTCCTCCAGGCCTTTCAGCTGCAGGAGGGTCAGCCGCACCTAGGGGAGGGCACAGGGAGGATGAGGCCCCCCAGTTCACCACTTCTACATAACTGCAGGGGCTCTGACCTGGCTCGGGTGCGCCACAGGCTCCAGCCAGCCCTGACCTCTCCAGCTTTCACTGGATAAGCACTGTAACACATCCTCATACTGATTCCAAGTCACCCTCAATTAAGAACCTGGTCAAAAGCCATCTCTTCCACAAAGCCTTCCAGTTTGGCTGGAAGCCCTTGCCAACACCTCCCTAGTCTTAGACTCTGGCTGTGTGGCTGCCCCTGGCACCTGGGTGTTCTCCCTGCTGACTGTCCTGCCTCAGCAATGTAATTAAAAGCATCACCGTGACCCTCACTGGGTCTTGACTGGTGCTGGGCATGCACCAGGAACAGTTAAGTATAGACAAGATATTTGGGTGGACAGGATGGGAATGGATCAACAGGAGAGAGAGGATAGACAGACAGACAGACAGACGGGATGGATGGATGGATCAAAGGAAAGTGGATGGATGGCTTGGAGGGTAGATGGGTTAATGTGTGCACGTGTGGGTGGCTAAGTAGATGCATTGTTTGGTAAATGAATACCTTAGTAAGGACATGCATAGATGGATGGACGAACTGACAGACGGATGAATGAGGCAGAAGTAGCAGCATGTGGGGGGTCTGGAGGGGAGATGGTTGCTGTGTTGGTGGGTACGTGAGGGCAGGAGATGGGTTGGCAGGGAGAACCACGTGCGGGGGATAACGGCATGAGCACTGGAGGGCACGCGAACGGGCAGCAGGGTCATCCAGAGAGGCCACTGCCTGTGCCACAGCTAAACCCTCATGTCTGTAGAGAATTCACGGAGTCTGTGCAAGCTCAGCCCAGGAAGGGAATGCCAGGCTCGGCTATGTTGTGTGCTTTCATCTCTCCTCCCTCCTCTTCTGAAATAGTGTTCGCCTGTGTCCAGCCTTCTGCCACCTTCCTGACAGCGAGAGCCACACGCAGCCACTCAGCTAGGTTCTCTGACAGCAGGGAAGCAGGGCTGGGCATCTGGGCCAGCATGGGCAGCTGGAGGTCCATCAAGCGGACAGATGGAAGGACGGCGGCTTGGGGAGGAGGGGGCAGATGCTGATGGACACTAGAATGGGCTGGGTTTCTGGCTCACTCAGGGCCAGCCAGGGACTGCACAGGAGACAGGACACCCAAAAGAGCCACCCTCCATCTCTCCCGCAAGCAGGGCAGCCTGGCCCACCTGGTGCCAGTATGGAGAGTCCGGGCTAAGCTCCATCTCCCTCTGCATCCACTCCAGGTTGGCCTCCAGGAAGCTCTTGAGCTTCTCACAGTAGCCGACTTCGTATTCAAAGGGGCCGCAGTAATTGACCATCGTGTTCATCCAGTGCATGTAGATGAGCTGAGGAGAGCACAGGGCAGCTGCTCTCTCTCTGTGTGTGTGCAGGCCCCAAGGCTAGAGGTCTACCTTCAAGGCCCACACCCTCTTAGGTCACCCCCTGCTCTGGGGCCTGTGGCGTGCAAGGTCTAGCCTAGACTGCACCGCCTCTGTTGCTGGGGCCTGGGCTAAGCAATGTGCTCTGCCATCAAACGTGGGGACTTGGGTTGTTTCTGTCGGTGGCTACAGTACTGGAGATTGGACCCTGGGCTTTAGGCCACTGAACCACAGCCTGGCCCTTGAGGTCTGACTTTGTTTTCCTGTGTTCGGGTTGTTTAGGGGTAGGGTCCTCCACATTCGAGACTGGCCCTAAATCCCTAATCTTCCTGCCTCCACCTGCCAAGTGCTGGCTTACAAGTGTGCACTAACTACCAAGCCTGCTTATACAACGCTGGCACAGAACCTGTGCATGCCAGGCAAGCTCTCAACTAACGCAGTCACATTCCCAGTCATTGCTGGGGTCTTTAGACAGGCTGCCACTCCTTAGCCTCTGGTCTGCTAGGATGACTCCAGGCACTAAAAACATGTACCACGACTCTCAGCCAGAGGAATGTGTGTGAGCAGCTCCCTGCTCTGTTCCAAGCACGGGAAGAAACAAAACGGGTCCCCTGCTGACTCACTGGGTAGAGAAGTGTGCCAGGCTGTTGGCATGCCCAGGTGCAGTGTGGACGAGTTGGGCTTGCCTGCTGGGGGAAAGACACCACAGCCACCATACCCTGTCCCCCAGCTGCTGGACGTTATCCCAGGCCAGCCAGCCGATGGCAGCAGCACAAGTGAGCCCGCCAAGGTCAGCCTGACGCAGAATGACCAGGTCACACAGCCAGTGCTTCCTGGGAGTGTGTGTGTAGGGGGCTGCTGGCCTGTGGCCATGCTAGTGAGCAGCATCAGACAGTCGGACAGGCTGCAGCCTCCAGTGCTCTGGTCCAGCCTGGGCTCGCTGTTCAGAAGCTGTTATGGGGTTAGTCCACTGGAAGGCAGGATCTAGAGGAGAGCCTAAGGTCTCTGAGGCTTGTCCTGGAGGGCACTCTGGGTCCCACTCTCTTCCTCCTCCATGTTTGCCTTCTGGCTCATGAAGAGGGCATCTTGCTCTGCCATGTGTATGTTCCTGCCACTGCTGTCCAGACCCCACCAGAGGCCCTAAGCAATGATCTCCCTTTCTCTATCATATAAATAAATCTATCAAAAAAGCCCTGAATTGGGGGAACTGACATGAAAGCAGAGGGGGAACCATGGACCTCTTAGTTGAAAAGGGGGTACCTGGGGGGTGTGAAGAAGAATAGAGAACACACAGGTAAAATATAGAAACATATATGTATAAAAACGTTACATTGGGGCCACTGAGAGAGCTCAGTGAGTAAAGGAGCTTGCCACCAAGCCTGATGTGCTGAGTTCAGTCCCCAGGGCGCACACAATGAAAAGAACAGACCTCAGAAAGTTGTCTTCTGACCTCCATGTATGAATCCTGACATACATGCACCCCACACACACAGACACACGTGTACCCACCCATGTGCAGACACAGAAATGCACAAAATAAGTTAAAATGCGACCATCAATTTTAAAATGTCACCAAGAAACCTACTATTTTGTACACTAACTAATAAGCATTTCTTTATAATATATAAATACAACAACAAAAGAAAACACTATGCCAAGTGACAGTTATAAAAGGTTTCCACTTCCCAGCAAGCATGCTGAGCCCTGGGCTCCACCCCCACACTGTATAGACCAGGTGCTGACACACTCACTACTGTGACCCCAGCACTAGGGAGATGGGGGGCAGGAGAATCAGAAGTTCTGAGACATCCTTGGCTACGCGTTGAGGTGTGGCCAGCCAGGGCTACATGAATCCCTATCTGAAAACAGATACCAAAGTCTGGAGGAGGTGGCACCCACACCGTATAACTGCACTTCTATGAGACGTTCAGAATGACAAATCCACGTGATACCGCCGGCCTTAGTGGAGCCTGAGGCTGATGGAGTGTTGGTGGGCAGGAGAGGATTTCCTTCTGCGGTGGGAAAACACTCTAGAACTGGAGAGTGGTCCGACTGTACAACCTTAGAACTGTACCCCAAACCAATAGATTACGCTGTATTCCCTTTTTTGGGGTGGGGGAGTAGTCCCGGCTGGTTCTGAACTCCTGATCCTTTTCTTCCTTCATCCCCCAGTGCTAGGACAACAGGCATGAATCATACCCTGGAAGTTTTTGTTGGGTTTCTTTGTCTCTAGCCCAGGCTACCTTTAAACTCAGCTGTCCGCCTCAGGCTCCCAACTCATGCAGTGACAGGCATGTTTCACCAGGCCCAACTTATGTGCTGTTTCTGAAGAACGGGTTCTTTTTCTCCCCTAACGGAGGACAGGAGATGGGGACCCTTGTCTGCACGTGTATCAACCCCACTGAAGGTCCTACAGGTGCCCTGGCTTGGCTGGGGCAGGCAGCTGGGACCCTAGACTCTCACACTGGCCTTACCTCCTCGGACACAGAGGCCTCCACCACACCAGCTGCATAGGCCTGCAGGCTGTCATTGTAGCTGCCATTTGTGCCCAGGTCCAGATAGGCCCACCTGGAGGGAGAAGGACGTTCAGTCAGCAGCAGGGACCCCTGCAAAGCCACCCACCACAGCCAGAACCACAGCGGTAGGCAGATCGGGCTTGGCTTTTTGTTTGTTACACTATAGATGGAATCCAGGCCCTCGTGTACCAGGCAACTGCTCCCCGTTTTAGTTCCTGTCCCTTTTTCAAACACAGTCTTACTATGTAGCCCAGGCTGGCCTGGGACTCCAATCCTCCTGCTTCGGCTTTCCAAGTGCTGAGATCACAGATGCATGACACCATGCCTGCCTCGCCTCTAGTTTTAGACCATGAAAATAGCCTGGTGAGCAGCAGCCACTGCCCATACAGATGTTGGCCTGCCTGTCTGCACCTGAATACCTGCTGGGCTGCATCCCTGAGACAGGAAGTGCTGCTGGGTCAGACGATTGACTTCAAACAAAGACTAAACCAGCCTCCTCTCCCACACCTATGCCAACTGATGTTCCCAGTCATGCCAGCCGGCCCTTACTGAGCTTGTCCAATTTGTCCAGTGGCAACCCCTTTCAGGTAGGCACTGTTACTGGTCCCATCACGTGGAGGAGGAGGGCACTGAGACACAGAGCTTGTCATCACAGTGATGGATGCCCTGTGTCTTCCTGCTTTGTGAGGCTCTGCAATGTCCCCACCCATGACTGCAGGCCCTGCCCACATGTCCATCTGCGCTGGGTCACACATGTGGCTTGCTTTGCCCAGTGGACAAGGGGAGAACTGACACATTGCTGTTAAGAAGAAGAAGCCTCTCGACTCCCGGATGTCCTTCTGTGTCTCTGCAGCTATCATGGAAGGACTGTGTCCTTGTCTGTGGGTCCCAGAGCAGAGCAGGTCTGCAGAGCTGAAGTACAGTGGCCTCAGGAGCTCAGCTCCCTGCGGGTCAGCAGCAGTTGGGACTGTTATTATGGAGCACTGCTGCCCAATGCCTGGCTGATCTAGGGCCAGAGGTCACCAAGGGCAGAACAAGATTCCTGTCAAGTCAGGCTACCATCTTTTCTTGAGACCTGATTTCCCGAATCCCCACCTCCCCCAGCATGGGGGTGTTATAAATGATCACCCCCACCCTTGTTCTCAGTTTCTTTATAGAACTACCTTTAAAATATTTCTCTGGAGGCTGGAGAGATGCTCAGCAGTTATGATCGTATGCTGCTCTTGCAGAGGACCCAAGGTCAGTTCCCAACAGCGTATCAGGTAATTCACAAGAGCATGTGAGCCCAGTTCCAGGAAACCCAAGGCCCTCTTCAGGCCTCAGCAGGCACCTGCGCTTACATGCCACACATAACCTCACACAGACACACAGACATAAATAAATCATTTTTTGTTTTGTTTTGGAGACAGGGTTTCTCTGTGTGGCTGTTCTGGAACTCGCCTTGTAGACCAGGCTGGCTTTGAACTCCTGAGTACTGGGATTTAAGGCGCGCATCACCATACCCTACTTAAATAAATCTTTTTAAAAAGAAACCCATTTGATAGGAGGTGAGGTGCAGCTCAGGTGACAGAGTGCTCACCTAGCATGCACCAGGCTCTGGGTTCTGTCCCCAGCCCTGCACACACTAGGCACTGCAGCACATGACTAGATTCTCGGCATTCAGGAGGGGGACGTAGGAGGATCACAAGTTCAAAGTCACTGAGAACAGACTGAGTTCTCAAAACAAAAGAAGGTGCATGCTGGGAGGTCAGTTCAGTCTGTGGAATGTGGTGTCACAAGCACAGAGGCCCATGGGAAAAGCGGACCACGGCGGTCCGTGTTTGTCATTCCAACACGGAGGGCAAGGACACAGGCAAATCTCTGAGGGTCCCTTGGCCAGCCAGCTTCACCTAATCCAGGAGCCCAACCTAGTGAGAAATCCTGCCCCCCAAAAACATGGTGTCCAGCACCTGAGAGGGGGCTGGTGAGACAGCTCACCAGTGAAGAAACTCTTGCAGAAGACTAGGGTGCAGTTGCTAGCATCCCTACTGTGGCTCACAGCTGTCCCGAGGGACCCCTCTTCTGGTTCTTCAGGCCCTGCATGCACGCTCCACAGGGACATACTTGCAGGCAAACAGACAAACAGCAGCAGCCCAGGGGAAACCTGGCAACAGACCACAACCTCACAGGGTAACTTGTAAAGGGCCAGAAGACTCACCACAAAAAAAAATCAAATACTGTTGGGCATGATAACACACACCTGACACAGGAGGCTCACACAGCCAGACTTTTTAAAAAAAAAAAAAGCCTACTTTTATAATACCAACAAAATGAGTTAGAGGCTGGAGGGATGGCTCAGCAGTTAAGAGCACTTGCTGCCCTTGCAGAGGACCTGGGCTCTGTACCCAGCACCCATATCAGGTGACTTACGACTACCTATAACTCCAGTTGGAGGAAATCTAACATCCTTTTCTGTCTTCTGCATGCATCTGTACACAGGTGAACATACACACATACACACACTTAAAAACAGATCTTTTATTAAAAATTATTTATGGCCAGGCAGTGGTGGTGTACAACTTTAATCCCAGTACTCAGGAGGCAGGTAGATCCCTGAGTTTGAGGCCAGCCTGGTCTACAGAGCAAGTTCCAGGACAGCCAGGGCTATATAGAGAAACTCTGTCTTAAGCTCCCCGACACCCCCCCCCCCCCCCAAAGCTAGCTATTGCTGAGAGGTGGGCAGGGGTCACAAATGTCTCCTGAGGCCACTCTCTCTTATCACCAATCCTTCAGCAGTGCACAGGACCTTTGGTTGCTTCCCACACAGGATGGGTTTCTCTCTAGCCAGTCTTCAAAGGAAACTGACCCACTTCCCCAGCTGCACTGCATTCAAGATGGCGCCTGCTTTCCTACCAGGCCTTCCCTTCTCTCTGTTCCACTCTGCCTCATGGTGACTGGCTCTAAACAGATGACTTTCTGATTGGTGAATCCAGTTGAGAAGAAGAGAGTCAGACCCTAACTTCCCCAGGGTGGTGGCCACTGCCAAGCTGGCACAGGCTCTGCCATGGGACTTCTCATCTCCTACACACCAAACCCTAACAGCCTCAGGGCCAAAGTCAGACTCATGGGTCAGCAAGTTGGCTCAGTGGGCAAAGATGATTGCCACCAAGCCTAATGACCTGAGTTTGATCCCCAGGACTTACTGGAAGGAGAGACATGATTCTTCAAGTTGTCCTGACCTCCACATACACCATAGTACATGTGACCCCCCCCATAAATAAATAAATGAAATAAAACAATAGAAAGTCAAACTCAGAACAGCAGAAAGGGAGAGGGGGACTTACCACCAACAAGCCCAGAACTGGCAAGGGTGAAACCTCCAGAAAGGGGGATACTAGCTCCTGACCTCTGCCCTCCAAAAGAGTGAGCCAGACACCCCCAGGTTGAAGCTCCCATTGACGGGGGACGGCTTTTACTTGACCCAAGTCTTCAAGGCTCCGTTTCCCTTCCTGTAAATTGGGGTCTCTCACCATGAACTCCCTGTACTGCTGGAGTCTCACAGTGAAGGGGCATGTGCCATAGGAGAGGAGGGAGAGGACAGAAAATATGCCATCATGGTGATGGGCCTCAGTTTCTCAAATCAAAAAATGGCCGAAGGGACCCTTACTCCTTCCCTTCCCTCATCTCTCCTCATATCAGCAGTGGTGCTTTCTAAGTCCCAGTGAAACTAGGGGACCCTTTGAACCCCATCTCGGGCAAGAAAACAGGCCATGGGACTTCTCATCTCCTACACACCAAACCCTAACAGCCTCAGGGCCAAAGTCAGACTCAGAGAAGAGGAGCCACTTGCCCTGGGTCACATAGCAGGGGATCCGAGGCTGCAGGAAATTCCCAACGTAACCAAGGAAGACCCATCCCCAGTCTCATGAGTCCCGTAACTGGAAGCATTCCCAGCCCACTTGATGTCCTCCTGAGTACTGAGTACACACACACACACACACACACACACACACACACACACACACACACACACACAAATACACACACCTCCTGCACCTCCGCATCCAGGCAGGGGTTTGTCATGCTCTCTCAGCTCTGCTAAACAAGAGCAAAACTATGTGAGTCAGCAGAGAACAGGCCACCAGATCAAGTCACAGGGGGTGCTCCTGATGCCAACCAGAGTTGCGGTTCTCTTCAAATAGCAGCCAAGTCATCGGCCTTCTCTCCCCGGAAGCCTTCCCAGATTGACCCCACTCAGCTGTGATGTCTGCAGCAACCCTCCAAGGACTACCAGCACTTGGAGATGTCTTTAGCATCTTGTGTTCCCCAAACCTGTGAGAACCCATGCTGCAGGAGGCTGTGCCCTCTGAAAATGAGCACATCGAGGACCGATGGGGACACGCAGCCTCTGGATGCTCCCCTTACACAACCCAAATCTGGGTTGCCAGGCAGATTGCTGGCTCCGGCTTCCTGTGGGATTTGCCCATGTGTCTCTCTCAGCCTGAATCTTGTTTGGCTCTGGGTCCTTGAGACCACACACACCAGGGTAAGAATAACTGAGTACAAGCCATTATTCCTGGTCTAGACCCCGGCAGGAACCCACGATCAAGTTCTGGGTTCACAGTGGTGATGTGGGGACCCAGAGAAGCAGAGGAGTTAGTGAGAGAAACAGATCACAGGGCCAGCCTATGTTCCAAGAGCGACAGGGATCCCACTAAGCACCTAGCTCTTCCCTGGGTGGGCAGGAACACCACACTTAACAAGGATACTGTCCACTATTGTGAATTTAGGGACCTGCAACTTTCCCTCTAGCTTGGAGCCAGGCTCACTCCAGCCACCGTGGCTCTGGAGAGAGACAAGGGCCTGGGCTCCTGACAATTGTCTATCCCTCAGGGTGGGGACAAAAGGACAGGAGAATATGCATTTTTTTTAGTCTCAGAACTCGGGAGGCAGAAGCAGGCGGGTCTGTGTGAGTTCCAGGGCAGCCTGGTCTACATGGCGAGTTCTAGTCCAGCTCGCCTAAAGTGCGAGGGCTCATGTGGACAGAAGGCAGGTCCCCTGGTCCCTCGGGAAGAACCCCTGTGGTTGGGGATAAGTTACTGCGTCACCCACCAGTCCTGGGCCAGACCCGGCTGTGGATTCCCCAGGGCGGCAGGGCCGCAGTCCAGGGCCCTATCACCCGTCAGGCCGTGGCGGGGACAGCCAACCCTTACCCGGTCTCGTGGATGGCGTTGGTGAGGTTGGCCCAGGCCACCGCGTCGGGGTGGAAGCCGTCCTCTAGGCGCAGCTGGCCCGACGCGGCGTCCAGTAGCAGCGAGCGGGTTCGGGAGACGGGCGGGTCGGGGTTTTGGCGCTGCCAGCCGGGCCCCAGAGTGGGGAGAGCGCCCGCCGGGCCGCTCAGAAGTAGCCCGGCCAGCGAGGCCAGCGAGGCCAGCGAGGCCAGCGCCAGAGCCCGCCGCAGCATCCGGGCAGCCCGGCCGCCGGGGCTCCCGTCCATGGGGGCCGCCACCCCGAGCCGCAGCCGGGCCACGTGACTGTGTCCCGAGGGGCGGAGTCTGCCTCTGGACTTCCGGGGTGGGCGGGATCTGTGGTCCCTCAGGGGCGGGGTCTGTCTTAAAGGGCTCGCGCTCTCTGCGGAAAGCCCGCTCAGCATCCTTCTCTCCCCAGGAATTAGAGTATTCTTTTCCTTTCTGGTGTTTGTTTGTTTGTTTGTTTGTTTGTGTTTGTTTTTAAATTATCCTTCCTCTTCCTCACCTTTTAAAAATTTTTACTATTTTTAGATCTATTTCTTTTATTTTATGTGTATGAGTGTTGTGCCTGCATGTGTGTATATGTGCAGCTTGTGACACCCTCACAGGTCAAAAGAGGGCATAAGATCCCTTAGAACTAGCATTATGATCCTTGTGAGCCACCGTATGGGTGCTGGGAACTGAACCCAGGCCCTCCTTAGAGTAACAAGTATCTTTTTTTTGGGGGGGGGGCTTCGAGACAGGGTTTCTCTGTGTAGCCTTGGCTGTCCTGGAACTCACTCTGTAGACCAGGCTGGCCTCGAACTCAGAAATCCACCTGCCTCTGCCTCCCAATTGCTGGGATTAAAGGCGTGTGCCACCACTGCCCGGCTGAGTAACAAGTACTCTTGACAACTGAGCCATCTCTCCAGCCTTGATTTCCTTTACTTTTAAGAATTTATCTGTAGGGAGTACATGTGCATGCATGTGCCTGCACCTGTGTGTGCGTGTGTGTTTGAGACTGCGGATGCAGGTCGAGGCCAGAAAAGAGTGTTACATTCCCTGAGGCTCTGTTGTAAACTGACTCAAAGTGAGTCCTGAGATTCAAACTCAAGTCCTCTGCAAGAATATCGAGCCCTCTTTACTGCTGAGCCATCTCCCAGCCTGCAACTTCTTTTTCCTATCTGTCTGTCCATGAATGGAATAGTCCCAATATGTTGCCCAGACTAGCCTGAGCTACGGAGTTAGTGCCAGGCTAGCCTAGGACACAGTATGGGACCCTGTCTCAAAATAATTTTTTTTAAAGCTGGGTGTTGGAGTTCATGTATCTGTGCTCTTGAAGATTGCAAAACCCATCTGGGATAAAAATCTGTCTCCAAAAGTCACACAAAGGGAGGTGGTAATTGGCGTTTCAACCAATGCAGGTGTCAGACTTTCACTCTATAGTCCCAGACCTCAGAAGCCCAGGGCATGAGCATGCAAGCTGCTCACCGTAGATCAACACCTTTGGTCAACTTGCTGGCCAACTTTGCCTCTGGCCAACCAGTGACAAATTCCAAGAGTTCACACATACAAAATGACTCACACCTACGATTCTAGCACTGAGGAGGGCTGAGGCAGGAGGATTACAAGAGGTCCAGACAGCCTGGACTGCAGTGTGAGACCTTGTTCCCATACCAAGAAAGAACTCAGCCGGGCAGTGGTGGCGCACGCCTTTAATCCCAGCACTTGGGAGGCAGAGACAGGTGGATTTCTGAGTTCGAGGCCAGCCTGGTCTTCAGAGTGAGTTCCAGGACAGCCAGGGCTACACAGAGAAACCCTGTCTCAAAAAACCAAAAAAAGAAAAAAGAAAGAACTCACTCTATCCCTCTACCCCTACCTGATGCATAGCTTTCTAGAATGTTTCACAGGGCAGGAAAGGTGCTTCCTGAGGGACAAATTTAAAGCACACACCTGTAAGCCCAGCAGTCACTGGGCTGAAGCAGGAAGATCACCAGCTTGAGACTTAAATGGGCTAAATAGTAAGATCCCATCATTAAAAAAAAAAAAAAATGAATGAGTGATTTATCTGCATGCGTGTCTGGGCACCAGGTCTCAGTTCTCTTGGAAATGAAGTTACAGATGGTTGTCAGCCACCTTTGGTTGCTGGGAATCGATCCCAGGTCTCTGAAAGAGCAGCCATTATTACTCTTAACTGCTGAGCCATCTCTCCAGCCAGACTCATCTTTATTTTGTTTTGTTTTGTTTTGTTTTTTGAGACAGGGTTTCTCTGTGTAGCCCTGGCTTTCCTGGAACTCACCTGTAGACCAGGCTGGCCTTGAACTCAGAAATCCGCCTGTCTCTGCCTCCCAAGTGCTGGGATTACAGGCGTGAGCCACCACTGCCCGGCCCAGACTCATCTTTAAAGAAGAGAAAAAGTTAAGGTCCCTTGCTAGGCATAGTAGTGCATGCCTGTAAACCCAGCACTCTAGAGGCAGAAGGATCAAGAGTCCAAAGTTAGCCTCAGCTACACACTGAGTTAAAGGACATTTGGGGGGACATTAGACCCTACCTAAAACCATAAAGATACACAAAAGGCTGACCTAAAACCACGCAGCTGCCTGCTTACCCTCTAGAGGCACTTCCCTGGCGTTCCCTGGCATAAATCCGAGTCACTGCTGTCATCTGTTAATCCCTTACTGCGAACACTTTCTGTCGCCAAGTCCCTAACAGGCTGGGGAAACTGAGACTCAAAACAGGTAAAATGACTTCTATTTCACAAAACTAGAACCTTCAACACGGAGTAGAACAGTTCGGAAGCATCATGGACACTGCCCTTCCCAGCCACCAGGGGGCATACACAACCACAGCCACGCTTGACTTTTCTGCCTCCCTCTGAAAGGCCTGGCCCTGGCTGGAGGGGGAGGAGCCTGCTTTGGGTTCCAATCCTCCCTCCCGGAGGCCCTTGGCCGCAGGTAATGTCAGGATTCCGAGCCTCGCTGGACTCAATGAACACAGCCTAACCCACAGGAAAGCAGCCACCAGATGTCAGGCACACTAGAGAGGCACATGTACGATTGCTGGGGATAGTGTACACAGAGCATGCGCACAGGCGCGCGCGCGCGCGCGCGCGCACACACACACACACACACACACACACACACACACACACACACACACTCGCTGACACAGGTCCGTACTATTCCCCAGGTGCTTTCTTAGCATGTTGTAATGGTCTAAATCAACGATCCTCAGCCTTTAATAGTTCCTCGTGTTGTGGTGACCCTCGGTCCCAACCATAAAATTATTTCCTTACTACTTCTTTTTTCTTCTCTCTCTCTCTCTCTCTCTCTCTCTCTCTCTCTCTCTCTCTCTCTCTCTCTCTCTCTCTCTCTCTCTCTCTCTCTCTCTTTAGTTTTTTTCGAGACAGGGTTTCTCTGTGTAGCCCTGGCTGTCCTGGAACTCACTCTGTAGACCAGGCTGGCCTCGAACTCAGAAATCCGCCTGCCTCTGCCTCCCAAGTGCTGGGATTAAAGACGTGCACCACCACTGCCCGGCTCCCTTACTACTTCTTAATTGTAAATTCACTACTGTTATGAATCGTAATATAATGTAAATATCAGATATGGTACGTGACCCCTGTGGAATGGTCATTCAACCCCCACAAAGGGGTCACAACCCACGGGTTGAGAACCACTGCTCCAAAGCCACTACACTGGGGAATACATGCATAAGAACCCAAGAGAAGAACCCAGCACCCATATAACAAGCTAGGCACGGTCTTCCCTGCACTATAACCCCAACGCAGAAGGAGGCAGAGACAGTAGGGTCGCTGACACTCACAAGCCAGCCAGCCTTGCTGAATGAATGTCCCCCAGGTTCAGTTAGATACTCTCTCAAAAAATAAGGTAGAGCCAGGCATACTGGCCAGCCAGGGCTACATAGAAAGACCCTGACTCAAAATAACAATAGTAATAATAATAACTATTTACATAATATATATATAATATATTTTTATAACACAATATATAATATATTTATAACATATAAATATATTTATATATAAGCTATATAATATAGTATGTTCATATAACAATATAATAATTATTAATGTTATTAATTATTAATTATTATAATTATTTAAGTAATTGTAATTAATAATTATTATTGTGAAGAATAATTGAGAAAGATACATAATCTTAAGCTTTGGTCTCCATATGCAAGTTTGGGCACTAGTATATGTTTAGCAGCCAGAGGTCTTGAGTGGAGCCCCACTAGGGCTGGAGAGATGGTTCAGCAGTTAAGAGCACTGACTGCTCTTCCAGAGGTCCGGAGTTCAATTCCCAGCAATCACAGGGTGGCTCACAACCATCTGTCATGGGATGCAATGCCCCCTTCTGGTGTGTCTAAAGAGAGTGACAATGTACTCACATACATAAAATAAATTAAAAAAAAAAAGAGTCCAAATGTCCAGGCTTATATATTATATTACATGAATGGGGTTACATTTTTACTTCTTTGTTTTTTGGTGTTTTTTTGGTTTTTTGAGACAGGGTTTCTCTGTGTAGCTCTGGCTGTTCTGGAACTCACTCTGTAGACCAGGCTGGCCTCGAGCTCAGAAATCCACCTGCCTCTGCCTCCCGAGTGCTGGGATTAAAAGCGTGCGCCACCACTGCCCGGCACATTTTTACTTCTTCATTACATGTACAGTCTTGTGTGTGTGTGTGTGTGTGTGTGTGTGTGTTTATGTTTTTATTTGTTTCAGACAGGGTCTCACTACACAACCTTGGATAGTCTGGAACTCACTTTGTACACCAGCCTGGCCTAGAGCTCACGGAGATCCTCCTGCCTCTGGCTCCCAAGCTCTGGAATGAGAGGTGTATACTCCCATGCCTGGCTGTTGTGTGGTTTTGAAGCAGCATCCATAGGCGAGCAGCGGTATCCCCATCCAATCTCCTGTGCCGAGCACTTGGCTAGCTTCTGGTTATTGCACAAGTGTGCTGTACCGACCACTGCGGCCAGCGTTTTCCTCTGAGCCATCTCCAATCTTTCTTGCCGTTACTTCAAAGAGCTCAGAGTTATTCGGGCGACACAAAGGGTACATGGATCCACAAGGAGCATTTTCAACAGTTTCCTGAAGGGATATTCCAGTTGAGGAGCAGCCAGCAGCCAGGCAGGGCCCATGAGAAACTTCTCTCATATCACACCATCTACTACTTCTCCAGCTCCCGAGACAGTAACGAGCTCCAGAGCTCCTGACTCTGGGGGTTTAACCACGTGCCCTGGGACTCTGCCCAGGGAAGCTAGCATTATTGAGAAGGGTCTTAGTTAAGGTGAGGGCATCACTGAGAAGGGTACTAGTTAAGGTGAGGGCATCACTGAGAAGGGTACTAGTTAAGGTGAGGGCATCACTGAGAAGGGTACTAGTTATGGTGAGGGCATCACTGAGAAGGATACTAGTTATGGCGAGGGCATCACTGAGAAGGGTACTAGTTAAGTAAGCTGAGGGCATCACTGAGAAGGGTACTAGTTAAGGTGAGGGCATTATTGAGAAGGGTACTAGTTAAGGAGAAGGCATCACGGAGAAGGGTACTAGTTAAGGTGAGGGCATCACTGAGAAGGATACTAGTTATGGTGAGGGCATCACGAGAAGGATACTAGTTATGGCGAGGGCATCACTGAGAAGGATACTAGTTATGGTGAGAGCATCACTGAGAAGGGTACTAGTTAAATAAGCTGAGGGCGGGGCTGGAGAGATGGCTCAGCGGTTAAGAGCGCCGACTGCTCTTCCGAAGGTCATGAGTTCAAATCCCAGCAACCACATGATGGCTCACAACCATCCATAATGAGATCTGATGCCCTCTTCTGGGGTGTCTGAAGACAGCTACAGTGTACTTACATATAATAAATAAATAAATAATTAAAAAAAAATAAGCTGAGGGCATCACTGAGAAGGGTACTAGTTAAGATGAGTTCATGAATGTTTAAGGAACCTATTGGTCTCAAGGCCTCTTAGACTGAAATAGAAAGTTTTGTTTCTCTTTCCACTTTAGCTACCCCTTACCACTTCTGCTAGAACTGTCCCCCGGTTCCTGTACTATGTCCCAGCTGCCACCCACACACCCTGACCTCTGAAACCAGTGAGCATGCCAACTAAGTATGAGGGCAGATTTGGCCTTACCTGTGTGTGATCCCGGATGTCAAGCCTGGAGGGGAAGGCACCGTTGTTGTCCAGACTTCTCCTCTTCCCATGCAGGCCCTGGGGACAGACACTTCATCTCCCTGAGCAGCTGCTTCTCCTATCAGTGAAATGGAGATGACAGCTCCCCTCCTGCAGGGCTCATACACACAAGTATTGTAGGTCCCCAGTCAATAGCTGCAGTTTGCTTTGGTTGCTTGGTTTTGGTTGTTGTTATTGTTATTGTTGTTTGAAACAAGGTCTCTCTGTGTAACTCTGGCTGTCCTGGAAGTCCCTCTGTAGACCAGGGTGGCCTTGCCTCCAAGGCGTGTAAGTGCCTCTGCTGCTAGCCACCACTACCACCACTCAGCTTTGTTTTGAGTTGTTGTTGGTTTTTTTTGTTTTGTTTTTGGTTTTTTTTGAGATAGAATCTTTTGTAGCCCAGGCTGCCCTTGAATTTACTCAGTAGCCAAGGTTGACCTAGACCTCCTGTAACGGCTATTCTTGGTTGTCCACTTGACTATATCTGGAATGAACTACAATCCAGAACTGGAGGGCACACCTGTGATCCAGATCTTGAGGCTGGAAGACACAAGTTTCTGATCTGGGTCTTGACATGGAGATCTTGAGGCATAGTGGCCATGAGAAGCTTAGTCCCAGGCCAGGTAGTACACGCCTTTAATCCCAGGAGACTAGGGCAAGGATATCTCCAAGTTCAAGGTTAGCCTGGGACAAAGCAAGTCCCAGGTCCAGGTGTGGTGGTACACACCTTCAATCTGGGCCACACCTTCTGCTGGAGGCCTCCATAAGGACACTGGAAGAAGGAAGGCTCACTCTTCTTTGCCTGCTTGCACTTACTTGCCAGCACATCTGTTGGAACCTACTTCTACAGAAGACCGGCTGAAACAACTGGCCTCGTGGGACTGAGATAACAACTACTAGATCCTTGGATTTCCCATTCACAGCTGACCATTGTTGGGGTAGTTGAACTACAGACCATAAGTTATCACAACAAATTCCCTTAATAGAGAGAGACATCCCATAAGTTCTGTGACTCTAGAGAACCCTAATACACCTCCCAATCCTCTTCTGAGTGCTGGGATTACAGGTGTGCCCCAGCATGCCAGGCTTATGTCATAGTAGGGATGGGACCCAGGGCTTCAGAAATGCTGGTCAAATAAACTACAGGCCAGCCCCGCATGGCTTTTGCTGATTTGGGGTTAGTTCATAAGGGACTGGGGATAGAAGCTGCGTGCCGACACATGTCTCTGATCCAAGCACTCAGGAGATTGAGGCAGGAGGATCAGGAATCCATGGCAGTCTGGGCAACATAGAGAGACCTTGCCTCAAAATAGAGACTGAAGACAGGACAAGCCCACGTATGGTGCCACGGGCAGTCATCCACTCAGCAGGACTTGGGGTTTTTCTCTTCCTGACATACAGTATAGTCTCACTGTGGTCCTCACAAAAGCCCCTGCTGGACACTTCTGTGGACCAAAACACAGAGGCAGCTGACACCTTCCAAACATGGTCACATCAGTCTTGGATCCTCTCCGCAGTGAAGGAAGTGGCACTATTCTGCACTCTTAACTTCTGCCATAAATTCCCAGAAGGTGGTGTAGCTCCCACCTTGCTCCCCAGTCCCTTGTGCTGACTCCCCCTGAGGTATCACATGAACACACATCTACTCTTGTTCTGGGGAAGCCCAGGAATCAGGGGTGTAGAGGGGACTACACAGAGGGAATCCCCGAGGCTATACAGAGAAAGGGAAATGTCTGAACAGCCTCAGCCTCAGGCTGGAGATGCACACAGAAGAGCTTGAGACAGACCCTTTACAGGGCACCTCTCCCAGAATCTGGGTCTCAGACACTCAGACATATATTAAGATGCTGGTGGGTTAGATCTGAGACTTTGGGGGTGGTTGTTATTGCAGCAATAGCTAACTGATACATGTCGGAAATCTTCCCCTTCCAGGGGAGGAGCTCAATACTGCCGCCTGCTCTTTGTGACATGTGACACATTGAAGCAGGTCCTGTACACTCGAGAATTGTGGCAATGATGACGGGGCTTGGCGGCACACACCTTTAATTCTAGCACTAAGGAGGCAGAGGGGGGATCTCTGTGAGCTTGGTCTACAATGGCTGTTTCTGAGACAGTGAGGGCTACATAGTGAGATCCCTTCTCAAAGCAAGCAAACAGAAAAGCATAGTGGTGCTGGCAAAGGGGGTTCTGGCAGTTCTACTGCTCAACTCTATTATTATTATTATTATTATTATTATTATTATTATTATTATTTAATTTTATTAATTTTACATCCTGAACACAGTTTTCCCTCCCTCCCTGTTCAGCTCTTATCATGCCAGATGTTGTACTACATGTAGCTTACTTAACACATTACATTTGTTTATTTGGTGTTTTTGTGTGTCTGTACATGCACACATGCATGCGTACATGTACACACGTGTGTGTACATGTGTGTGCATACATGTGTATGCGTACGTGTGTGTGCACATCTGTGGGTGTGTGCATGAGTGTGTATGTGTTGGTATATGCACGCACATGCCATGGTGCACGTGTGGAAGCCAGAGGACAACCTCCAGGAGTAAGATCTTCATCACCGTTGAGTTTCAGGGACCAAGCATAGGTAGTGGGGCTTAGTGTCAGTGCCCACATTACCCACTGAGCTGTCTCAGCAGCCCGGATGTGCTGCTCTTTAATTAACCGTGGTTCGGGAACTAACCCTATGGCTGAGAATACTCAGCAAGCGCTGTGCCACTGAATTTCCCACCCTTTCACTTTGCATTCTGGGAAATGGTCTTACTAAATGCTGAGGCCGCCCTTGAACTGGAACCCGGGCAGGCTTTGAATTTGTTTTTAATCCCACCAGCCTCCTGAGAAGCTGACGTTGCCGGACTATACCACTGTCCATCTTGATGTTTGCTGTAGTCTTCTAGGCTGGGGTGTAGCTCAGTGGCTTAGTGTGTGCCTCGCATCCAAGGGATGCTGTAGAGGGGAATGCTGAGGAACCTCATGAGGAGCCTCAGATCCAGGCGTCCCAGGCTCTACAGCCAGACTGCTTGCAGGCGGCAGGAGGCCGGTGTTTGTTTGTTTGTTTGTTTGTTTCGAGACAGGGTTTCTCTGTGTAGCCCTGACTGTCCTGGAACTCATTCTGTAGACCAGGCTGGCCTCGAACTCAGAAATCCACCTGCCTCTGCCTCCCGAGGGCTGGGATTAAAGGCTTGCGCCACCACTGCCCGGCAGGAGGCCGGTTTTACTGGAAGTATTTTGAAATCACCACCACCACCACCATCATCGTCACCGTCATCTTTATCACCATCATACTGAGAAAATGTCTTGCTGGGATGCTCAGACTGGCCTTAATATCACAATCCTCCTGCCTCTGCCTCCGGAGTGCCAGGAGTATGGGCACACACCAACAAGTCTTGTTCCCCTTACTTTACTACAGCTCTCACCCTTCCACCCCACCCTCAGTAACAGAAGCTCCAAGCTTCCCCCTCAGACTTCTCTCGGGCCTCCTTAAGTCTATAACGCACGTGCTTTCAATGTAGTTTCTGCCTGAAAGCAGAAGTGACAGGCTGGGGACAGAAAGCAGGTGGAGAATGGAGAAGACTACGGGGAACATCAATCACACACCCCACCCTCGGTTGGGAGACTGTGTCTTTAAGAGCTGGGGCGGGGCGAGCCTTAAAGGGCTTGTCTTGGGCGGGGATAGCGGGACCTGGGCGTGGTGCGACTGGTAAGTAGGTGGGTGGGGTTTGTGGGGGCGTGGCCCGGCTGCTCCGGGCCGGGACTCCAAGGGGCGGAAGATTGCGGAGCTGGCCATCCGGCTAGAGGAAGACTCCGAGCTCGCGGATCCAGGCCCCGCTCGAGGTAAGAGGAGCTTCGCGGCCGGAGCACCCGTCACCCCAACTTCAGTTTCTCAAATCCGGTTCCAGCTGGAACCCCAAATCAGAAAGCGCTGCCGGGTTCCCATCCCTTGCCTTCAAGTCTGCCCACCTCACCAGCGCTTACACACAGGTGTCCGCATGCCGGAGGCGCTCAATAAGTGCTTATTTGGAAATGAGTAAAAGAACCCGGCGGCCGGTGTAGAGGTGACTTGTGTTGGGGTCAGCGCTCTGAGTCCATTTCACAGATACGAACCCAGAGGCCATAAACCCAGATTTCCCCCCAGGCTGCCCACACAGAAAATGCGGAGAGGGAACTTGAGGGCTGTGTGTTTTTCCACTCCACGTCCGTGCCAAGTGGAGTAACTAGAAAAAGGAGGAAAGAGACTCATTCTCAGTCAACAGGTGAGGAAGCGGCTGAGTTCACTTCCTCCTCTGGGGTCTCATCTTGTCCTTTTCCCTCCTGCCCCCAGGGGTGGCGATTTAGAAATGCTGTGCAAAGAATTACACCCCCTCAAAAAACAACTCTGATGGCCTTTGCCTCTCTGCTTGCAGAAAGTAAAATGCACAAAACATTTGAGGCAGCTTGCCTAAGACTCCGAGCTAGTTTTCTGCTTGGACAGAAAAATAAAGCTCTTTCCCCCTTGCTGGAGGAAGTGGGTTATTCCTACTGTAGCCCCACCCGCTGCCTTGGCTGGTCCCAGTTTAGGTAACTTCGAGCAACTCCCTTCCCTCTGGGCCTCGATTTCCCCATCCAAGAACGGTTGGCTTTGTGGCTTTCTTCCTTGCCACATGACTCTGGGCAGCCTGGTGAACTTTTATCCTCAGCCCTCTGAACGCTCAGAGAAGGCGATGTGGTGTGGCACTTGGGCTGACAGTGAGGAATGAGAGTGACATCGCCTCCCGGTGCCTCAGTTTCCCCATGGAAGGATACAACAGCAGGTTGTGAAGGTGTGATGCACCATCTTTGGTCACAGCCAAGTCCACCTCAGAAGTGTGCTTTTAAGGCTGGGACCCAGTGGCTGGTGCACATCTGACATCTCAGCCACTGAGGAGGCTGAGGCAAAAGAAATACGTGCTTAAGGTCAGCCTGGCAGACTGAGGAGATCCTGCCTCAAAATAAAAAGTAGGAAGAGGGCTAGAAGCGGGCCGTGGTTCAAATTTATAATCCCAACACTGCCAAACCAGAAGCCAGAGGACTGTCACTAGCTCAAGGGCAGCCTGGGCTACCTAGTAAATTCCAGGCTAGCCTGTCTCAACAAACAAACAAACAACTAAAAACTTACCAAGGCTTGGAGATTATAGCCCAGTGGTAGAGTGCTTGCCTAGCATATGTAAGTCGCTGGGATCCATCTTTGATGTCCCACCCCAAACACACACACACACATACACACACACACACACACACACACACACACACACACACACACACCCCGAAAGTTTGAGTTCCTAGTTCTTGCGACTGGATTCTCCTCATATTGATCTCATTCCGCTGTCCTCCTGGGTCCTGCAGTGATAAAATTCCCTCCTCTTACCACATCCTGCAGGCACTGGAGTGGCCAGCCCGTGGAAACGAAACCCAAGTGAGCAGAGGGCGCTGGTCAGGCCCCAAGGGGCCCATGGCAGGCAGATGGCTGGATCTGCTCTGGGTGCCGGGCTTCCTCTGTGTGGCTCTGATAATGGAGACGGCATCTGGGGCCGGAGACCCATCCACCAAAGCCCATGGACACATCCAATTTTCAGCCGGAGGGGTCAACCAGATTGCCATGGCGGACGTGAGTACCCTGGCAGGGCAGGGAGGTGGGTCGGGTGGGGGCGTGTCTGTTTTAGCGGCAGCTAATCATTATGCATGTGACCCTGGGATCTACAGGAGCTGAGTCGGGCGGGCCCGGCAGATAAAAGTTAGAGATTTCAGAGAACCATGAAACTGTGTAGCCAGTAACAGTGTGTGGGGAGGCTGTGATTGTCTGCAGTGGTCAGTGGTCTGTGACAGACTTGTTCTGTGAACCAGTCATCTTGGAGCCAGGTTTAAAGGAAGGGAGGAAGCCTCTTTCACGCACAGACATGTGGGGGAAAGACTAGGAACAAGTGCAAAGGCCCTGTGGCAGATTCTAGCTTAGTGTGTTACCGAACAGCAAGGAGGCCTGAAGGACTGATCAGTATGTATAAAGTTTAACCAGTTGGGCGATGTTGGACTGATTATAAAAGGCCTTGTGACGCAGGGCAGTGGTGGCGCACGCCTTTAATCCCAGCACTTGGGAGGCAGAGGCAGGTGGATTTCTGAGTTCGAGGCCAGCCTGGTCTACAGAGTGAGTTCCAGGACAGCCAGGGCTATACAGAGAAACCCTGTCTCGAAAAAACAAACAAACAAACAAACAAACAAACAAAACAAACAAACAAAAGGCCTTGTGGACTGAGGCTGGAGGGTGAGAATCGGGAGCCAGAGGGGGGTTTTAAGCAGAGGGGTGATCAAACTCTGATTTATGGATTATCCCCTGGCTGCTTCGGAGAGGCTGGCTTGAGAGGGGAGAGGGTGGTCACTCAGAGACGGGTGAAGGGACCAGAGAGCGCCCACCACCTCCCGGCTGGGAGCCTGGGAACATGGAGTAGTGCTGGAGGCACAGGAAGAGGGATACACAGGTGGATCGGGTAGAGAGCCCGCAGAGGTGAGGATGATGTCGCCATGGCTCCAGCCTGATCAGCTGAGGGAGGCCTAGTGGTTAGGGATCCCTGGGGGGAGGAGTGGTGGGCTAGACAAAGGCAGATGGACAGCAACAGAGGCCACGGTGCATCCCAAGGCAAGGGCACCTGGGAGCTCTACTTTTCTTTTTTTTTTCTTGGCGCATGCGCGCGCATGCGAGAAAGAGAGAGAGAGAGGGAGGGGGTATATGTGTATGTATATGTGAGAGGCGATGTATAGTGTGATATGTATGTGTATGCATGCATGTTTTCATATGTAGAGGCTTGCACCTGGCGGGTACACATGAACACGTGTGCATGAGCATGTGGAAGCCTGTGGTTGACAGCAAGATGGCTTGTTCTTCCTCTGTGCTCACTGAGGTAGGCTCTCTCAGTCAAACCCAGAGCTCACCGATATGGCCAAGCGGGCTAGCCACCTTGCGCTGTGGATCCCCCTCTTCCTTCTGAGGTTGGCATTGCAGGTGGCTCCACGCCCACCCAGCATTTACGTGGTTTCTTGGGGCATCCATACTTCCGGGCCTCATGTGTGTAGGGTGAGCAGCTCTAACCACTGAGCAACCCACCCAGCCCTTTCTTCTGTTCGTCTGAGACGGGCTTTCATGTTTGTCAGGCTGGTTCAAACTCTCGGAAACATAGTGGAGAATAACTCCGAACTGATCCTCCAGCCTTCCGCTTCTGAGAGCTGGGAGTTCAGGCCTGTGTCACCATGCCTGGCTGCTCTATGTCGAACCATGGGTAGAACACAGAGCCACAGGCATGCTAGGCACGTAATCCTACCCACTGAGTCATGCCCTGACACCTGTGTTTTCCATGTGAGAACAGGCTCAAGCTACCTGCTCTGAGAGTCTTGTCGCCTACACCAAGTTTACGGGCAGGGGTGTCTCCACCCTGTCCTCTGAGAAGGTAATTGGGCAATTGAGCCCATTTTACAGATGGGTGAGTGGTTTGCAGTTACTGGCTTATAAACTTGGTTGCTACTTCCCTGACTCTGAGGGTCAAGGATGTGAAGTTGGCTGTGAGCGAAGTGGCCCCGTGGATCCCTTGTGACAAACCAAACCTTCCTCTTTAGGACATCGGCCCCCAGGACAGACTCCAACACATCCAGTGCTGGACACTTGACCCTGTGCCTGGAGCCCGAGGGCCGCCACCCTGAGTGTATGCTATTGTGCAGCCTCTGCTCTTGTTTTTTTGTTTTTTGTTCTTACGTAAGAACTTATGTTGTAGCCCAGGCTACCCAGGCTGGCCTCAACTCAAGAGTTTAATGTGTACTGTTTAAGCTTCCTGAGTACTGGGGTGACAGACATGAGCTGTCATGCTGGTAGCTGGCGTGTGTGTGTGTGTGTGTGTGTGTGTGTGTGTGTGTGTGTGTGTGTGTGTGTGTGTCTGTGTGCGCGTGCGCGTGCGCGTGTGTTTTAGACAGGGTCTCAATATGTAGACAGGCTAGCCTGGAACTTTGCCTCCTGAGTACTGGGACTAAGTTGTTTGTGCCACCATGCCTAGCAGGGTACCTACTGCTTATTGAGCCCCTACAGTGTGCAAGAATTAGACAGAGAACATCCCCCTGTGGCTTCTACTGCTCTGGAAACAGGCCAAGAAATAAACCCTAGAATAACATAAAGTAAAAAAGATCGGGGTTAAAAGAATGTGGGTGTGGTGGAGATGGGGAAAAGCCAGCTGCTTCGCCTCAGGCCATCCGGACGATCGGGAAGGCTCTGGGAGGTAAGCTTTTCATTTTCCTTTCTTTTTTCTTTTTTTTCTTGGGTTTTGGAGACAGGGTTTCTCTGTATAGCCCTGGCTGTCCTGGAACTCACTCTGTAGACCAGGCTGGCCTTGAACTTTGGGGTCAGTTTGCCTCTGCCTCCTGAGTGCTGAAAGGCGTGCTGGGATGTTTTCGATTGAGGCCTGCTGAGTAGGTGCAGAGGCCCTGGCGCAGGGACCAGGTGATGTTTTTCACTCACTGAGGGAGGTTCCCGTAACTGGGAGAAAGAGGGAGACTCCGGTCAAAGGCAGGTGGCTCAGCTCAGGAATTTCAAACCATTATGGCACCTTTTTCTTTATATTTACACTTATCTGTGTGTGCGTGTGCGTGCGCGCGCGCGTGTGTGTGTGTGTGTGTGTGTGTGTGTGTGTGTGTGTGTGTGTGTGTGTATGCATGCCACAGCAGGCTTGTGGAGGTCAGAGTTCAATATACAAGAGTCACTTCCCTCTTGTCATATGGGTTCTGGGGATTGAGCCCAGGCCATTAGGTAACCCCTGTCCATGCAGGGGAAGGGGGGTTGCTACAAGCTCAAAACAACAGGGCTCCCACTTGTGGTGGTGCACATCTGTAATCCCAGCACTTGGAACCTGGACGCTGGAGGAGAGTCAGGAATTCAAGGCCAGCTTGGGCTTCATGAGACCCTGCCTCAACACAGTAACAAAAGAATATAATGGCACGGGTTGCCTCTGGTTCTGGGACTCGGCCTGGTGTGGGTGGGGCTTGGTCCTGAGACTCCTTCTGTGGTTGTCCCACCTCGATAGTCTCCAGGAGTTGTACCGAGCTGGATCTGGGTTCTTCCTCCACTTCCCCTATGGTCTCTGTCACATCACCTTCCTCAGCCCTGACCGTCCAGTTGCCATTCTCCTGGGAGGATCTCCAGGCCCTCACCTTAACCATGACCACTGTAATCAGCACACAAGTCCAGGGCTTGGGGGCCTAACACTATTTGGGCTACCATTTCTATGAGCACAGCTAGAGAGGGTGATCAAGTAGCTGTGCGGTCTGTCTGTCTGTCTATCTGTGTCTATGTAGCTCTGTCTGTATCTATGCAGGTCTGACTGTCTGTGTATCTGTCTGTGTCTATTCAGGTGCCTGCCCTGGCACTTTGGAGACATCTCAGCACACAAGAGTCGGGCTTTCCTGGCCGCTGCTGAGAGAATAAGGAGGTTGAAGGTTCCTGCCTTCCTAGTTGATTGATTGGCCTCTTCTAGAGTCAAGAGGGCTCTGACAGCCTCAGTCCCCACTGGACTGCAGAGGGAGGGCAGGGGAGGATGCAGGGACAAATGGCACCGAGGTGACAGTGGCCAGAGCACTTTGAGTGAGGAAACCAGAGTTCAGAGACAGCCACCATGTCCAGAGATCACACAGTGGGCACTTAGGGGTTCCTGAACGCCACTGATTGCTGCCCTGCTGGGTAGAGGGAGACACTGTGGTCCCAGACCACATCTGTTTGCCACTTGCCTGGCTCCGTGGGTTCCGAGGGACAGGAGGTTGTTTTTGCTCTAGAACTTGGATGTCTTTCAGAAGGACATGTGACTTCCCAGAAGTCCAAGCGGTCCTGTGTGTTTAGCATTTCTGTAATCTGTGTGGTTCCCCAGACTTGGAACTGGCTGCCCATGCCTGACCCCTGAGCCCAGTGTCCTCTGAGTTTTCCTGGGCCGAAGTGGAACCTCAGGGAAGAGGGTGGCAGGGTTGTGGGGAGGTGGACCGGTCCCCTAGGCCAGACCTAGGCACTGCCACCCTGGTCCTGCGCTACTGAGTGAGTGCAGACTGGGAGAGGGCTGGGCCTGGGGGAGAGAGGGAGGGTTAGCCAGCTCAGGCAGGGGCTGGGCTGAGCAGTCAGGCCATGTGACAAGAAGCCACTGTCAGAGGACTTGCTTTGCTGACTCATTCTAGTGTCTCTGGGACACTGGGAGTGTCCTGTGTGTCATCGTCCTGCATTCTTGCGTGTGTGTGTGTGTGTGTGTGTGTGTGTGTGTGTGTGTGTGTGTTCGTTCCTGTTCCTTAGGCTGACCCTGAGGGTGGGGATGAGGGAGCAGGAGAGACTGAACAAGAAGAGGGCTCACTGTGCTGGACTGTAGCTGTTACTGGCTGTTGCCGGGCAGAGCTGGGTAAAACATGTCTAGCAATAGCTGGCTCTGTGGTTGCAGAGGTGGGGGGTCCCTTCCCCTCTCTGTGCCTGTTTCTCACTTAGGAAGTCAAATCCATTGAGCTATTTCCCAGGACTCTTGTGTCCAGGGAAGGTGATGCCCCACCTCCACCCCCAGTGTGGCAGACCATGTTGACATGTTGGGGGGTGGGGTGTGACCAAGTCTGTGAGCCCACAGTGGGGCTGCTTTCGGACCATGAGCTGCTCATAGAGTGCTTTCACAGAGTGCTATTGTGAACGCACAAGGCCCTGGGTTCCCTCCCCAGCATTGCATAAACCATGTAGCCAGCCTGTGCTACATAAGACCTTATCCCCCTCCCTCCACCCCCCCACCCCTGCATAATTCTCCCAGCGTGCCTCACTGGTGACAGAGGAGAGGTGCTGGCCCACTCCTGACTCCCTCCCCTGCGCTAGGGCTCCTGGGGTCACAGTGGCAGCCACCAGCCCTGCTTTCTGACTGTGTCCATTCCTAACCTCCTCTGTCCTGTAAAGACATCTGCAGGCCTCTCTAGCACACCTCAGTGCTGTGAGATTCTCGTTTGTCTCAGCTTCTAGAGGCCACGGCCCAGCCGGGGACACACCACTCAGGACTTTCACTTCTCTGGCTTTTCCCTGACAAATTATTCTGATTTGTCAAGTCATGTGTGAGGAAGTTCACTGTGGGCCAAGTGAGTCACTCTGAGGAGGACCTCTGAGAATCCTAGGAGCCTGAGAACAGAACGCAGCCATTGTCATCTGAAAGACTACAATGAGGTGGGGGGCAGAGGGGTGAACAGTGGCTTATCCAGCCCTGAAATCCCACTTCTGCACTTGGGAAGCAGAGGCAGGTGGATCTCTTGAGTTTGAGGCCAGCCTGGTCTACTTAGCAAGTTCCAGGACAGCCAGGGCTACACAGTACAGTCAGAAAAGAAGGGCCCTAGAAGGGAGGGGAAGAAAGGAGGGATGGTGGAAGCTACAGAGTGTCTGTCTGTCTGTCTGTCCTGGTCCCAGCAGACTCTGCCCCAAGTGGATCCTTCAATGTTGTCTTAGTTTCCTTGTAGGACTCAATCCATGTTCATGTTCGAAGCTTCTGACATTGTGCCTGGGGTACTCAGTTACTGCTGTGGTTTTTCTCTTATATGCGAAGTTCCTTGGTAATAAAGCAAATTGCAGAAACGAGAGATTGATTCTGGGTCTCTTGATTTCTGTAGAGCGAGTGATAGACCCTATGTACTAACATAAAGAAAAGAGAAAGTTTCCGAAAGGCGGAGTGTGCTTGAAAGCAACGGTTCCATTGGAGGAAGAGGTAGAGAGTGGGCGGGGCTTGGGACAGGTGATGTAATCACCTTTATCGTTTTTTTAAGCATGTATTTTTTAAGCATGTATTTTTTTATTATTTTTAATTATGTATTTGTGTGGGGGTATGTACACATGATGCGGGTGCCCTAGCAGGCCAGAGGCATCGGATCCCCTGACAGATGAGAGCTGCCAGATGTAGGTGCTGGAAACCTAACTCCACTTCTCTGCTCTTCACTGAGAATCACTGAGCCATCTCTTCAGCCGCCCATATTGTTTTATTTTGGAACAAATATGTATTCATGAATTAATGTGCTAAGTTGAATTTCTCACATTTATTTATCTATTTTATGTAAATGGGGGGGCACGAATACGGAGATCAGAGGACGGCTGTGGAGTCATTTCCACCACCCAGGACCTGGCGATTAAATTCAGTCCACCATGCTTGGAGCTCATCGAGCACCTTTACCCACTGAGACATCTTGCCGGCCCACAAGTTGTTTTTTTTTTTTAAAAAAAAAAAAAAACGTCCAGTGGATTCCTTTGGGTTGATGGGGGTTAGGGACAGACTGAAGGGAGATCGCATTCTAGTACTTCCATGGCTCCAATCCAGCGCCCCTTGGTGGCTCTGTCACCCATATCCCCTGCTTTCCCTCTCCGCAGTGCCGCGCCGTGTGTGGCCTGAACACATCTGACCGCTGTGACTTTGTCAGGAGGAATCCCGACTGCCGCAGCGAGGGGGGCTACCTGGACTACCTCGAGGGCATCTTCTGCTACTTCCCCCCCAACCTCCTCCCTCTGGCCATCACCCTCTATGTAAGTCTGTGCCCTGGGACCTGGTAATGGGCATGTGTCTGTGGAGGGATGTAACTGTCTCCTTTTCTGGTCCCCACCAGGTTTTCTGGCTCCTTTACCTCTTTCTGATTCTGGGAGTCACCGCGGCCAAGTTGTGAGTGTGGCCTGGGCTCGTGTCCAGCTTATAGATGGGAAAAATCAATCCTGAGAGCCGAGATCCAATGACACGCTTTTGGGAAATGATGGGGCAGGGGCCAGTCTCTGTGGGCATGCTCGTTGGTGGCCATGCTTGGCGAAAGGCCTTCACGCATGCGTACACACGTGCTTATGGCGGAGGGCCCTCGCGCATGCGTATGCCTGTGTTTATAGCAGTGAGTCCTCACTCATGCGTATGTATGGGCTCATGGCGACCAGAGGTCAATCTCAGGTGTTGGGTTTTTTGTTTGTTTGCTTTTCAAGTCAGGGTTGCCCTGTGTATAGCCCTGGCTGTCTTGGAAATTACTCTGTAGCCCAGGCTGGCCTTGAACTCAGAGATCCACCTGCTTCTGCCTCCTGAGTTCTGGGATTAAAAGTGTGTGCTGCCACCACCTGGCTGCAGGTGTTGTTCTTTTTTTGTTTGTTTGTTTGTTTGAGACAGGGTTTCTCTGTGTAGCCCTGGCTGTCCTGGAACTCACTCTGTAGACTAGGCTGGCCTCGAACTCAGAAATCCACCTGCCTCTGCCTCCCAAGTGCTGGGATTAAAGGCGTGCGCCACCACTGTCCAGCCTGCAGGTGTTGTTCTTAAAGATACTAACTAGGCATTCTGTTTTTCCGAGAAGGGGTCTCTCACTGGCTTGGGCTCGGCCAGTGAACCCCTGCCTCCCCAGCACTAGGGACTACAAAGACATGCCACCATGCCTAGCTTTTGCACGTGGGTCCTGGGGATTGAACAGATACTCATATTTACAAGACAACTACTTTACTGGCCAATCGCCTCCCAGCAGACCCTGACAGCTGGCTCTTCCTCCTTTAGCTTCTGCCCTAACCTGTCAGCCATCTCTACTAGGCTCAAGCTTTCCCACAACGTGGCAGTATCCTTTAATCTAGCTCTCTGTAGGAGAGGGTGGGCGAGGGAGGCGGGGCTGCAGGTTGGGCGGTGGCTACGGGGTTGGGAAAAGGTCTTCATGGAATCCCCTTGACATATTCCCTCATGGTGTCACCTTCCTGGCCTTTGGAAATGGCGCTCCAGACATCTTCAGCGCTCTAGTGGCTTTCTCAGACCCACGTACTGCTGGCCTGGCCATTGGGGCTCTGTTTGGTGAGCACAGCCCCACTGGTGCATGGATGTGTTGGGAATCACCCAGGGTGCCGCCTCCTGAGCTCTGGTCTCCTGTCTTCCAGGTGCAGGGGTGCTGGTCACCACTGTGGTGGCTGGAGGTATCACCATCCTGCATCCCTTCATGGCTGCCTCCAGGCCCTTTCTCAGGGACGTCACTTTCTATATGGTGGCGGTGTTCCTGACCTTCACTGCACTCTGTCTCGGCAGGATCACGCTGGCATGGGCACTGGGTGAGCAGTCGGGGGCACTCCAGGACAGAGTTTCTGGAAATGTCTGGGGACAGAGTTGATTTTATCCAAAGTGACAAACAGTACTTAAGCCAGCTAAGGATAAGCAGAGAGAATGGGGCGAGAAGGGGAAGGGGCGGAACCCGGCAGCTTTCAGATGTGATTGTGACCCCAGGGGCCTCACAGCAAACTGGGTCAATTCTGGTTAAGAGAGGCCCATAAGAACATGTGGCCCAGGGAACAGCCACAGAGGAGACTATTACCCCCATTTCCCTGGCAAGAAGGCAGGGGTAGGTAAATGGGATCCTGGCAAGCAAGGTCTCCAGCTGGAGCCATGTAACCACAGAAGGGAATAGGCCAGAGACAGGGCAGCCCAGCAGGGGGCATCGGGGACTGCTGTCCTAGGTTCCTGCGTGGTGGCTTAACGTTTACCGAGCACCCACCTGTGCTTACTTCTCTAAATGAGGGGTCGTGGCATATAGGCAGGAAAGGTGAGTCTAGAATAGCAAGAAAAAGGTAGAGCCACAGAGATGGCCCCTCACCCTCCAGGACACCTGGTGACCGTCTGCACCTCTGCCTGCAGGTTACCTGGGCCTCTATGTGTTCTATGTGGTCACAGTCATCATCTGCACTTGGGTCTACCAATGGCAGCGAAGCAGGTCTCTGGTTCACTCCATATCAGAGTCACCAGGTGAGGAACCTCCACGAGGGGACAGACGGGACGGGTGCCTCTGGTCTTCACTGCTGCCCTGTGTCCCCCAAGGCCAGTCCATGTCCTACCTGACTACTCTTCACCATGCAGTTTCCACCCTGGCCAGGCCTCATTCATTTCCTGGTTTGTGCTGGTGAACCACAGAACCTTCTCATCCAGGGTCACAGGTCTCTAGTCATTACTACAGTTGACCTCACTAGTCCAAGTTGTATGTACCTCTGCCCTGGGGAAGAATCAAGATGAGCCCTATAGGCACATGTACAGAGCACAGGTACACACATACACACAAGTGCACCATACACACACATGTGTACATAACATACAAAATGCACAAAGATACACGGCATGCAAAACAGGTTCTGCAGAGACATGCATGCGCGCACGCATGCACACACACAATACACTGAATGCATGCACACATGCGATACACTGCACACATGAACACATGCAATATACTGCACACATGCATGCACACATGAAATACACTGCGCACACGCACGCATGCAATACACTGCACACATGAACACATGCATGCACACATGAAACACACTACACATACGCACACATGAAATACACTGCACACATGAAATACACTGCGCACATGCACATGCATGCATGCACACATACAATACACTGCACACATGAAATACGCTGCACACATGTAATATACTACATACATCCACACATGCAATACACTGCACACATGAACACACGCAATATACTGCACACATGCAATACACCGCACACATGCATGCACACATGAAATACACTTCACATATGCACACATGAAATACACTGTGCACACACACGCATGCAATACACTGCACACATGAACACATGCAATATACTGCGCACATGCACATGCATGCATGCACACATACAATACACTGCACACATGAAATACGCTGCACACATGTAATATACTACATACATCCACACATGCAATACATTGCACGCATGCACATGCATGCATGCTCACATGCAATACACTGCACGCATGCAAACAAACACACTCACAAATACCAACCCGACCCACAGATAGGAGTAGCACACAGGATTCAAGTGTTTACGGCAGGCCAGGCATGTCATGTGACTCCATCCCTTAGTGACACTTCTGTATGGGGACTCTTACTTCACTCCTGACACTGGGAGAAATCAAGTCCTCTCAAGGCCAAGGAGCTGTGTCTGGCATGATCAGGGTTCTGGGTCCCATTGCCAGTGTGGTATAAAGCGAGCATGGTGGTGAGAACCTATTATCCCAGCACTAGGGTCATGGGGGTGGGAAGAAATTCAGGGCCAGCCTGGGCTACATGAAATCCTGCCAAGGAAGGGGAATAAAGAGGAAGAGATGGAGGGAGGAAGGAAGGCCTGGACACTTGTATATTAACTCTGCCCTATCCCAGGGGTGAGCCCCTGACCCGGCATGGTTCTGGAAGGTTCTGGGATGTCATGGGGACATGACGACCATGCCTGCCCTGCTCCTGTTTTCCACAGTGCTGCTGTCTGATTCAGAGGAGGACCAGATGTCTTCCAACACCAACAGCTACGACTATGGTGAGGCCAGGCCCTGGACCCAGCCTTCCCTGGGCTGAGCTGGGGCTTGGGTCAGAGACCCTTTGCTGGGCTGGGACGGCAGAGGAGGCAAGGGGAATACACCTTCCTGGATGAGCCATGCGTGACCACACCTGCCCTGCCTGGACCACACAGGCGATGAATACCGGCCTCTGTTTCTGGGTCAGGAGACCACTGCCCAGATCCTGATCCAAGCCCTGAATCCCTTGGACTACAGGAAGTGGAGAACTCAGTCGATATCCTGGAGGCTCCTGAAAGTAGTCAAGGTAAGAGGGGCCCAGGCTCCACGCTCTCAGCCTTGTGACTGATACAGTGTGGGCTCTTGTTTTGTTTTGAGACAGGTTGTTAGTTAAGGTTTTACTGCTGTGAACAGATACCATGACCAAGACAACATTTAGCTGGGGCTGGCTTACAGGTTCAGAGGTTCAGTCCATTATTATCAAGTCAGGAGCGTGGCAGCATCCAGGCAGGCATGGTGATGGTAGAGCTGAGAGTTCTACATCTTCATCTGAAGGCGGCTAGCAGAATACTGACTTCCAGGCAGCTAGGATGAGGGTCTTAAAAGCCACACCCACAGTGACACACCTACTCCAAGGCCACACCTACTTGAACAGGGCCACACCTACTCCAACAGGGCCACACCCTCTAATGGTGCCACTCTCTGGGCCAAGTATATTCAAACCATTACACAGGTCTTACTTGTGTAGTTCTGGCTGGGCTGGAACTGGCTATGTAGACCAAGCTGACCTTGAACTCACAGAGACCTACCCGCCTCTGCTTCCTGAGTCTTGAGGTTAAAGCTGTGTGCAATCATCCCTGGACACTGTGGCCCATCAGCTGGAGTCCACTGAAATGTCCTTTTAGTGGCCAGCCTGGGACATAGTGGGGAAACTGAGTCCTCAAGCTTGGCTGGTGACCTGACCCAGGGCTGTCTACACTATAAAAGAAGAAAGGTGTCTTCCCTGGACAGGAAAACCCAGCAATGTCCTGGGTAGATTTTAGGCCTCTTTAGTCTCAGGAATAAAGAATGAACTATGTCTCCATCCTGTGGCTATGATGTCATTTGAGCCCCAGTTTTCTTCAGTATAAAATGGGGATTGTTGGGTTGGGGACATAGCTCGCTGGTAGAGCCCGTGCATGAAGCCCTGGGTCCCATCCACGCGCTGCATGCATGGGGTGTGGGAAACATTCCTCTAATCCTGACTCTGAGGAGGCGGAAGCAGAGATGGGGACAGCATGCCCGTAGCTGTGGGGCTGGGCCTGCTCGTGGGTGCTTTGCAGAGTAGGGGAGCATCTGCTGAACCCCACTCCAGCTGACACCCTCCCACTTCCCCAGTTGCCTGTGGAGTTCTTGCTGCTGCTCACAGTACCTGTTGTGGACCCTGACAAGGACGACCGGAATTGGAAACGGCCACTCAACTGCCTGCAGCTGGTCATCAGTCCCCTGGTCCTGGTCTTGACCCTGCAGTCGGGGGTCTGTGAGTACCCCTCCCCCACTGCCTCTGTCCTCCTCTTCTTCCTCCGCCTCCTCCTCTTCCTCCTCCTCCTCTTCTTCCTCCTTCTCCTCTTCTTCCTCCTCCTCCTCTTTCTCCTCTTCCTCCTCCTCTTCCTCTTCCTCCTCTTCCTCCTCCTCCTCTTTCTCCTCCTCCTCTTCCTCTTCCTCCTCCTCCTCTTTCTCCTCCTTCTCCTCTTCTTCCTCCTCTTCTTCTTCTTCCTCTTCCTCCTCTTCCTCCTTCTCCTCTTCCTCTTCCTCCTCCTCCTCCTCTTCCTCCTCCTCCTCTTCCTCCTCCTCTTCCTCCTCTTCCTCTTCCTCCTCCTCCTCTTCCTCCTCCTCTTCCTCCTCCTCCTTCTCCTCTTCTTCCTCTTCTTCCTCTTCCTCCTCCTCCTCTTTCTCCTCCTCCTCTTCTTCCTCGTCCTCCTCCTCTTCTTCCTTCTCCTCCTCCTCGTCCTCCTCCTCCTCCTCCTCCTCCTCCTACTACCCCACAGTCTCATCAGACCAGGACGCACTCATCCAAGAGTCGTCCCTATCACGGCTCAGTCCTGCTGCTTGCAGGTGGAGCTATAGACAACTGCCCATCAAAGGCTTGAGGAAGGCTGCGGGATGGGTAGGGTCAGAGATAGAGCACCTGCCTAGCAGCTGAGGCGCCGGATTTCATGTTCAGGTCTCCTTGTAAGAAAATTTACAGAACAAGGCCGTGCGTGGTAGCAAACTCCTTTAATCAACCCCAGCACTCAAGAGGCAGAAACAGGTAGATCGCTGAATTTGAGGCCAACTTGATCTACACAGTTCCAGGAGAGCCAGAACTATACAGTGAGACTCTGTCTTTTAAAAAAAATTACAGACTGGAAGATTTCACACTAAGGGGAAGTCTGGAGCCTACTTAAAAGCCACTGACTGGGGCTTTCTCTAGGATGGAACCCAGGGCCTCACACAGCTAAATGTGAACAAGCCTGTGCTTTGACCCCAGCTCTCACTTTTTATTTATTTATTTATTTTTAATGTGCATTGGTGTCGCTTCTCGGCCTTTTGGCTAAGATCAAGTGTAATGCGCATTGGTGTTTTGCCTGCACGTATGTCTGTGTGAGGGTGTCAGATATCTCAGAATTGGGTTACAGACAGTTGTAAGCTGTCATGTGGGTGCTGGGAATTGAACCTGGGTCCTCTGGAAGAGCAGCCAGTGCTCTTAACCGCTGAGCCATCTCTCCAGCCCCTCACTTTCTTTTTATTTGATTTTAGATAGTCTCAGTAGGTACCCCAGACTGTCCTTGAACTCACTACATGGCAGAGGATGACCATAAACTCCTGATCTTTCTGCCTCTGTCTCCTGGGAGCTAAGATTACAGGCGTGTACCACCCTGTCTGGCTTATGTGATAGTGGAGAAAGAACCCAGGCTTCATGCGTGCTAGGCGCAGTCTACCGAGCCGGCTGCTTCCTCAGCATGCTGCCTCACCCCCCTTCTGGCATTTTTTGAGACTGTGTTGTATCATGTTTGAGACATGATATAAGTGATATCATGATAGCCTTCAATTCTCTACTTAGCTGAGGCTGGCCTTGAACTTCTGAACCTATCCAAAGCTCCCAGGTCATTGTGGGGGCTGGTGAAAATGGGGAGCCAAGCTTGAGGGGATCCCAGTTCCCTTTCTTGTCCCACAGATGGCATCTATGAGATTGGCGGCCTCCTTCCTGTCTGGGCTGTGGTGGTGATCGTGGGCACAGCCCTGGCTTCAGTGACCTTCTTTGCCACATCTAACAGAGAACCCCCTAGACTGCACTGGGTAAGAATTGGCAGCCTCTGATGGGTAGCCTGGGTGTGTTTTTGGGGTGGTATGGTGAATGGCAGAGTCTACCCTGCAGGTGAGTGGAACCCCAAGCCATTTGCCTGTTTGAGCTTCTTTTTACGTTGAGGCTTGTTTTTATTGAGATATTACTCACATACTTTTCAGTTTTTATGTTTTATTTTTTTATGTTTTTTAGATTTATGTATTTTTTTCTTAAAGATTTTATTTATTTTATGTATGAGTACACTGTAGCTGCCTTCAGACACACCAGAAGAGGACATCGGATCCCATTACAGATGGTTGTGAGCCACCATGTGGTTGCTGGGAATTGAACTCAGGACCTCTGGAAAAGAAGTCAGTGCTCTTAACCGCTGAGCCATCTCTCCAGCCCAGATTTATTTATTTTTATGTGTATGACTGTTTGGCTTTCACGTGTGTCTGTGCACCATGAGCGTGCCTGGTACCCTAAGAGACCAGAAGAGGGCGCTGGAAAACCTGTGACAGGAGTTACCTGCGGTTACGGGCCACCCAATGCGGGCACCAGGAACTGACCCAGATCCTCTGCAGGAGCTGCAAGTGCTCTTAACTGCAGAGCCAACCCTTCCAGCCCCTACTTTCTGGTTTTTGACACAAAGCTTTATGTAGCCTAGAATGACCCTGAACTCATGATCCCTGCCCCCTCCCCCACCCCCTCACCCCCGCCTCCAACTCCCAGTGCTGGGATCAGGTGTGGTTGTGTTTCAGGGTGCTGAGGCTAGAACTCGGGGTTTAAGCACACTAGGCCGGTGCTCTGCCGAGCTGTGCCTCAGTGCCAGTGGGTTTGTCTCCTTCACAGCTGTGTGAGCAGTTTCGGGCTATCTCACCTCCTCAGAACCCTGTGCCTGGTAGCCTTGGTCTCACCAGCCACTTTCTCTCTCTCTCTAGATTTGCCTATTTTGGATCTTTCTTCTGCTTCTTTCTTCCTTCTTTCTTTCTTTCTTTCTTTCTTTCTTTCTTTCTTTCTTTCTTTCTTTCTTTCTTTCTTTCTTTCAAGATGCATTTATTTTTATTTATTATGAGTACACTGTAGCTGTCTTCAGACACACCAGATGAGGGCATCAGATCTCATTACAGATGCTTGTGAGCCACCATGTGGTTGCTGGGAATTGAACTCAGGACCTCTAGAAGAGCAGTCAATGCTCTTAACCGCTGAGCCATCTGTCCAGTTTCCCACCCCCCACACACCCCCTGCTTCTTTCCTTTAAAAAAAAGTTATTTCTTTTTATCATATTTGTGCGTGCACACGTGTGCAGGCGCCATGGTATGTTTATGGAAGTCAGAGACAACCTGTGGAAGTTGGTTTTCTCCTCCTACCTTGTGGATTTGGAAGACTGAGTGTAGGTTGTCAGACAGAACAAGTTCCTTTGCCCATCCTCCCTCCATCTGTCTGTCTGTCCGTCCCTCCATCCCTCCTTCCCTCCCTCCCTCCTTTGTGGTCCTATGTAAGCATTCACCACTGAGCCATATCCTCAGCCCTCTTTTGGGGTCTTGCTAAGTAGGCTGGATTCGAACTTGAGATGCTCCCACTTGGGTCCTTCCGCAGTGCCCATCACACCCCAGCTGTGTTCCGGACATCGAGGACATCATAGTAGACCGTGTCTTTCATGCCTGGTCTCTTTTGATGGCAGTTGTGTCTTTAAGGGTCATCCCCGATCTCGTGTGTAGCTCCTTCCTTTTCTGAAGAAGGCTGCACTGGGATGGCACCCAGGGCCTTGCGCCTGCCTGCCTGCCTGCTGGAGAGCATCCCTCAAACCCAGCCTCTTTCCTGTCTGGGTCCCACCACCGCGGCTACTCTGCCCCTGGGCCACCCCCTCCCCCGCCCCTGGCCTGGGTTGTAGGTACCTGCTACCCAGTTTACAGATAAGATGTGTCCTGCTGGGGACCGGCAGGGCTCCCATCAGCATCCTCATTCCTTCTGCAGCTCTTTGCTTTCCTGGGTTTCCTGACCAGCGCCCTGTGGATCAATGCGGCTGCCACGGAGGTGGTGAACATCTTGCGGTCCCTGGGTGTGGTCTTCCGCCTGAGCAACACCGTCCTAGGGTTGACCCTCCTGGCCTGGGGGAACAGCATTGGAGGTACGTTGGAGCTCTGGGGCGGTTCTTCTCTTTCCTAGCCGTACTTACAGCCAGAGAGGACAGCCAGGGTGTGTTTCCTCTGCACCAGCAGAGTGCCCACTGTCGCTTTTGAGTCAAGGGAGCATGTCACTAAACCACCACTGGACAGAACACCCTACAGAGGCTTTCCTAGTTTGATGCTTGAAACACTCCACAGATCCCCAGAGTTCAGGCAAGAGGTGAAACCCATTACAGCCAACCATGTTTAATGTGTGTGTGTGTGTGTGTTGGGGGGTGATACACAGGCTGTCACACATACAAACCTACTGGCACCTTTTTAGCCACAGCAGCCAGTTATGGTTGACCAGGTTACACACCAAACAGGAGCATTCTAGCATGGGAGTTCAGAATCTAGCTGTTCTCTTTGAGCATCTTACCCAAAGCACACAAAGGTGCCCTAAGAGTTTGTGGGGTATAGCGCTCCACCCCTAAGGGGGCAGGCCTTTATCCGTGTTTGTTGACTAGTTATGTAAATAGGAGCCTGCGCCTCACAGCACATTCTCTCTGTGCAGACGCGTTCTCAGATTTCACACTGGCCCACCAGGGATACCCTCGGATGGCCTTCTCCGCCTGTTTCGGCGGCATCATCTTCAGTATCCTTTGCGGGGCTTCTCTGGGCTTCGTGTGATGTCTCAGCTCTGAGAGTCACAGGTGGACTCTGAGCACCCCACCCTTGGGACTGGCTGGGGGGCCTGGGGCTTTACTTTTGCATTTGTAGATGGAGAATTGAGATTCTAGTCTTTTTTTTGTTTTGTTTTGTTTTTTGTTTTTTCGAGACAGGGTTTCTTTGTGGAGCCCTGGAACTCACTCTGTAGACTAGGCTGGCCTCGAACTCAGAAATCCGCCTGCCTCTGCCTCCCGAGTGCTGGGATTAAAGGCATGTGCCACCACCGCCTGGCAAGATTCTAGTCTTGTGGGACTCTTGTGACAACCTCAGGAAGCAACCTGGAGTGAGCCATAGGGGCGGCGGCCTTGGCCCCTAGCCTGCCCTGTGTTTCTGTAAGGCACAGGGGTGTGATCACTTAGCCTCAGTTTCCCCCAACTGCTGAGTGCTCACAGGTATCCGGCATATTAACACTCCATTTGACTCCCATAGGCCCAGGGCAAACTGGGTTCTTGACACCCAGTTTATTAGGGGCGTTAACACTGGGGCCAAGGGAGGGGGGCTGTGGACAGTAAAGAAAGCCATATGCTGAGGGACCTCTAAGCCCAGGGCTGGGGTTAAGCCACTGTGAGGTAGGCCTGCTAGGTTGGGCGTGGGCTCCAGCAAAGCTTCCTGAACCTACGGCAGACATCCTGGTTGGTGTGGGGCTGGGCTGCTTGATGCAGATCGTCCGGAACCATGCTGCGGAGGTGAAGGTCAGTAGTCTGATGGCAGACTATCTTGAAAATATTTTGCATGGGGGTTGGAGGGAGTTTCCCTACAAGCAGGCAAAGTAACTAAGGTACAGCCTGCATGGAATGGGCAGGTGGCCTGGGGCTTTGGTCCTGGGCCCATGACTGAAATCTTTGCTGTGTAACTGGGTGGGGTGTCTCTGGGCTTTCCCTGTGATGTGGAGTGGTAACCCATCCCAACTTACTGGATAGCTCCAGGGAGGAGCTGGGAGAGGAGGGGGTGTGGTCCAGCATACTAAGGGAGGGGTTTTAAACACCCTGGATAGCCTGGGTTCTTGTGAATGCTAAGACATGTGTTCTGGGGGGTAGAGTCTGGGAGTCTGCAATTTGTGGAAACCTGGAGAGTCAAACCTGTGGCTCACACATGCTAAGCATTACCGCACCCCTAGCCCTGGGAAGCTGCTCTGTGTGTGTGTGTGTGTGTGTGTGTGTGTGTGTGTGTGTGTGTGTGTGTGTGTGTATGTGTACAGTTATACACACCCGTGCAAACACAGAAACTAAAGGCGGTCATTGAGTGACTTTCTTCCTCAATCTGTCCAGACAGGGAGCTCACTGAACCTTGAGCTCAATGATTTTGGCTTAGGCTAGTGGCCAGTCAGTGCCAGTAGCAATCCTTTTGTCTCTACCCCTCAGTGCTACAAGTAAAGGCATGTTAGGAGATCCAAACCCAAGGTCATGATATTTATAAGTGTTTTTTACCAACTGATCCATTTCTGGCCACCCTTCCTTCTTTTGATGTAGGCTCTCATTTAGCCAGGCAAACACACCAGAATTGCATTTTAAACAAGATCCATTGGGGCCAGTGTATGTTATACAAGGGATTCTGCCTAAGAAACTCACCTCAAAGGCTGGAAAACTCCAGTAGGCAGGACTAGACAACCAATACAGGCATGTGGGCCGCCTCAGACCAGACATCCCCCAACGTCAAGGCAGGATGCCTTGGTGACATCATACAGAAAATGTTGCACAAAACCCAGTGCTGGCTACTGCTCCTGGGGCCACCTGTACTATTACACAGAAGTCAGGCCTGGTAAAGAAGGGCCGGATAGACAGCAAGCACCAAACACATGCACTCATTCACACAGCTACCGTTTCTTCGACTCCACCATTCAAACACAAAAGGGCTGAAAGAAGCGTCTAACGACACTTCTATACCCAGCCCAGGGCCTTTTATACCCTGCTATGCTTGCTTCCTGCATCCTGCCTGGAGAGTGTCTTGATGATGCAGGATCACGTCCTCAGCTACACAGAAGTCAGTACGTAGCAGTGTGCAGCCAAAGCCACACATGGTACACACTTGTAATCACAGTACTCAGGAGACTGAGGCAGGAGGATTGCCCCAAGTTCAAAGCTAGACTAAGCTACAGGGCAAGGTCATTGGATGAACTGAGGATGTGGCTTGGCTAGCAGGGCCTAGCATGCACGAGGCTCTGGGTTTGAATCTCCAGCATCCCCAAAATAGAGTGTGGGACTACATCACTGCTAACATGGGAGACCAGGAAGAAAAACCCAAGTAGGTTTTGTTACTTCAAAACCGAGTCCTGACGTCCCTCATGGCAGACCTCATAGCCATGTACCAAGGACCCAACAGCCCCTTCATGGTGTACATGGCCAGGAGGCTCCCACGGTGTGAACTGAACAACTTCTATTCTCCCCACAGCTGGAGCCAGACGGACTGCTGGTGTGGGTGCTGGCCAGTGCCCTGGGCCTCAGCCTGGTCTTTTCTCTGGTCTCTGTTCCACTTCAGTGCTTCCAGCTCAGCAAGGCCTATGGCCTCTGCCTTCTCCTCTTCTATGTCTGTTTCCTTGTCGTGGTCTTACTTACAGAATTCGGGGTGATTCACTTGAAAAAGGTCTGACTGAAGCTGCTTGACCTGGAGGTCTAGGGGTGATTCTGCTAGCCCCCTGAGGGGAGAACAGGATGGGGGGGGACCCTCTGTAGTTCCCATGGAGCTCCGGAGAAGGTAGTCTGTCACCGCCAGAGCTCTGCCTGGATGGGAAGGTCCTGACCGTGGACCTGGAGGCTGGCTTTGCTGGGGATCTGAATGACAGCGGAGGCTCCGGGGAGGGCAGCCCGTCAGCCCCCATCCCTGCTGGGCTCTGGGCAGCCCTATGGCTCCCCTGTGGGCTCTTCCATTCTCTCTGTGGGGTCAGCTGAATTCTGCACCAGCAGTGTGGGCTGAACAGACTCTGCACATGGAAACCAGACTGGGTCTCTCAGCCTCCGTGTCAGGTCAGCCAGAGGAACTAGGTCAAGTTGACAGACAGCACCACAAGATACTGAGTCCGGTGGCTCAGAACCACCCAGGCTCTGCCCTTCCCAATCGGTGGCTGCCGCGTTGGACTGTGGATCTAGAACACTTCTAGAATGTTGTGTCCAGAACTCCGGCTCCCCCATCTATAAAACAGGAGCCAGCCTGGGCCCTGTGCCTACCTCAAGGGGAGCCGGGGTGGGGGTGGGGGACTGACCCTCCCCAGGGGCGTCTTGCAAGTGGTGTGACCAGCCTTTTAAAAGTCCCACTCATTCCCTGACTGCCTTCAGCTGTAACTAAGAGACTTGATTGTTGTTTTGGTTTTTTTTTTGCTCCCAAAAATAAAAGACGGGTTATTTCAAGCGTACCAGAAGAGTCCCAAGGGGTCTCATTGATTCTTTGCCTGGGCAGGCGACCTTAAGGCTGGGGGGTGGGGGTTACGTGGGGTCAGTAGTGGCCCACCCACCAACAAGCTGGAAGACAAAGGCTGCAGCCGAGTCTATAAAGCAGAGGCTCTTTATTGGCACACCAGAAATCTGGGCACAGTGGGTTCCTAGGTAACAAATCACTGTATAAAACCTTCCAGCGTGGCTCTTAACCCATACAAAATGATTGTCTGCACGGTGTGGAGTAAGGCTGGAGTGGGGCAGGAGCAAGGAGGAGGGGCTGGACACTGTTCCCACAGAGTGCCTCAACCCCAGTCGGGAGAAGCGTGGTCCCACAGCTGTCCCTGCTAGGCAGTGACACCGAGCCACCAGTTCCCACTCAGCTGACTTGAGGGAAGGGGCATCTGGGTTAGACAGGATCTCGGGGGCCCTCAGCTTACAGCCCTGGGTGACACAGTCTGTTCCCTGCTCGGCTAGCAAGTTTGAGGGTCAGTTTGGTGTGTGCTCAAGGTGACTCTGTGGGGACAGGTTTTCTCAGGCTACATGACAGGCTACAGTTTGGCCTAACAGCCCTATCTCCCTCAGGCACCTGGCTGGTATGTGCTAAACTCAGGGGTTTTAGTACCTCTACATGTGGCCCAGGACCAGTCCCTCCACCTGAGCCTGCTCCTCTAGGCTGAGGGTACCTGGGGTAGAGGAGGGGCCTAGAACCAGGCTGGTTTCTCAGAGGCCCTAGACTCTCTTTATAGGCCTCCCTTCTTTCTGCTTCCAAAATGCCACTGTTACACTGAAGCTATGGACATGAAGCTGCTTCTCGGGACTGTGGCCTATAGAGTCCAGGTTGAGCTTCCATAAAGGTCAAGAGCTCTTTGAAGCGGAAGGGACTTTGCCAGTCTCCAGACTCTCTGTAGAAACTAGTGGTTTTCCTGGGGGAGGGGGGGGGCTGTGCTTTATTTAAAGTAAAAAACATCCGCTTTCCAGCTTGGCCCCTGGTTGAGCTGGGAGAACAGGGGGAGACCTGTGCCCGCCCACTCCAACTCCCAAGCTACAGCAGGTTTGGAAGGCCAGGTTTGCAGGCGTGCCAGGCAGTATCCGGAAACCCTGCCCGCCTGCCTCTGCACTTCAGCCCCCAGTGGACAAGACAGCAGGATAAAGTGACCAGGGCTACATCCCTGCTCCTTCTGCCTCTGCCACTGTACTACTCAGCCACCACCTTGTGATGGCATCAAAAGAACTCCCACAAGGCACCGCACAAGTCAGCTGAATGGTCACCTGATCTACCTCCCCTACCCACCTAGCTTATGAGAAACTTAGAGGAGTCCAGTGCTCGTGGTGCCTCAGAATCCTTGAAAAGCAGCTACCTGTGGTGTGGTGGCCAGCCAGGGACTGCTGTGATGGGCAGTAAGTGTCCCTGTGCTGTGTGTGGCTCCCTCCTCAAACACAGTGTCTACTGAATGTGTGAAGGTGTGGGGGTGAGGGGGGCTGCCTTCAGCACCAGCTCAAATGAATTCTCCTGAGCAAGTCAAATTCCCAGGGCCTCCAGTTGGCTTTCTCTTGCTGGGCCTAGCTTCCCTGGGAGGCTGTGGTAGAGTTTCAGCAACAAGAAAGGCCAGAGAGACAGACAGACAGACAGACAGAATGTTCTGTCTCAAGCCATCTCTGGCCTCTGACCAGCTTCCAATTGGGTCCCCGGGCACAGATCCCTCAAGGGAACCCTCTGTACTTTGTCATCTACAGACGCCATCCTGCAGGATGTGGGGTTTCTTCCTAGTGGTTTTGTCCCCAATATCAGACACAGACACCTGTGGTGGCTGGGGGGACAGGTAGGGACAATGCAAGGACCAAGGCTGAGGCCACAGCAGGGAAGCAGTCAAGATCCCCCAGAAAAGCCGGCATTGCTAAGATGAGACAGCCTATTTAAGGGGCTTCTTGAGCAGAGGGCTTCCGGAGTTTTCCATGACAGGAAGAGCTCAGCCAGGCCTGGGCCTCCAGCCTTAGCCGATTTCTGGAGCTCAGGAAGACAGAGCGAGGTGGTTCGAATGGACCCTGGCTAGTCCTTTTCTGTCTCTGTGTAAATATGTGCATATATATGAGCGTGTCTACACACACACATGGTTTCCATACATTGTAGTATATAATACTATGGCGTTATTGCATAGAAGAGGCTGGCTTGACGCACCCCGGCTAGGTGACGGTCTGGGAGCGCTGGCGACTGCCAGGGGGCTGCTGGGCTGCGGGGCCGGGCACGTTGCCCCTGAGCTGCTGTTCCTGGGCATGCTCCTTGTACCACTCCTAGAGAAGAGACAGGTGCTGCTGAGGGTGGCTTGCCTGCCAACTCTCCCACTCCCTCAGCCGATGTGAGGGACACACAGGCCCAGAGGGACAGCAGAAGCAGAGCCAGGCCTACTCACTGAGATCGCCACCTCACCACAACCCTGGAGATACAGACACGAAACTGCTAAAGGCCTGAGGCAAACCCACACAGGCTCTGTCGAAGGACAGGTCCCAGGCTCTGACATGGCTGCTGCCGCCTTCCAATGGGCCACAGGGATGCTTTTCAGAAACCCATAGCCACTTTACCTCCCAGCTTCCCCAGAAAGCCAGGGTCTGGGGCACTCTGGTAGGACAAGCGTTCAACAGCTCCCCCATATTTAAAGAAACAGAACCCAAGCCACAGACCTACAGAGCTTACAAGAATTCTACAGAGACAGCCCCTGGCTGTGCCCTCAGAGGGGAAACTGACACTGGAGAGGCTGGGCAGGCTGGGAGAGGATGTGGCCTGGTCTCTAGGTGCCTTGAGTGCCCCTGGGCAGTTGCCCCCACTGCTCTGGGAGGCACAGACTGTTTTGTCACTTGGGCTGGGGACTGTCAGCGACACAAGGCCTTCACATACGTAAGGGAGCCAACCAAAATGTCTTGTGCTCATGAAGCCGTTGCAGAGGAAGGTCCCAGAGACCCCAGAGAAAGCCTAAGCAGGGTTCATGCCTTGGGGTTCTGCTGGAAGGACTTGGGTGCTGCCCCACGTGGTGTTTATACTTTCAACAGCTGCTGGTATGGGAAGACTGGGAGATGGTGGAGCGGAAGGAAGGAAGGAAGTAAGGAAGGAAGGAAGGAAGGAAGGAGGAAAGGAAGGAAGGAAGGAAGGAAGGAAGGAAGGAAGGAAGGAAGGGAGGAAGGAAGGGAGGGAGATTGATCTTATCCTTCTTAAAAATCAAAAGGCCACCGGGCAGTGGTAGTGCACGCCTTTAATCCCAGCACTCGGGAGGCAGAGGCAAGTGGATTTCTGAGTTCGAGGCCAGCCTGGTCTACAGAGTGAGTTCCAGGACAGCCAGGGCTACACAGAGAAACCCTGTCTCAAAAAACCAAAAAAAAAAAAAAAAAAAAAAAAAAACCCAAAAAACAAAAAACAAAAGGCCCCAAGTCAAAATGCTATCGCCCTGAGCTCATTGGCATCAGGCATCAGGCAACAGGGGCAGGAAAAGGGGCATAGCCACCTCATCTGGGCAGCAGGTATTGAGCTTCCCTCCTGTCACTCAAATCTCTAGAAAGATCCACGGGGTACACTGGGCACCCTCCAAGGGCAGTATGACCATGTAGTGGGCAGGATGGGAGAGTAGCCACCCAGGAATGCAGCAAAGGGGGCGCCTCCTTGGGCGCCGGGCCCTACCTGGATCTCCTCCTGGTACATCTTCAGACTCAGGTCACTTTTGGTTCTTGATCGCCGTCCCAGAAACACCATGGAATTTTGCTAGGGAGGAACGGAGGCCGTGAAGTGTGTGTGGCTGCAGGTGGCGTGGACTCACCTGGGGCTGGGCCCTAGGGCCACCCAGGGAGGCTGCTCCTACCCCACTGACATTTCCTCAAGGGTGCCACCGGCTGGAGGTGGCAGGCCCCGCCCCCTCTGCAGCTGCAGAGCCTGTGCCCCCTCACCTGGTATTTTTCCATCTGAGAGAGAGTGTCAAGCAGTCGGGTGATGTCAGAGGAGGTGCCTTGCTCCTCACGATAAAACTCCAGAGCAGCCAGAAGCTCCTCCTTGGACATCTCCTTCTCGATGACGATACCACTGTCCACTGAGGGTGGGGAAGGCCGGGTCCCATAACTGCTTTCCCCTCCTGTGGAGTCTGATCTTCCTTCCCAAGGAGTGGTCCCTCCTCCCCCTTCCCTCGCTAACAGAGTGCGTGCATCAGGAAGGTGCTATGTCTAGCCAACAGCTTACAGGGACACAGAGCATCAGGGAGAGCACGATGTGGTAATCCCAGTACTAGGGTATGGAGAGTGAGTGGATGGATCAGCTCAAGGCCAGCCTTGGCTGCCTAGCAAGTCTGAGGCCAGCTTGGGCTACATGAGCACCTATCTCATAGAGAGGGCTTGAAGAGAAAGTCTAAGAAAACAGAAAAGCATCAGGTGGCATTGAGGATGCAGAGATTTGAGGATCACTTATATAGCAGGACTGACTAATCACACACGTTTGTGTGCATATATAAAATCAACTAGCGGGCTGGAGAGATGGCTCAGCGGTTAAGAGCGCTGACTGCTCTTCCAGAGGTCCTGAGTTCAATTCCCAGCGACCCCATGGTGGCTCACAACCATCTGTAATGGGATCTGATGCCTTCTTCTGATGTGTCTGAAGACAGCTACAGTGTACTCGCATACGTAAAATAAATAAATCTTTTTTTTAAAAAATCAACTAGCTTGCTACCACGCCGATTTAAGAACAGATAGGGATGGGAGGTCTCCTCTGATTCCTTTCCTTTCCTTTCCTCAGTTCGGGGTTGCAATCCGGGGCTTTGTACATGCTGCACACGGAAACACTGAGCTGCCACTCAGCTAAGAATGAAGATGGCTGCACACACAGGAAGCAGCGAGCATAGCCAGGCCACTGGGCTGCAGAGGAGACACTAGTCACCTCTGTGGTGAACTGCTCATGCCCGGAATAGGACTCTGTGGTGGTCTGAGTAGCCTACAGAGAAACGAGGCTGCACTGAAGGCTCACAGTGGGAGTCACGAGCTGTGGTGTACTATAGGGAAATGTGGCATTGGCGACAGGACCTGCTGTCCCACTGTCCTGGCTCTTAGCAGTATGTGCTGGTCAGAGTCTGTACAGGGTTGGGAGGGAGATGAAGGGCTGCTGCTCCCACAGCCTTTCCCACACAGGATGAAGGGATGGTGGCTACTTGTTACACATTTAGAAACTGTGGGCATTTTTCCATTAGATTTTTTTGTTTGTTTGCTTTTTGTTTTTTCGAGACAGGGTTTCTCTGTGTAGCCCTGGCTGTCCTGGAACTCACTCTGTAGACCAGGCTGGCCTCGAACTCAGAAATCCACCTGCCTCTCTGCCTCCCAAGTGCTGGGATTAAAGGCGTGGGCCACCACTGCCCGGCTTTCCATTAGATTTTCTAACAACGGATACAAATGAGACCTAGACAAGCAAGGCAAATGCAAAAGCTGAGCTGCTGCAGTTGAGACAGCAGGCCTGGGGACGGCCAGTGGGACAGCAGGGTGCGGCAGATGGGCAGTGGGTAGCCAGTGCTTGGGATGTGACACCCATACAGACCTTCCGAGTCCTGGCTCTTACGGCTGTAGTTCATGCGGAAGACAAAGGCCTCCAGGATGAAGGCCACGATAATGGTCATCACCACCTGGCCAAGGAGAGGTAGTGTGGGTGTCGTGGCCCTGTTAGACAACACTGCAGCCCGGGGATGGGGGTGGAGGTGGGGGCGGGGGCGACAATGGCGGTGACGACACCTACCATGGTCACGATGTAGAAGGTCATGAAGTACAGGCGGCTCCAGTGAGAGGTCTGCGAGGTGACACCTTCCTGGAGGGGGCAGTGAGTGAGCTCGTGGGCAGCACGGGCCACCATCTCCTGAGTCCATCAGCCCAGGACCCAAAGCCAAGCGACACAGATCTTCCCTGGCCCTCCCTGTGGGCGTGGGGCCCTGAGGCGAGGGCCTCTAGCTACTGCGTTCTTTTCTGTAGAATCAGACCCTAGCCTTCTCCAGCATGTCTGACTGGAGCCCAGGTCAGCACAGACAGTCTTCAGCTGGAGAGAATTTAAGGAATGGGGGGAAGAAAGCCCCTATTCTCCTGCCTCAGCTTCCCAAGCAGCTGACACTATGGGTTCGCCCCACAGGGCCTGGCATGGCACACTGCTGACCAACAGATACCCAGAGCCTGTCAGGGTACACGGGGAGGGGAGACAGCCAGCAGCACAGAGCCAAGGGGTGGTGCCACCCACACCGGGGGCCTTCCACTAGAGCATGATAAAGGCCCCCACACCCTGTGGGGATGGGAAGAAAAATGGCTCCCAGGCCCTGAGAGAGGACAAAGGTTGGGGGGGGGTGTAGTCCCAGAGCTTACCATGATGATGTACCAATTATTGACAACGGTGAGTTCAAACAAGGTCACTGCAGGGGAAGTGGGGGTACACCTCAGGCCAATGTCAAAGGCCCTCTCCTTCCCTGAGTAACTGTGCAGGCAAGGAGGCCTGCCACCCAACTTAACTCCCAAAAGGCAGGCCCTTTGACTAAAGAGCCCATGGTGGGCTAGCTCAGGCTAAGGCTGGTAGTGAGGAGAGAGCAGTAGACTTTACTAGGTATAGATGGGAGCCAAGAGGGGCTCTCCCTTCCCTTGAGAGGCCATGTCCAGCATGGGGGGGTATCCTCCCTTCGTCAGGCTTTTGCAAGGAACCAGGGAGCAGAGAGGAGCCCCAGGACCTCCATCGGGGGCTGCATGACTGTTGAAATGGCAGTGGTGTGCTGGGTGGGTCTCCTTTGCTGGCACTGAGGCATGCTGTGCTTACACCGAAGTTCTCCAGCTAGGGCCTCTTATCTGTCTGTCACTGTGAGGTCTGGTGCCTGGGGGAGCCTGCTCTACAATCGCACAGCACCTCTGTTGAAGGGACCCAAGGAAGGGCGCCCAGTGGCTAGAGAAGGAGGGAGGCCTTATGCAGCTCCGAGCCAGACCGAGGCCAGGAATTCCCTCTAGGACTCGCTCACCGAAGCTGTTGAGGATGTTGTCAAAGTTGTTGAGATAGTAGTAGCCTTCCTCCACCTTGGTCTTGTTGCCCACCGTGTGGTTGATGAACCGGTAGGCGTCGGCCACCGTGCTGGAGCTAAACAAGGGAGACAAGGAGGCAGGAGAGTTACAAGATGACTACCTTCACTGCGACAAGCATGCAAACCGAGATCTGGTTAGAGATCAGACCTCCCCACATCCTGCCCAATGAACCACTACTGGGCATGTCTTCAACCTGCCGTGGAGGAGGTGGAGGTAGTGAGAGGTGAGAGGCCACCTCTGCCCTCCCAGGCTCCTCTGGGGCACTACCCATGAGTCCCTGCTTTGACCCATGGAGGGGACCCATTTGGCACACTCCAGCTTTATACTTCTCTGCCATTTGTAAGAGTTAGGTGCCCACGACACTAGGGAGCTCACTAGCAAGGCTATGCCCTGTGTCCCTGGCCTGACAGATACACAGACCGAGATTATGGGCTCTCGGTACAGCCATCAGCTGGATACATACGAGGGTCACTGGTGACCTATCAGTGCCAAGGCTGCGTGGGCAGTCATAACTGGACACAGCAATGGTGGATCATGTTCTTTTCCTTTTGGAGGGGGAGGGGAGGGGTGGGGCCACAGAGGTGCCACCCTCTCTCTTCGTCCCTCAGCCCTGCGGCCATCCTGCCAGGTGTCATCTCTCTGGTCTCTTGCCAGGTCCCATTGTCTCCTGGGGTGTATCGGGGTGAGGGTTGCTCTGGTTCTGGGGAGGGGGTGTGCCGACTGAGGCCTGAGCCCTGCTAGGGATGGGCCACACTGGCTGCCACACTGTCACTCGGCTCTGCATGCCCAGCCTAGCAGCAAAGCCCATGATGGGGCAGGCCCAAGGCCACCCGGGGCCACTTACTTGCAGCAGTTAGGGGTCAGCCGCCCGTTGAAGAACTCCATGCCCACGATGGCAAAGGAATAGTAGAAGGTGAGCAGTGTGAGGCCGAGGCTGGGGAGGCAGAGGGACAGGGCAGTCAGGGAGAGAGGGAGGGGACAGGGGCAGCGGCAGCACGTCCTGGTCCCCCGGCACTGACTGCGGGAGGCATGCCCCTAGCCCTGGCCAAGTGACCATTGCAAAGTGTCTGCAGGGGAGGGGCCGCGTGGCTCATGGTGGGGGACGCTAGGGACAGATGCCCCCTGACCAGAGATGCACCCCTTACCTGTGAAGGTAGGTTCACAGGTGACCCCTTACCTGTGAACGTAGACACAGGTGGTAAGTCGACAGCTCCCTGCCCTCCCCACTAGACAATTCAGCCAGGCCAGTGCTGCCGAGGGGACCTGCAGGGTCCAGACTCTGTCTCTTTGAAGACCACCCCCAAACCCCTGAATCCTGAGACTCCTCTTTGTTCCCGCTTCCCCGAACCCGTACACGGGCCTCGTGCCACCTGGCCCTGCAGGCTGAGAGGCGGGCAGTACCTGGCCATTCGTGGCAGCAGTTCAAACATGGTGTCCAACACATTGCGATAGCGTTTCTTCAGTTTAAATAACCTGAGCAAGAGAACACTGTTGCTGGGACCACAGAGGCAGGGGCATGGCCACACACTCCCTTCCTCAGACGGGCCAGAACCTTGTAAGCCCTCTGCTCCCCACCTCAAGACAAGGCTGAGAAACCTTGCACAGCTGAGCTCACTTCCCTGGGGACTCACAAACTGTGGCACTGGACAGGACAGACCCCAGACACTGGGGGCAGGCCAAGACTCTCTGAGGAGCCACCAACTGGGCTAGCCTCATTGTGTCATGCAGTTTTTAAAAAAAATACAGCAAGTGCCCCACTGGAGTGGACAGATGAAGCCAACAGCTCAGATAACATGACAAGCTCAGGAAAGAGGGTGCACAATCAATCAACAGCAGACTTGCTCTAGTTGGCCTGGAAGGAATGGCAGAAAGTGGGGACATGGTAGGCAGTCAAGGCAGCCCTGACTCCTGAGTGCCCAAGAGCCCAAGTCCTGAGGAAGACATATATAGGTAAGTGGGACCCCAGTGGGACCTGGAAAAGCTGGGCAGCAGGAACAGAGTGCTCAAGAACATAGGTCGAAACAGAAAAGAGCAACAACCAGGGACATCTCTCCAGTCCCTCAAAGGTAAGATGCCCTGACTAAAGCCTGGGCAAATAGGCAGTGTGGCTCTTCCTGGGCTGCAGGGTGGGCCATTCTGCCCATCGAGAGCAGGGTGTACCCCTATCCTGAATAGCTCAGGTTAAAAATGGGGGCTCTGCCACCGGCTAGTAAATCTCATGGGCTAGTCCCAAGGGTCCCCACCCCTCGATGCCCGTTGCCCACTCCCAAGCCCCGCAGGTCACCTCAGCAGCTGAAGGGGACGCAGGACCACAATAAAATAGAAGGGCTCCATGTTGAGTGTCAGCGCGAGCAGTCCCAGGAAGGCAAATGCTGTGACCGAGAAATCGAACCTGGGGCCAGGGAAGAAGCCAGTTTGTCGCTGACATTCCAGGCTTCTCTTTCACAATTTTCTCCCACAGCCCTGCTCTTAGCCGACTTCCATGGAGACCTGACCGGCCACAGTGCACAGTGGGGCTTGTGCCTGCCTGATGTGCTCAGAACAGTGCCTTGCAGCTGGCTGTCCCCCAGCTGCAGCTCAGGTCTGAGAGACCTGCTTGGGCATTCTGACCCCAGGGCGCATGTGCCTGGAAACTGCCTCTGTGGATGTGTGTTACTCTAAGGACGGGGCAGAAGCCTTGGCCTCAGTAACCCCTAGACTGCTGGCCACACTGAGAAACTGAAGGCAGGACTCACCAGACATACCAGGCAGGCACAGGCCCCACTGTTCTTGTGTGGCACAGTGTCTGGGATGATACCCTTATGCACAACACGCAAACTTTCGCCCATTTGTCTTTTGTTCTTGTGTGTGTGTGTGTGTGTGTGTGTGTGTGTGTGTCCACTTTGATATGGTGCCATTTGTCTTTTGTTCTTGTGTGTGTGTGTGTGTGTGTGTGTGTGTGTGTGTGTGTGTGTCCGCTTTGATATGGTGTCTCTGTGTTGCCCAGGCAGAACTTGGACTTCTGGGTTCAAAGGATAAGCCCTCTACCCCACCCTAAGTGGAGATGGGAGGGGGCACCACCCTGATTTCTCCCTGCTCGGATGGTTGTATTTTGATGGCTCAAGTCCTTGTGAGTGTGGTCTGCCTGCACACATGCGTTAACTTTACTTCAAGGAGGGTGCACGGCCTCCAGAGCCACATGGAGGCCACATGGTCCTTTTCATTTGTTTTTGTTTTTTTAAGAAAAGGGGTCTCACAGCTGGGTGGTGGTGGAGCACACCTTTAATCTCAGCACTCGGGAGGCAGAGGCAGGAACATCCCTGTTGAATTTGAGGCCAGTCTGGTCTACAGATTGAGTTCCAGGACATCCAGGGCTATACAGAGAAACCCTGTCATCTCAAATAAAGCAAAGCAAAGCAAAGCAAAACAAAACAAAACAAATCAAAAAAACAAAACAAAAAAAAAAAAACAAAAAAACCAACCAGGGTCTGGCAGAGCCCAGCTAGGTGCAAACATCTAGCTGTTTGCTGGGAGTGACCTTGGACTCCTGAGCTTCCCACTTCCACCTCCTGAGTGCTGGAATGACAGGCCTGTGCTGCCAGACTGGCTCTGCCACACCCGCTCTGCCCCGTGGCTTTTTCCACTGTCAGCCAAGAGGAGGTGACACCTTCTGTGGCCCTTGTGAAAGAGAGGAGGTTTGATGACTAGGAAGAGCCAGCTCTGGGGAGAGTGGAGACAGTGGGGACTGGTGTGGATGGTCCCAGAGGCACCGGAGAAATCTTGGATCACAGGCAGACAGAACTTGCTGACCTATGCACCTCCAGGGGTGTCCCCCGAGCCACCTGACCTTTGGGTGTGGGGAAGATGGCCGACATAGATACCTCTGCCTCAGGGTGATCGTGTGCTCTACTTACAGGTTCCATCCAGAGGACAGGTACTCCACAGGGCCCAGGCCAGCCACCTTCATGAACAGTTCAACTCCATAGACTAAGACAAGAAGGAGACGTGAGGGGCTGATCTGGGCTCTCTCCAGTCCACTAGGGGCCAGCTAGAGGCAAGACTGAGGGACATGTTGGGGGGCAGCTAGAGGCCAGGCTCAGGGACATGATGGAGGGCCTTGTGTGACCAGGGGGCAGTAAGAAATACGTGGATTTGAAGCAGGGTAAAGGGGTCAGACTAAGTCTCTAAGATGGGGCCCTTCAAGGTTGTTTTAGGAAGGGCCATGCGATGCTGTAGCTAGTCTGAGCTCTCACAGTTAGTTAGGTTAAGCCAGCAGCAGGGCAGAGCCATGGCACAGCACACTTACTGGTAAGAAACACGAGGTAACTCCAGGGCACGTGCTTTGAGATAAAATTCCCACCTAGAAGACAGAGAGGTGGCAGACGTTGGGGGTTGCGGACAGCCAGGGGCTCTGAGTAAAGCAGGGAGGGGCTCTGGCCGGAGCTCACCTTTCAACATGAACGTCTCCACCAGAATCCAGACACCATTGACAGCCACCACCAAGTCTGAGATAGAGAAGCCGTGAGAGGGAGTCAAAGGGATGGGCTATGGGCGGGACCCCCTAGGGTGTGAATGGGGGGGTGCCTGGGGGGGCCCCACATCATTCCTGGAGAATTCCCACTTCTGCTTAGAGCTCTCACTATGGACCAGCGAATTCCCTTTAGGAAACAGGCAGTGGTGGCTAACGGCACAGTTTACTATAGTGCCTGGGTTCAAAGGGGTCCAAGTTGTCAACCCAGATAGCCGGTATACATGGGCTTGTCTGCCTTTACAATGACCCTGATGCTAAGAGCAGTTGCTCTTGTAGAGGGCCTGGGTTCAGTTCCCAGAACCCAGACGGTGGTTTACAATCACTCCAATCCCAGGAATCTGACGCCCTCTTCTGACATCCGAGTGCTCCAGCACACTCATGGTACACAGATACACAGGCAGGCAAAACACTCATAAAATAACATAATAAAGTAAAAGTAAAACTTTTTTTTCTCTCTCAAAATGACTGCATGAACACAGAGACATCACACAGTCACGGACCGTCTACCCAATACTGTCCCTTCCGGATCTATCCCAGGAGCAGAATCTAGACACAGGAGACATATGTACGTCATGGGGGTCAGGGACTGGTTGAACGGACAGACACATTCACGGAGGGGCATGCCATCTACAGCCATGTGGTCCCTCTCTGTGTGTTACTATGCTGTGGTCTCTACACCCCGACCGTTTTTTTAGACAGGATTTTGTTATGTGGCCTTGAATAGCCTGGTATTTTCTATGTATCCCCAAGCTATCCTTAAACTCCTAATGATCCTCCTGCCTCGGCGCCTGGAGTTACAGGTTTCAGCCACTATGTCCAGTTCTAGACACTGGGAGATAATGGATATTCTCTATACCTTATTTGAATACATTTTGTTCCAAGTACGATTTGAAGCCATATAAATATGATATGGAATTATGATATGGAATTCAGTGAGAGCAGGGAAGCCCTAAAGATCTGAAATAAAATGAAATAAAGATGGGCAGTATAGTGGTGCACACCTTTCATCCCTGCACCTGGGAAAGCAGAGGCAGGGGGATTTCTGTGAGTTCCAGACCAGCCAGGGCTACACAGTGAGACCCTGTCTCAGAACAACAAGAAAAGACGTGGCAAGCTAGAGAGATGGCTCAGCAGTTAAGAGCACTGACTGCTCTCCCAGAGGTCCTGAGTTCAAATCCCAGCAACCACATGGTGGCTCACAACCATCTGTAATGGGATCTGATGCCCTCTTCTGGTGTGTCTGAAGACAGCTACAGTGTACTTATTATATAAATATAGATATTAATTAAATAAAATCTTTTAAAAAAAGAAAGAAAGAAAAAAAAGAAAAGACTTGGTAATGTGCCCATATATAGAGACAGGAACTTTTTGGGGGGTCCTAAAGCACATTAAGCAAACGTGTGCCTAGGTGATACTGCAGCTGACACAGTCCTGTGGTGGGGCTGCTGCCGGGACCCTGGGACATAGGTCAAGTGCTCGTGCTGCTGGGGACCCTCGGGTTAAGACTGGGAATCAAAATATGTCAGAGTAGTGAGTTAGGTAAAAAGCACGGGTTTGAAAATCTGAAGGTCCAGCTGGGCAGTGGTGACTCACACCTTTAATCCCAGCATTTAGGAGGCAGAGGCAGGTAGATCTCTGTGAGTTCAGGACCAGCCTGGTCTACAAAGCTAGCTCCAGGACAGCCAGGGCTACTCAAAGAAAATCTACAGAGGAGGTGTGTTTCTATGGCTTTCTGCCTCCTCGCTTCAAATCAGAGCTCGGAATAAAATGATCACTTTCATAAATAAGTACTAAATCAGTAATAAATAAACAAACAGAACCCTGACTGTGTCTGCAGAAAGCCTGGAACAGTCAGTGCCAAGCAGCGAGCCCCCTACCCCTCAGACTGTGGCCCCTGCACATCATTTCTTCTCAGAAGGAACCAGAGCCCCTCGGCTGGACAGAATCCGTGGAAACTCTGAGAGATTCCCTGGGGAGCTGTCCCAGCCCCTTCTCACTGTCGAGTATGTGAGACGTGTTGGGGACTTGAACTGTTGCTCTGTTATTACTTCCATGTGATGCTGGGGGGACCAGGGACATCCTTTGTGCCAGGTGAACACTCCAAGTGGTATTTCCGGACCCTCAATATTTTTCTTTCTTCAGATAAGAGCTTGCTGTTGGGCCAGGCTGGCCTTGAACTTGTGACAATCCCTCAGCCTCTCAGTGCTGGGACTACAGTCATGAGCTACACTCAGCTAGGTTTCCCGCCCCCCAGCTGGCTTAAATGTTGAGAATTACATGTTGCTATGGCTACCATGTCCGATTATAGGACTCTGGACTTAGGTATGTGGGGGACAGGCAGAGCAAAAACAGACCCACTTCCTGAAACAGGAGGGGCCCTATCAACACTGTGGTCCCAAAGGACTCGGGCCTGCAATAGAGACACAGAACTGAAGCGAGGGATCAGAGGACCAGGAAGTGACCACACATGGTCACTTCTGCACGGAGTAGGCATGGCGACCTGGGCGTGACTAGATCTCAGAATTTTTCTTTTTCTTTTTTTTTTTGGAGAAATACTGGGGACAGAACCCGGTGCTTGGCACCTTCTGATCTCTTATCTCTCTACCTTCAAGAACGAAGGACTCAGGAGGACTGGGGCCCAGAGCTGTGATGGTTCACACTTACACATGAAATACTGGAAGGCCTTGGAATTCACGAGGATGTTAATCCCTGTGTGAAGAGAAGGAAGTGTAAAGGTTAGAGGGTCCAAGGTGGCTGGGCATAGACATACACCTTTAGCCTAGCACTCAGCAGTCAGGAGGCAGAGGCAGGTGGATCTCTGAGTTTGAGGCCAGCCTGGTCTACAGAGTGAGTTCCAGGACAGCCAGGGCTACACAGAGAAACCCTGTGTCAAAACAAAACAAACCTGGACTTCAACTGAAAGGTGACTGTCCCATGAAGAACAGTGGGCACCTGGCATAACGCTCTCTTACGTATTTGCTTATTTTTGAGATGGGGTTTACTACGTAGTCCAGAATGATCGCACACTTGCCATCTGTCTGAGCCTCTGCAGTGCTGTGGTTACGGGTACTTGGCTGGCCCATGGATTCTGAATTACTGATCAGGGTCCTTTGCGGTTCTTCCTGAGCTAACTGCCTTCTTCCCAGTTTGGTCTCACACACTCACCTTTGAAGATGAGGAAGGCTGTCCGGGGAAGCTCATCAAACCAATGCTGTCTGTTCTTCTTTGCCTGCAGTGCAGAGGACCCAGGGGAGATGAGGTCATGGCCGGGGACCAGGACCTAGCCCAGACCTCCATAGGGGCTAGCTTCCTGCCCCTGCTGCTAAACTGATAACAGCAGTGACATTTGGGGGTCTAGATGATAAATTGGATAGCTGGGGCTGAGGTCCATGGATGGACCACATATGGCTCATCGCTCTGAGAAGCCTTGGGAAGGCTGGGTTATGGGGTCTGGATTCCGGTTGCGTCTGAGGTCCATGCACCACTGAAGGCTGAGCTGCCTTCCTCATCTGCTGGGCGGGATGCAGGGACACTCACCTTCCACTGCAGAGCGGCAACTTCGTAAATATCATAGAAGTCCTTCAGGCTGTCACAAGCAAAGTGAGAGGATGGTCACACACACACACACACACACACACACACACACACACACACACACCTGTGACACTCACCCTCTGCTCCCCCCACCTGCCCAAGGCTGCCCCTCACAGGAAGATGGACACCTTACAGGACCTAGCCCTGAGCCAGGGCCCTGACCTGGAGCGGCCTGACTGCCTCTGTTCTTCAGGGGCTAGGATGACTCAGTCCATACTGACCACCTCTGCCCTACAGAGGCTGCCTGCCCCTGAGGGCAAGAGAGGCCTTCTGGGACTGGCAGAGTAGCCATCTTGTTCAAAGAGCCCGATGCCCTCATTTTCTTTTCTTTTGTTTTTGTTTTTGTTTTTGTTTTTCGAGGCAGGGTTTCTCTGTGTAGCCCTGGTTGTCCTGGAACTCACTCTGTAGACCAGGCTGGCCTCGAACTCAGAAATCCGCCTGCCTCTCTGCCTCTGCCTCCCAAGTGCTGGAATTAAAGGCGTGTGCTACCACTGCCTGGCTCATTTTCACAGCAGGGGGAATCCAGCTGAGAGGGCAGCAACCTTGTGCTTACGGTCCTCCAGGCCAGCACCGAAACCAGACAACTCCCAGGCTCAGTCCCTCCAAGCTTCGGGTGTGTATGTGCATGCATGTGTGTGGGGAACACTTTCCTTTAGATCAGCGGACAACTTTCAGTTGATTCTCTCCTTCCACCATGTGGGTCCCAGGAATGAAACGCAAGTCACCAGGCTTGGCAAAGGCGCCTTTACCTGCTGAGCCATCTCATCATCTCCTGTAGTATTATTATTATTGACAAGATCTGAAATAGTCCAAGCTGGCCTCGAACTCTCTACATAGCTGAGGGTGGCATTAAGTTTCCAATCCTCCTGCCTCAGGCCATAGAGACATGCATCTGCACACCCAGCTTCAAACATGTCTTTTCAACCCAACCAGACTGAAGCAGACTACTGTTTGGCTTCTGTGGCTTGTAAGAGATTACCAAGGAACATGACCATGTGAGAGTCGTGGTGTGATCCGCATCTCTCAAAGGGCTCCCTTGCTCCACTACAGGACGGGGAAGGTCTGGCCGCGCTGCCCCGACATGGCACCTGGCTCTTACCTGAGCAGAGGTGTGTTGCTCTGATTCAGGGCCTTGAAAGTCAGGAAGCGTTCCCTAGCACTCATCCGGGGCTTGTAGAAACGCATCAAGCCTTCAAACTGCCTGTAGGTGATGCCAGCCGGCTTCTGCAGGAAAGGGAAGGCAGTGCGGTCGAACGGGGGGGGGGGGGGGGCACACGGGGACACAGATGGCACCTGCATTTCTCCTGGGAAAGAGAATGAAGCCCCTCTCCATGGCCCTGCCCCCACTGCCCTACCCGTTGGCTGACGAGCAGGTGGTAGGCATGCTGGATGGCCGTCCGCTTATGCAGCAGCAAAGACTTGAACTTGTGCTTTTCGATGTCGTTGAAGGTGTCGAACACCACGGCCAGGAGCTGTAAAGGACAAGCAAGGAGTCCTTGGCTGCCCCAAGTGAACCTGCAGGATCCAGGGGTCACCCTCTGTCCCCATACAGGGCTTTCATTCATGCCCCTCAGGGGGGACAGAGGAGACCCTCTGGTGGGCTGCACTGCCCAGGACAGGGTGGCTACTTGACAGCCAACGATGTGGACTGCTGCTCTTTGCACATTTTTCTCCTGAAGACACTGTTGCTGGGTTTTCCTCAGGGCCCTTTCCTGTTCCCCCACAGCTGGCCCCTAGCTGGCCAGAGGACTTCAACCCTTGGGGGGGGGTCCTCCTCCTCCTCCTCCTCCTCCTCCTCCTCCTCCTCCTCCCACAGTTACTTTTCCTGTGAGTCACAGCTTCGTGTGAGGCTCCAGGAATAGTGAGGAGGAAAAAACCTGCATGCCAGGAGGGAACATTCTAGAACTGCCCCAGAGCAAAATCAGTTTATTAATGAGGGGGACGGAGATCTGAGAGACACTCTGTCTTTCAAAGCTGTTCTGAGTGAGTGCTCCTGTTCCTTCTAAGGCCTCAGATAGACACACACACACACACACACACTGCTTTCCATGCAGATGGAAGGCGAATGTGTCTCTACCATAGGCCGCATAGGAAAGACTTCAGTGTGCGTGGCCGACAAGTTCTGTCGTAAGTTTACTCAGCCCCGGGGTTGGACCCTTCCAAGGAGAGATGAGCTACAGATGAGAATAAACACAAGGGTGTGGCTGGGTACCAAAAAAAAAAAAAAAAAAAAAAAAAACCCCAACTTACTAAAAATAATTATTGTATGCACACACATGTGTCTGTGTATGCCTGCATGCTACAATGTGGGGGGGGGGTCAGAGCACAACTTTTGGGGGTCCGTCTTCCTACTCAGGCTGTGAGGCTTGTAGCTATCCCACTGGCCCTGTCTCTTAAACTCTGGGACATGGTTTCACTCTATAGTCATGGCTGGTCTGGAACTTGCTATCCCCCTGCCTCACCGCCTGGGTGCCAGGGTTACAGGCACGTAGCACCAGGCCCAAGCCTTCTCTGCTATTGTGACTTGGTGCCAGGCACGTGGAAATTCTCTGCCGTTCCCTCGTCCTAGTCATCAGACGGTCGTATCCCGGAGTCCCGCCTCCTTCTAGAGGGGGAATGTTGAGAGGCACAGGCTTTGCCCGCTCAGCCTGGCAGCACTATGCCACGCTCTTCCTGTACAGTTTCCTGTGGCTGTCGACACTTCCATCATGCCCGTGTGATGGAGTCTTTGGGGTGCTTCCAGAGAGCCTCGCATCCAGAGGTTCCTGCAGGGGGAAGTCTGGAGAGGGCGGGAGGATGTCCACTGTGCCCATGCAAATCTCCACCTGGACTCCTTGCAGTTCTTTCATGATAAAGCTGCAAACACTTCTCCCTAGTTCTGCGAGTCACTGGAGAAAATGACTGAGGAACCCCAACATGTAGCTAGCGAGTCAGAAACAAAGGGGTCTCCTGGTGCTTACAGCCGCCTGTGGTTCGGGGACCAAGCCCCTTGACCTGTGGGGTCTGTCACTGTCTGCACATGCTGTGGGCAAAAGTTGCGAGAAAACACACACCTGTGTGACCACATGATGACCTTCAGGGACTGAAGACTTGCGATGTGGCTGGCCCAGGACCTAAGTACAAACTACCTCAGTCTTCACAGCCATTTCCTACCCACCTCTGCATCGACCTAATGCCTCGGTGGCTATTAAGGAGCTCCTTCAGAACGTACCAACAGAGCATCGGTCCAAAGGCTAAGAATGCCCTCAGCCGGCACAGGATGTCCATAGCAGAACCTGCCTTCTCCTTAATGGCATTTTCACCAATGTATCTGAAAAGTGTCTTGCTATATGACATCCTTTGTTCTGTTTGGACAAACTCTCATGGTAGAGTTCCCATAGAACACGGGGTTTGGGGTAACCTCGATCTGGGTTCCCAGGCCACAGCCACTCATATTTAGTTCCAAAGTAAATGGTGACAGTGACAGTGGACAGCGTCACACTGAACTGTACTGAGGATACCAGTCAGCATCCATTGTAGTGTTGCTTGCTGGCTGGCGGGGAGAAGCCCCTCACCTTGTGGGATTTCTCAAGGCTCCCGAGACTGTGGTGAGAGCAAAGAAAAAGAGTGCGCTTCTCCTGGTGCCTCTCAGTAGGTGACAACATAAAACCACTATAGGAGGTAGCTAGTGTGTTACTTTATGATTTGAGGAAAGGAAGAAAAGAGGGAAGGAAGAAAGGAAGGAAGAAGGAAGAAAGGAAGGAAGGAAGGAAGGAAGGAAGGAAGGAAGGAAGGAAGGAAGGAAGGAGCCCTCAGAGGTCAGAAGACCTGAGCCATCACTGTAAGTGCTGGAAACCAAGCCCAGGTCCTCTCCAAGGGCAGTACATTGCTCAGCTAGTGTTAGCCTAATATGGACGAGGCCCCCAGTTCCATCCCCAGCACCACCTAAAGCCAAGTGTGGTAGCACACGCCTGTAATCTCAAACCCAATGGGCTGGGGGTGGTCCAGGGGTACAGAGCTTGGCCAGCATCTGAGAGGATTTGGGTTTGATTCACTGCACCACAAATCCCAAAGGTTACGAAACACCTTGGTCTCTGCTCATTGCGCTGCTGCTGTCGATCTTGGCCTAATGTTGGCTATAGTCTGTGATGGCAGAAAACATTCCTGGTAGCCCTGAGCTACCACAAGTGTCTCCGCAGCGTCAGTGTGCACGAGAGCTTCGTGCCCCTCACAGGATGCACTACGCATAGATTTCTCTCATGATTCATAAGAAACCAGGCAGAAGTTCCTTACACACGGAGGGACAGGATGCAGCGCCAAGCTACTCTGAGCTGTGTGTGTGGTGATGGGCACACATGTCCCTGTAAGTCTGACACTCAGCTGCCTTCCCTGCACAGGATGGTAACAGAGCCACAGCAAGGCAGGCCCTGTTTCTGTGTACAGTCCTCTCTGTACAGCCCTGGCTCCGTTAGGGCAAAATTTTCGATGTGAGGCGGGAGAGATCCAGCACCATCTACAAAGTGGCAGCACAGAGCCGGGGAACCCCGGCCATCCTCACAGCATTCTGCAGGGCGCCACACCCAACTGTGGACCTGGGACACACCTACTTGGTGTCCCCATGTCTCCGTCTGAGGGACCCACTACTAGAGTGGAGCGAAGAGGGACACCCACCAGGTTCATGATGAAGTATAGCTCAATGGAGAGGTACACGATGAAGAAGACGCAGGACCAGGGGTTCCGGGAGTAGGAAGGCATCATAACGTCCGGAAAGCTGCGTGCATGGCAGAGGGTCACCTTAGCCTCTAAGGATGCACCTTGTGAGGGACAGCTGCTCCCCCGCACCCCCTCTTCCCTGTGTGCACTGAGACTGGGGATGGGGATGTGGTGGGGGATGGACATCCCTGGCTGGGGTGGGGACAGAGGTCAGTGGTGGGAGGGACCCAAGACTTACTTGGCTGTGGTCAGGAGAACGAACAGGTTGACGATGCTGTTCTCCAGAGTATTGAAGTACTGCAAGCAAAGGGTGGGGAGGTGTTGCCAGGTCTGGACAGTCACCTCCAGAGCGCCTCTCCCCCTTCCACCTCAGAATGCAAGGGGCATCAGGGCAGAGGTGCAGTGCACATGGGAGCCTGCGCTGATGGAAGGAGCCGCGGGCTATCAACTAAGGGAGTGAGGGAGTGTCCTGGGGTGTCACGTGTCCCTGTGAGGAGCTCCCCTCCTCCACTCTTCGCTAGAACGCCCCAGCCCCAACGTTCCAAACTTGATCCTGGAAGCTTCGCCCATAATAACAGAAAAGGGGGTGTCCCCTTGGCTCTCAGGGAAAATGGTGGCTCAGGTCTGAGGGATGGGGACTCTTGGGAACCAGAAACCAGGCAGGGTGCCCTCCCTAACATGGCTGGGGTCCTCCAAGCTACCCTGTCTGACAGGAAGGCCTCCCCATAGACAAGGGACCAAGAACTCATTACTTACGGGGTCGGAAGGGTTCGTGGAGAATAAGTAGAAACCTAGAATGTGATAGAATAATAGGCCAAGGCTGGGGTTAGAGCAGAGCCAGGGGGACGCTGGGGGAGGGCACTAGGGTTGGGTGAGGACTGCAGGGCTCTGGAGAATACACATGCTAGCTAAGGGGGGTCATGCCGCTGCGTGCAAGTCTGCTGACACCTAGGAACCAGTGCTGGCTCTATCAGGTCTATTTTTTAAAAGGGCTGGAAATCTGCTTTTTTATTTTATTATTATTATTATTGCATAAGATTGAATTTTAAGCTGATGGTTCGAGGTTTTCAAACTAAACAAATCACATCAGTGGGCTGGATCATAGATGCAGGCTGCTCATAGAGTGTCTCTGTGCTCTGAGGTCCCGGTAGCCAATTATGCAAAAGGCAAGCCAGGCCTTGGGCAGGGATGTTACTTCTTCCTTCCTCAGAAGACTGAGGCAAGACATTCGAGGGTTCTAAGCCAGCCTGGGATGTGAGACCCAGCTGCCCCGGCCCCTCTACCACGTGGGGATGTAGTGAGAAGTGCTGGGTTTGCAGCCTTCTCGGCCTACAGGGTCTGGAGACGGATGGGCAGGATGTGGGACGCTCACCAAGGATGGCGAAGATGACCATGAAGAAGAGCAGCAACAGGAGGATGTCCATGAAGGGTGGCAGGGACTGGAAGATCTGCCGCAGGTTGCTGGGGGAAAAGATGGCCAGCTGAGGGGTGGCAGGGGTGGGGGGGCTGGTCTGTGCCCTGAGGTGGGGGGCGGGGTCGTGCTGGTGGAGATGCGTCTGGTATACTTGACCTACTGACCCAGGAGGCCATCATGCTTAGCTTAGTCCTAATGTACCCTAATGCCTCCATTCAGAAGGTGACAGGGACAACAACAGCATGTGTGTGTGTGCCGCCACCTCCACCAGGTGACAGTCCCTTAAAGGGAAGGCATGGCAGGGGCTACGTTACCTGGGGGACCAAGGTCACCTTCCACAGGAAGGAGGGGCATCACACACACACACACACACACACACACACACACACACACACACACACACGCATGTACTAAGTCACCCAGTCCCAGGATAGTTGTTTCTAGCTTTGGGAACAAAGGATCAATTCCCTGACATTAGCAGGTTCCTGGCCAAGTAACCAGATGAAGTCTCCAAGGGTGGGTTTAATTCTGGGTTGGGTCAGCTCTGGGTTCAGGGCTCGGGACTGGGTGGGAGGAGCCTGCAGGAGAGGGTTGAGAAGTCTGCCTGAAGCTACTCTTATAGGGTTGGAGAGAGGGGAGGGCCCTGGGCCAGAGTGAGGAGGACTCCACACCCCAGAAATGCCTACCCAACCCCAGGCCTTACCGCCGCACACCGCCACAGTACCGACAGTCCACCAGGAAAATGCAGCGCAGTGCCCGGGTCACCCGCATGTGGGACGTCTGCCGCACCAGCACCACGATGGCCTCGATGAACTGCACCACGAGGACAGACGTCTGGAGATGACAGGGCAGAACATGCTTAGCTCCCTGACCCAGCCTCCGACATACGGAGCAGACACTGATGAACACAGCCCACAGGGACCAGCAGGGCTCCTTCCAGTTCTGCCTCTCTCAACAGCAATAGTGAGCCCTCCTGTGGCCAGTACTGATGCGTGGCCTGACATGAAGCTGGTGTGGGGGTCCTCTCGACAGTGAAACACCACCCTTGGTGCCCTCCGATGTTCTTCTGACAACCTCATGGCACTAGGAAGCCCTTCAGGTCTCAGCTCATTCCAGCTCTGCTCACTTGGGGGGGATGTGGAGGAACCACGTGACCCTGTAGGTTCCTGGCCTATGCAAATCATCTCACCGGGCTACACTGGAGCCAAGGGGATTTTAAATGGAGCCGTAGACACAGATGTGAGAGGGACCCGGGAGAAATCACTGCAATGGGATAGACAGATAGATATATTAATATTACCTTGACCATAGTGCGTTTGTGCCGGACGAATGTGTGGAAGCCCAGCCACCGCAATTTCAGGCAGAGTTCAAATACCACCACCATGAGGGCGAACAGCTCCAGGGTGGCGTGGACCTGCAGTCACAGAGGTGAAAACCATCTTCAAGGAGACCATCCATGGCACCTTCCCTCTCCTGGGACTTCTCCCAAGGCACTCAAGTGTACGTACACAGACACACACACAAATACCAGAGATAGATAGAGATGAGAGAGAGAAAGAGAGAGATCTACCAAACCTCAAGACGCCAGACAAGGCTTGGAGACAGAGCCTTTCCCAGACAGCTAAGAATAAACCTGACATTCAAGAGATAGAAAAGCAGACCCACATAGTATAAAGTTAGGAAGGACTTGAGGCTCTAAGAGGAAAAAAAAAAGTCTTGTCTGGGGAGAACTGTGCAGTACTTATAAAAGAAATTCACAAAAGGCATTCAGGAAACAAAAACAGGGATTAAAAAGAAAAGAAGGCGAAAGACGCCAAACATAACTGTCAACTAGGCCATAGCTGGCTGCGAGGGCTGGGGATGCCTCAGTGGGTAAAGACAGAAAGAGAACCCACTCCACACTTGTCCTCTGACCCCGTACGTGTGCCATGCCATGAGTGCAGGTACATACATATACGCACACACACACACACACACACATACACACACAGACACTCACACACAAACACAGACACACATATACATACACACACACGGACACTCACACACAAACACAGACACACATATACATACACACACACACGTACACATATACAGACACAGACACTCACATGGACACTCACACATAAACACAGACACACATATACATACACACACACTTACACATATACACACAGACACTCACATGGACACACACAAACACAGACACACACACAGATACACTCACATACATACACAGATACTCACACACACAGACACACACACAGAGACACACACAGACACAGACACACAGATACTCACACTCACAGATACTCACAGACAGACACACACAAACACACAGACATTCACAGAGACACATATTCAAACACTCTCACTCACACAGACAGACACACACACACACAAACACACATGCATGCACACTAATAACTAATTTCTTTTAAAAAAGGACACATGAACAGCCAACTCTCAAACAGTATATCCCCATAGGATGGAAGGGCAATGACCCCAGGAAGACCTGCAGTGGGGCTTCACCCACGCCCACTCGGGCCGTGGCTCTCCCAGGCTAACCACAGGGTAGCCCAGTGAGACAGGCCTCTGAGTGAGCTCTGCAAGGTCCCAGTCTGTTCACGGAGTCACTGGGAAGCGGAAGTGCACCCCTCCAGCTGGGAGCAGGGAGCAGCTGCACCGCCTCTCGGTGCTTCTAGAACGTTCCACATTAGGTCCCCTGAAATCAGACAGGGTACCATGGCGCCTTTCCTGGGGCACTCACGTAAGTGTGCAGCTTGAGCACAGGGACAGCGGGTGACTCGCACAGGGACAGCAGCAGCAGCAGCAGGGCTGTGAGCAGCTCCATCATGTAGAAGAAGTGGTTGTGTACAAAGAGGTAGGCAGCCAGTGCTCTGGCATCCTTGGGGTGGGTGAAGAACTTGTCGTTGTTCTGGCCTTCCTACAAAGACAGGAGAACCTGAGCACACCAGCACAGAGGTGACAGTGCCTGGGAGGCCGGAGGGCAGAAAGTGGGGCAGGTCACAGAGGGTAACACACAGTTCAGGTAGACAGGTTAGCCCCGCCTCTGCCTGTTGTGGCTCAGGAACTGCTGTTTAAATCTACCGAACCAGCTGGGCAGTGGTGGCACACACCTTTAATCCCAGCACTTGGGAGGCAGAGGCAGGTGGATTTCTGAGTTCGAGGCCAGCCTGGTCTACAGAGGGAGTTCCAGGACAGCCAGGGCTACACAGAGAAACCCTGTCTCGAAAAACCAAAAAAAAAAAAAAAAAAAAAGAGTAATAAAAAAAAGAGTCTACACATAGGCCAAACTAGTACTAGTAGTAATAGTCTGGACCAGGCTTCCTCAGTCTTCTCTGTGGGCACACTAAAGTTCCTTGCTTTCCTCCACAATGGTGACTAGGACAAGCCTGGAGCTTCCCAGAGATCGAAGAAAGGGGAACTTATGCCAGGAATTTGATGCCCGGCACATCAAACAGTGGCCACAGGACACTGAGTGGTGGTATCACTTGGGAGAAGCTATGCCCAATGAGACTCCTATAGTGCACAGCCCTGCCCAGCAGAACCTCTGTTGCACTCTGTATACACTTAGCTCCTTGCTTAGGGTTTTTTTGTTTGTTTGTTTGTTTGTTTTTTTTAATGTGGGAGACTGCAGCACCCCAATTTCACCTTGGACAGGCTCCAGGACGCCCCTCAGTGTCCTGTGACACACAGAACAGTCCCCCAAGAGAAACAATGCATCTCAATGCATCACAAATGCCACAGTACAGATGCTGGCACCTCACTCACTCACACCTCATGCGACAGATTCCCACATCTGGGAAGGCAGTGGGAAAAGCCATCACACTGGGGGACCACCCTGCCTTCCCCATGACCCTCTTCCCCTTCCCAGGAGGCCATGGCCACAGCTGACAGGAGATTCAGTCACTTCTCTAAAGTCGCATGCTGCTCCCTCATCGGTAAGAGAAAACAAACCACAGGCCAGACAGAGGAAGCAGAAGCAGGTCGTGCCCAGGGGAGGCCACAGAGCCCTGTGGTCTGAGCAGGGCATCATCTCCCACCACCTTACCACAGCCTCAGGGGCAGAGAAGGCCTGGAAGCTTCTGCTTTAGATTACTAAAAAAAAAAAAATGTTGATTCTTGTGCAATTTTCCCAACCAACAGCTAGGGAAGGCAGTGTGGCTAGAGACAGCCTGATAGGAGGCTCAGCTGCCAACTCCAGGATCCATAACCACCCAGGGGATGGTGGGTAGGGGGCGTTTGTCTCTACCAGTAGAGATGGGCTGAGCAGCCACATCCTAGGATCAAACTCAGCTCCCAACGAGAGCTCTGGGCTTGTGTAGAGACTGCCCACGCCGGGCCTCTGCTCTCTGGGGCACCAGAACCTCTACATTTATGGTTCCCCAGGGCAGCGAGAAAGTTGATAGGAAAAGGTAAGAGCAGAGGAAGCCACTGGCAGCAGCCGACCTTCATGCACCCAGGGCCTGCATCCCACGTACACCAGGACTGGGCCTTCTCCAGAATGGCTGCAGGAAGTGGGCGTACACTTGAAATCCCTGAGCACTCCTGAGGCAGAGGCAGGCAGGGTTCTATGAGACTGAGGCTAGCCAGATCTACATAACAAGTTTCGGGGCAGCCAGGGCTACACAGCAAGACCCGGGTTTCTTAAACAAAAGGGAGAAAATTATGCTGTCTGAGACTGGGGCTGGAGAGATGGCTCAGCGGTTAAGAGCACTGACTGCTCTTCCAGAGGTCCTGAGTTCAATTCCCAGCAACCACATGGTGGCTCACAACCATCTGTAATGGGATCTGATCCCCCTTCTGGTGTGTCTGAAGACAGTGACGGTGTACTCATGAATAATAAATAAAATTTAAAAAAAGAAAAATATACTGTCTGAGACTATCTGAATTTATGTTAGCCCATGCCTTTGATCGCAACACTCAGGAGTCAGAGGCAAGAGAATCCCTGTGAGTTCCAGACTACATAAAGTGACCCTTTCTCAAAACAAAAACAAAAACCCCTCCCCCCAAAACAACTATGAACTATCAGGAGGGACAGCAGCAACAAGGCACTTGAGGAGACCAAGACCACGGAGCCACCCACTGCATGAACAATCCTTTGCTACAGCACAAGGCAGATACAATGTTTCCTAAGGAGTGACTGGGTCTGTGTGTGTGTGGTCCTGGAAGACAGAAGGGACAGACTGGGGACCTAGGGCAGACACAGCCACAAACAGGGCTCAGAGGAGGACCTACGGCACAACCAGGTGAGCTCCCCCCTCCATGCCCCCTCACCCCTCACACACTCACCCCCCCCAGTCTGGAGCAGGGACAATCATGCAAGTCACAGCCATGCTTCTAAGCTTCTGAGTTGATCATGCCCCTCCCCCTCACTCCGCCCCCCAGTACCCACCCCCAGGCCGCAACCCAGACACACTCACCTGGAGGTAGATTGCCGCCTCTTGATAATTCATCTCCCAGTTGTGTCCTGTGGGACTGGAGGGGGAACTGTCGGCCTCGGAGACCAGGCTGGGAACCTGGGAGTTGTGGACGCTGTGGCTGCCTCCATCTGTGTTAGAAGGGGAGAGAAACTCAGAAGCTGTGGTGGTTTGAATAGGAATGGCCCCCATAGACTCGTGTATTTGAATCCTTGGCTCAGGGAGTGGCACTAGTAGGAGGTGTGGCCTTGTTGGAGGAAGTGTGTCACTGTGGGGGCGGGCTTTGAGGTCTCCTATGATCAAGCTACGCCCAATGTGGCACAGTCTCCTGCTGCCTGTGGATCAGCACTTGGGAGGCAGAGGCAGGCGGATTTCTGAGTTCGAGGCCAGCCTGGTCTACAGAGTGAGTTCCAGAACAGCCAGGGCTACACAGAGAAACCCTGTCTTGAAAAGCCAAAAAAAAAAAAAAAGGTGTAGAACTCTCAGCACCAAATCTGTCAGCATGCCACCATGCTTCCTGCCATGATGATAATGGACTACACCTCTCAGCCACAAGTAAATGTCTTTTATGAGACTTGCTTTGGTTATGACGTCTCTTCAGAGCAATAGGACACCGACTAAGACAGAGGCCAGGTTTAAGATAACAGAACCGCTCAGCATGAGAGGGCCCCAGTCAGTGATCAGTCTGTTAGTGTGCCAACCTGTACTGCTAACAACAAGCATCAGGGTGACTGGTCAAAACATACTTTCTCTTAAATAAGAAAAAAAGAATGTGCCAGCAAGAGGGCTAAGCAGATAAAGGTGCTTTTCACCAAGCCGGATAAGCTGAGTTCACTCCCTGAGACGCCCATAATGGGAGGAGGGGCGTGTAGACACACCAACCCCTTTCAATAAACAAATACATGTAATTTCTCTCTCTCTCTCTCTCTTTCTCTCTCTCTCTCCCTCTCTCTCTTTTCGAGACAGGGTTTCTCTGTATAGCCCTGGCTGTCCTGGAACTCACTGTAAACCAGGCTGGCCTCGAACTGCCTGCCTCTGCCTCCCGAGTGCTAGGATTAAAGGTGTGCGCCACCACTGCCCGGCCATGTAATTCTCTTAAAAAGAAAAAGAAGCACAAAAGACCAGAGGGAGTGGGGGAGGGAAAGGCTAAACCTACACATGTCTATATATATTTAGAAAAAGAAACGCAGGAAGAAAAACAAGAAAGAATTTGGCTGTCTAGGAGGGTTGAGGACTGGCAGAAGGGAGGGCTCGCTGCATAGACTTTTGACTTTTGAAAGTTTGTGGATATCCGGCTGAGTCAAACCTATAACCACAGTGAGTCCTCCCCTCCCCCCGAGGGGGGGCACGGCCAGGACCATCTGTTGCTTTCCGGGTCCCACCCTTGTTCACCTCTCCCAGAACCCCAGCCTCCTCTGTTCCAGCACAGTGCCCCTCTCCCACCCTCGGCCGCAGAGTTTGGCTTGGACAGAGGCAGCTCTGGCTCGCAGGCAGCTGACCCGGGCTTGCCAGCAAAACCGGGGATCATGGTGAGCACTGGAGCCAGCCAACTGGAGTGGAGTTTGGCACCTGTCCTGGGTCATCTGGGAAAGAGGAGCTTTCTGTGCTCTGGCTGCCTCAAAGGAAGGGTCAACGGGACCCTTTGACTTCCAAAGCTCGTTAGCCTGACTTGTCAGGTCTCTCCTGATCCCCTTGGTGAATTTGAACACAGGGCAGTAAGTCCCACTTGGTTCATTTACTGAGAAGAAATTAATCTATGACAATCTGGTTCCCCACAACCCACAGCAAATGAGGTTTCTTTTTTGTTTGTTTGTTTGTTTGGTTGGTTGGTTGGTTGGTTTTTTTTGTTTTTTTTTTTTTGGTTTTTCAAGACAGGGTTTCTCTGTGTAGCCCTGGCTGTCCTGGAACTCACTCTGTAGACCAGGCTGGCCTCGAACTCAGAATCCACCTGCCTCTGCCTCCCAAGTGCTGGGATTAAAGCATGCACCACCACTGCCCGGCTTGGATCTGAGGTTTCAATAGGTGGAACCCGATGTTTAGGTACTGTTATTTGCACGGCTGGTGGGAAGCAGCTGTGTGGTACACACACCGCATAGGATGGGGCAGAAGAGACTGGGGCTGCTGGGGTCCTTGGGTCCCAAGATCTCTCTAACCTGGAAATGCAGACCAGGGTCACTGGGTATGGCCATCCACAAGGCTCTCCCAACAAATTTATAAAACCACACAGGAGGGATCGTTGACACTCACTAAAAACATACATGTTTTAAAGAGCACACAGCTTGACGACTGTGTTTTTGGAGGTGTGTGTGTGTGTGTGTGTGTGTGTGTGTGTGTGTAACCCAGAACCTTGTGGGCCTCTATCACTGAGCTACGCCGTCAGCCCAACCACATAGTTTATGTCTACACACACTTGTGAAAGCAGCAGCTTAAATCGAGAAGTTAAACAGGGGTGGGGGTGGGGGGCCTGGGTAGCACAGGCCTGGAGTTCTGGCTTTGTGAGAGGCAGGAGAACTGCAAATTCAAAACCTGTCTGGGTTATAGAATAGAGTTCAAGTCCAGCCCAGAGTTGAAATCTCTGCCTCAGAATAAAATGTAGGACCCACCAGAGAAATGGCCCAGAGGGTTAGTTAAAACTCTTGCTGCCAATCTTGATGCCCTGAGTCTGACCCCCAGGACCCAGCCTGGTCTACAGAGAGAAACCCTGTCTTGAAAGACCAAAAACAGATAAATACATAAATAAATCTAAATAAAAGCGTGAAAGAGTTATGGCTTCCCCTGCCTCCCGTCTGGCTGCAGAGAATCCCTCAGCCGCTAGCCCCTGCCTGATGCCCCCGCGCACCTTACAGCATTATGTGAGAGGACTGTTCATTCAGTCTGTGAGTCTGCCTGCCTCGTCCTCTCAGTCTACGCGATCTGAAATGTATCCACGCTGTGCGGCAGGTCAGTGAGTTCTGGTTTCCTGAGTACACTCCATCCTGTAACTGTGCCCTCAAGTATCCGGTGTCCGCCCGACTTCCAATGATGCCAACTCAGGTGCAGCCACTGAGGGCCAGGCTGTGGAGCGTGCTCATTCCTTAGGCGTAAATGAACACCTAGAGGTCAGGTGACCGGTCACAAGGGAACCTCTGAAGCACAAACTAGGCCAGGAACTGTGGCTGGCCCGATGCAATCCCAGCACTTTGGGGACTAGGGCAGGAAGAAGAAAACCCCACCAAACAAATTCCCAATGGCAATCATTCTCCACTCCTACCAGCTGCCTGAGCCATCCTGAGGGTCATAAAACCAACAAAAACAAAACAAAATACAAACTAACAAACCAACCAACAAAAGCAGGCAGGCAGATGCGGCATGCCTGGGCTGAGGCCCTCCAACAACACTGCCTAGCGGCTGGGCTCCAAGAGAACAATAACACTGTTAGCACACAGGAGCCCCCAGTCAGTCAGTCTAGCTTGCACTAAAACGACAAACACCTACAGGGCCTGGCTTGTGCACCAGGCACTGCACTGATACAGAACGGCTTCTTCCTCACGAGGGAGAGCAACGCCTTCTGCACTTCCGAAGCTGGCACTGAGTCCAGATGTGAGTAACTTTGTCTGGACTCAGAGGATGGATGATGGGGCTCCTGGGGTGTGCCCGGGGAGCTCAGGCTGGCAGAGGAGCACGGACCCTCTGTGAGGACACGGACTGGAAGGTGCTGAGTGTGTACTGTCCTCGGCCTGTAACTGCACAGGCAACAACAGCTGAATCAACACAGGCCGAGAGGGGGCCTCAGGAAGTTGACAGGCCCCACCCCTAGGATCAAAAAAAAAAAAAAAAAAAAAAGATTGCACACAGATTCCTGCTTCAAACTCTCCCTTGCCTGGCCACTGCCAACAAGCACCAAATACTGTATAATATAGGTACACATGCCAGTTTAATTGTCTTTGTATGTGTATATGTATGTGTTAGTGTGTGTGTGTTTATGAGTATGCATGCGTGTATGTATGTGTGTGTTTGTATGTGTTTGTGTGTATGTGTGTTTGTGCGTTTGCGTATGTGTGTGTGTGTATTAACTTCCCAGTTCTACACAACCACCTTAAGAAAACTACAGCAGCCAGGCAGTGGTGGCGCACGCCTTTAATCCCAGCACTCGGGAGGCAGAGGCAGGTGGATTTCTGAGTTCGAGGCCAGCCTGGTCTACAGAGTGAGTTCCAGGACAGCCAGGGCTACACAGAGAAACCCTGTCTCGAAAAAAAAAAAAAAAAAGAAAACTACAGCAGATCCTGGGAGACAGCTCAGCTGAGAAGGTGCTTGCAGCATAAACATGAAGACCCCCAGAGCTGCATGTGGTGGGGCTATAACCCCAGCACTGAGGCGGGGGAATCAGGTGGGTCCTGGGGGCTCAATGACCAGCTAGCCTAGCTGAAAATCTGAGGAGCTTCGGGTTCAGTGAGAAACTCAATGTCTCAAATAGGACACTGGAATACAACCTCTAGCCTCCATACATGTATGCATAGGCATGTGTATCCACCCCCACATGCACAGCACAACACACACACACACACACACACACACACACACACACACACACACACACACACCCCTAAGCCAGCTGGTATTAGTCTTCTGCTTCAGAAATAGAATGTCTGCCTCCCTGGGAAACCGTAAGCATTTACTCTCAACACACACTCCAATTAAACAGGCCCTCCTTCATGTCTTCTTATCCCGTTTACCTCTTCTCCATCACTATCCTGGCCCCTGGTTATTCTGGAACGTTCTGTCTAAGGGACCTTTAAGCAGTCAACTTTCTCGGGTCTTTCAACTTTCCGCCCTCACGCTGTCTCGGGAGAGACTGCCCTTGGCTCCACTGCGAACTCGCATGACCATCTGTCTCTGACCTCTGGCCCTTATATGGCCCCGGGAATGCTCAGAACGTGGCATGTTTGTCTGTTCCCCTGGCCAAATGTCAGCTCCATAGGGACATGGGCCTTTGTCATAGTCTCTGTGGTGTTCCCAAAGCACAGAATGCATGTTTGTGTGTGTGTGTGTGTGTGTGTGTGTGTGTGTGTGTGTGTGTGTGTTTGTGTGTGTTAGTCCAGTGTATAAAGAGTCAACAAATCCATCAGGACCGATGTGAAATAGAAGATCTTGCCTGAAGATCACACACTCCCACGGGGCATCGAACAACAGGTGGCCAGGAGCAGAGGGCACAGAGCCAGGCGCAGGACCTGGCAGCATTTACCCAGAGTGCACTAGGCAGCACCCAGGGGTGTTAACGGGTATGCCACTGTCCCTCTGTATTCTTTTAAAGACTGGTTGCAGAGGGGTGGATTTATACAAAGGTGAACCAGGACAGACCTTTCAGAAAGCACAGAAAGGAAAAACATGGTTCCAGTGTCCAGGTAGGGGAGCTGAGCTTCCCTCCCTCTCACTTCTGCGTATCTAAGCATTTAACCCTTCGCCGTGGAGAATGCAACCCAGAGCTTGGCAAGGACTGGGACTTGTTAGTGGATGTCACATGGGGACAGGCCTGAAAGGCTCTGGGTAACCTGGGTCACTGAAGGGCCTTTCAAGGAAGCCACAGGTGATTCTGCAAAGCCTCCTTCAGCCATGCAGGTGGCTGGGTAGGATATTTAGGGATTATGGAAAGGTCATAAGTGGTGGGCAGGGAGCCACCGGCCCTCCCAGCCCTTTCATGTGGAGGTTTTGGTGGCTTCGGGTCCAAAACCTCTTGCAGTCTAAGCTGCAACCTCCTGCCTGAGCCTGCTTGTCTGCTAGCTCTGAGGCTGGAGTCGCTCCAGCTCCTAAGGGCCTATTGTCCCTTGTGAGCTGTGCTCAGGGGCTTGGCAGTGTTCCACGGGGAAAGGACAATTAAGAACCCCATGGAAGGGCACAAGGGATGTGTCAAAGCTCAGACGGTGGACCATGTGGCCGGCAAATTCAGGTGCGGAACTGATCCCAGGGCCTGGCTTTGATGAACACAGGTCAGTTTGGAAGTAAATGGAGAACACCCTGTGGCTCTTACAAGTCTCACCACAGTGCATGATCTATCCCCTGATCCCACTGAGGCCAGACTCCCTGAATCTGCTACAGACTCCCTGGATGCACAGTCCCAGCCCCAGTGATCGCTGGCACCCACCTACCCAGGCGACAGGACCTGGCCAGCCTCCTCCTGAAGAGCCTCCCATGAGAAATAGGTGATGGCTCACACAACATCACCCGGATGTAGCCCCTCATCATGGCCTGCTCTCCAACTCAGACCGTTAAAGACCCCATCAGCCCCCCCGGGACTTTGGCATGTCCAAAAGAACGTTCCAGGTGGCCCGCATGGCCAGGAGGCAAGGCATACCGCAAGAGCCACGATGGAGGGGCCAGGATGACATCATCAGGGAGTGGAGCTAGCCTTCCCCAGCCTCTCAGGACAACAGCTGCCCTTGGCCGCTGAATTTCCACTTGTCTGGGAGGCAGCTAGAAATTCGCAGGGATGCAGGGACCAGCCTGCGTGGGCAGTGGAAGCACAGATTCCCTGGCTCTGACACCCACAGTTTGGAACAAACCAGAGAAGGTGGCTGGGTGGATGGGTAGGGGCCACTCAGCCACCAGGAAGTTGACACTCTGAGCCTGAGGGAAATTTTCCTAGAGGTACACAGTGTGTTCAGCACTGCCGGTGCCCCAGGCAGGACTCTTCTGAAAATCAGGCTGAGCAGACAGACATGAAGACCTTGACCACTAAAGATCTGTGTGGTCCCTGCCCTGGAACTCCATCCCTAAGCCCTGGCCACGGGCCCAGAGACATGAACACAACGTTATCTGAGAACAGGGAGAGGGACTGGAAAGCAATAGGCCAGAAAACAACCAGCCAGACTTGGGCAGAACACGCACCGCCTCCAACCCCGAGATTCAGACAGCCCAGGATGACCCGTGTGCACAGATGGCCATGCCGCCTCTACGCTGATGTAACGGGCCCAGGCGCTCCCTGCAAACAGCTGGCTGCTTCGCATGCAGCCTCTGAAATGGCCCTGCGGGGAATCGGAGGATTCCGCTCGCTGGAGCACAGCAAGAAGCAGCATCCTGGTGCTGTGGATAAAGAGAAATGGCGTCCATATGTCAGCCATAAAGCAGAGGAAGAGAGGAGAAGGAGGGAGAAAGACGAGAGGGAGAGGGTGGGCAGGAGAGGGGCCGCTCTGCCTCCACACATCCAGCAGGCAGGCCAGCCCTTGTTGGCCTTGAGGCCTGGAGAGGCAGCTTTGGGTAAAAAGCCTGGGAGCTGCCTGAGTAGGAGCTCCAATCCAAAAGGCAGCAATGAGTGACTTGGCCCGGAAGTCCATGATACTCTCTGTTCCAAGCTGCCCTCGGCCTCACACACTCTTAAAGACACACCAGGCACGCGTGTCCCTCTTCGATTGCAAAATACCCCTGCCACATGGTAAACCTCCTCTGTGGAGCCTCAGTTTCTCCACCCTGAGCTGGGACCCGTGCCAGCTGTGCTCTGGGCAAAACAGAAATCAATGCAAATACCCAGAAAGCACTCGGAGCCCTGTGGAAACCAGAGCCCACCAGAATGACAATGAGCAGCCACGCCAACTGTTTGCCAGTTGTCACTGAGGGTCCCACTCCATGGGCAAAGCTGGAGGAAGAGGGGAGAATAAAGCAGAGCATTGCTGGAGCCTTCGCAGGGACCATGGCACTGCGCTGCTCCTGGGCGATTGGCATTTCAAGGACTCCCAGATAGAAACCAGGCAGAAGCCAGGAGGCACGCTGCCCTCTTTCAAACCTCTGCTTTCTGGCTGCGAGATGGGGTGGAGAGTGGACCTGGTATCAGCTTGTCTAGTGAAGGTATACCCAGGCACACAGGCTGGCCTCTAGGGCCCAGGGCCCTCCCTAGTTCAATGGCTGGCACTAACCCAATGTCAGTCCTGCCAAAAGCTTACTTGGGCCCAAGGAGGAACAGAAGGCTCTGTAGGAGACTCATGGGTCAAGCTCTGTTATAGAAGAAATTCCGGCTCGGAAGCGGTCAGGAGAAAGCAGTGAGTGCCACCTCTAGCTGTCTTCAACCACCTTACCGAGATTGAACGGCCAAACCCAAAGGGATTCATCCGAGCAGCTTGCCCTCCAAGGACTTGGTAGGCAAAGGGCCAGAAGGTTGAAAGCAATAAACCTAAGAAGCAGAAGGAACGCAGGAGGGAGCAGGACAGAGAGGGCTGGCCTTGGGGAGTTTGGAAGGAGTGGGGCAGGGGTGTGGGCAGGCATGGGGTGCAGGGAAAGGAGACCAACAGTGTCACAGACATTGCAGGTGGTACTGCCTACAGTCCACACACCCCAAAACGCATAAGAGGAGGCACTAGCCATGTCTTATAACCCTAGCACTTGGAAGTCAGATAAGCAACGTGTTCTAGAACAGGGGAGGGAGAGTAGAGATCGGGAAGCCCAGGCATGAAGCATAAACAGGCATCGAGCAGCGTGTCTTTGGAAAACTATAGAGAGCTCCAAAATCCAGAAGCTTAAAGAGTCGCAGAGAAGAGGTAAGGCTGAGGCAGGGGACTGACAACAGTGAAGCTAGCCACTCACACTGGAGCCCCTCGGGACCATGCCTTGTTCTCAGGGCTCAGTGTTAATTACAGAATAAACACCCCCTCAGGAGCTGCTGCTTTCCCGCCATCCACAGAATGGGGGCGCTCTTGTGCAGAAAAGAGACTTTCCCAAGGTCAGAGATGGAGCCTGAGTTCTCATCCCTCCTCTGCTGCTTGTGACAGCCCAAGGTTGTGGGATGGGAGGCTGGCACACAGGCCCATTGACAGATATGGACTTGGGCCATTGGCTTCCAGGGAAGGCTCCTGCCACTCAGCCGTGAGCCACCTGAGGACACACAGCCACGCGGCCCGTCTTAATCAAGCCTATTTATGCTCACTCTGCCTGAGTCAAGCTACAAGGCCCATTTCTGCCATGACACGCCTACACCAGAGACCAACCACAGTCACAATGATCCCCACCCCCCCTCAATACTATTCAGGGCACAAAGCTGTTATCCCCAGTGATTAGCTAATCTATACATGACACCACCTTCCTCAGGCCATGAATTTTGAGGCCCAGCTTGGACCTGTTAACACCTGCTCTCCAGTCGTGGGGTGTGCCCCAAAGTGGGACTCTATGCCCACCACGACTACCCCTTGTTATCTGAACTGACTAGGCACTGAACTGACTAGCAAAGTGCTCAGAATATCACAAACATGTAAGGGCTCAAGACATACATGTGCACACTAATCCATCTGCCACTTCTTATAGGAGACTTCAGCATCTATACAGATACCTGACCCATGGTTACTTGGAAGCATCTGGAATACTGTGAGACTGGCCTCAGGGAATGGGACGGCAGTGCAGAAGAACCAGGGGCTCTTTGGGCCCCTTTAAGAGGCTAGCAGACAGCCAATGCTCAGAGGGCGGACTGGCTCGAAACTCAGCCAGTCCAAGGCTGCAGCTGTGCCCAGCCAGAATCCACATAGTTCCTACCCAGTGGCTACCAGGGTCATTCACAAGGAAGGCTACCTGGATTCAGCTCTGTGCACGCTGCACCTGCAGCATCTGGTGGCTGGGACTGCTGCAAGCCACTCTGTTCAGAAAAGCGGCAGTCAAGGGCAAAGTGGCCTTCTTGGTACAGGCACCTCCAGAAAGTGACATTAGGAAGGAATCTATGTCCTAGAAGTCCCGGATGTTGGGGCGCAATGGGCACCCCAGGAAGCTGAAACCCTGGGTGGTCAGTTGGCACGGCCTGAGCTAAGTACTGTTTCCTTTTGCCTCAGGCTCCCTTTCTGTCTAGTGGGACAACAGCCTGAAAGAGACATCATGAAGAAACTCACTCTGGAGGCCTGGAAGGGAGCTCCTGACTGTCCAGGGCATGGGGGGGAAGGATTGGGGAATCCAGGAAGTTAACTAGCCTCAGAGGCTCAGCTGGGATAACAGGGGTCAGAAAACCAGTTCCCATTCCCTAAGAGGAAGTCAGACTTCAGAATGAGGAAGAGCTGGGCTCAGAGAGGGAGCTTTCCCCTCTGACTCAGAACTCATTGAGGCAACACCTACAAAGTGGCTACTTTGTTGATGATGCTGCTACTTTGTTGATGACAGAACCTTGACACTTTGTTACAAAACTTCTGAAGCCCGGGCTTCCCTTGTGACTGGATCTCCCCAGTGAATCTCCCTTTTAATCCGTTAATCTCCACACAGACTCTCACTTAGTTGTTCATGAGATCATCTCGCAGATGAAGAATTGAGGCTCAGTACACATGGGAATCGGGGATTGAGGCTCCGAGCACGCGCACGTGCGTGTGCACACACACACACACACAAAATGCTTACAGCTTTGTTCCAAGTTGTTCAGCTGTCACATCAACTTCCTTCTTGTGCTGAAGAAGCCTGGGCAACTGAAGAAACATTAAAATCCCTGACTATCTGTGGCCACTACCACCACCCTGCCCCTCTATCACAGATTCCCACAGCCTAAGAATTCTCCCGAGCCATCCCCAGCTCCAGGCTCTGCTGGCCCTCCACATTCTGGGACACTGCCCAGTCTCCAAATAGAAATGAGGGGAAGAAACCCACTATGTAACAGACTGAAATGACTGACTGGCCTAGGGGCCAAGTGGCTTCAATACTAATAAAATCGAGCCTTGGTGAGGTTCCAGATCTGCTTCAGGGTCTGCGTGACGATCATGGTCGCAAATGACGAGGCAGGCCGGCCAAGTGTGAACAGCCGAGCTTGTGAGAAGAGGGGACCCTCGAGAGCCACAGAGAGAAGATATAATGTTTGCTCTCGACCACCCACAACTGTGAGCCGATGTAGCCGGTGGCCTGAAGCGGCTCCAGGCCATTAGCTAGGGCCAAGTTCAGTTGTCACCCAGCTGACTTCCCACAAGAGCTAAGCGAATAAGAAAGCAAAAATGTGTAGCATTCCACTAAAGAAAGGGAGCTTTAAGCAATGACAGGCTCCAAACGACAGGGTTGGGGGGCTCAGATATGAGGAAAGACGGAGGCCCCAAGCAGTATAGGCCCATGCCATAACTATAATACATGCAGGCTGGAGGTTCAGTGAGACCTCCATGTTCCAAATGCAGGCTGCTCTATGGAAGCAGGCCTCACCCAGCCTATTCTGGGGTGGTCACATGGACGTGAGGGAGTCTCTTCCTTACCCCAGAGGCCTTCAGGGGCTGGTGAAGCTATGACTCCATCTCAAACATTAAGTGCACAGGGAAGGTGTACAAGGCTTGGCCTTGTCTTTGTAAAGCCTGTAGTGCCAAGAAGAGGCAGAGCTGTGTGATCAGCAGTTCAGAAACAGCAGCCACCTACCCAGTCGGACACTCCACCTCCTGACCCCATCCCAGCCAGCCAGCTCCAACTGGTGTCACCAACTGGAATATATTGACAATGCCAGCCTGAGCCGGGTGAATGAAGAGGGGGTAGTCACATTTTGATTCTCTGACAGTTTGCCAAAGTTCCATTTTCTCACTCACGACTGTTAGGAACCCATCACTCTGCAGAGGGAACCCAGATTAGATAACAACAAATGGGGTTCTCCAGGAGCTGGGCTGAGTGGCCACTGTGTGATGAGTACAGCCCAGTGTGGGTGGGATCTGGGATCAGCTCCATGCAGCGAGCCAAGGCTGGGGGTGGGGGTGGGGGGAAGGAGCCAGGCCTCCAAGACAGGAAGAATGCTGGAGACAGAGACTCCAGATGGGGACAGTGACAGTGGTTACAGGGAGCCGGTGTGGAGCTGCGTACCTGTCGGCCTAGTAAATGACAGTGAGACAGGACAATTGGACATGGAGACGTGACCACTGAAGAGAGTTCTAGGCTAGCCTGGACTACGTTGAGAGACCCTGCCTCAAAAAAAAGGGGTGGATTTCTCTGAGTTTGAGGCCAGCCTGGTCTACAAATCCCAGGTCCGTCAGAGGCTACATCATGAGACTCTGTCTCAACAACAACAACAACAACAATAACAACAATAACAACAAACAGTGGGGACCACCAAGATGGCTCACTGGGCACAGATGCCCAAGGCCACACTGGACAGGCTGAGTTCCATGTCCAGAACCCACAGGTGGAAGGAGGAGAAAAGTGACTCCCACATGTTCTCTGGTCCCCTCATGTGAGCCCTAGCACAGTCATAGACATGCATGCACATGCGCACACATAAATACATAATAAAATCAATCAATAGCCGGGCCGCGGGGGCGCACACCTTTCATCCCAGCACTTGGGAGGCAGAGGCAGGCGGATTTCTGAGTTCGAGGCCAGCCTGGTCTACAGAGTGAGTTCCAGGACAGCCAGGGCTACACAGAGAAACCCTGCCTCGAAAAAAACAAAACAAAACAAACAAACAAAAACAATCAATAAATGCAATTTTAAAAAAGAAAGCAAAAATGGGGCTGGATAGATGATTCAGTGCTGAAAGCATTTGCGGTACTTGTAACTCCCAGCACTGAGGTGAGGCAGTTCATAACTGTAACACCAGCTACATGCGATCTGAAGCTCTCTTCTGGCCTCCGAAGGCACACACCCCCATATGTACATACATGCGTGCGCGCACACACACACACACACACGCACACGCACGCGCACACGCACACGCACACGCACGCGCACACACACCAGCAAACAATAGAATACATGTCTCACCCTCCAGGAAAACGTGACCCAGGAGCCCTGGTTTCTCTTGAACTCTTTGAGCGCCCTGCCTCTCGAGTGCCGGGCTCACAGACCTGCACCATCAGGCTGGGTTTATGGCCTGCTGGGGACGGGACCCTCTGCCAATTGAGCTACCATATACAGACTTTTGTAGACTACCAAGACAGGTTGCACAGAAGAAAGGTGTTGGTTCTAAAAATACAAGTTATGTGGCGTTTATGAATCCATTTTTTGTCTTTTTTTGTTTGTTTGTTTTGTTTTGTTTTTCGAGACAGGGTTTCTCTGTATAGCCCTGGCTGTCCTGGAACTCACTCTGTAGACCAGGCTGGCCTCGAACTCAGAAATCCGCCTGCCTCTGCTCCTGAGTGCTGGGATTAAAGGCGTGCGCCACCACTGCCCGGCCATTTTTTTGTCATTTTTTTAAAAAAGTTATTCATTATTGTGTGGGTGGGGTGAGTGTGTATGGCACAGTGCCATACACTGTGTCGGAGAAAAACACTGGAGCCGGAGCGCACGATCTCTCTCTCTCTCTCTTTCTCTCTCTCTCTCTCTTTCTCTCTCTCTCTCTCTCTCTCTCTCTCTCTCTCTCTCTCTCTCTCTCTCTCTCTCTCTCGTTCTTGCCTTTATATAGGTTCCAGAAATTGAACCCAGGTCCCCAGTCTTGTACAGCAAGCCCCTTTACCCACTGAGCCATCTTGCTGACCAGAATCTACTATTTTTTTGTTTTGTTGTTTTCTTCGAGACAGGGTTTCTCTGTGTAGCCCTGGCTGTCCTGGAACTCACTCTGTAGACCAGGCTAGCCTCAAACTCAGAAATCCACCTGCCTCTGCCTCCCAAGTGCTGGGATTAAAGGTGTGCACCACCACTGCCCAGCCTTCTACTATTTTTTTTTTAAAGTAAGCTTATACTAGTTGTATAAACTTAGTTCACGAAGCAGCAGATAAGAGACAAGGTGTCAGATGACCAGACACAGAAATTTTTTCACCCATAACTTCAAAACAAAACAGAACAAGCCAAACTTAATCAGCGGGGTGTGGAAAGCACACTTGTACTCCCAGCACTCAGGAGGTGGAGGCAGGAGGATCAGAAATTCAAGATCATTCTTGGCTACATAGGGCATTTGAGGCCAGCCTGAGCTACACGCCAACCTGTCTCCAGAAAAAAACAAAAACAAAAACAAAAAATGTACTATTTGCCGGGCAGTGGTGGCGCTTGCCTTTAATCCCAGTACTTGGGAGGCAGAGGCAGGTGGATTTCTGAGTTCGAGGCTAGCCTGGTCTACAGAGTGAGTTCCAGGACAGTCAGGGCTACACAGAGAAACCCTGTCTCGAAAAACCAAAAAATAAATAAATATTTAAAAATGTACTATTAATTGTTAGTTAAAGCCTAATGTAGCTCTGTATGGTCTCTCCCCTGTGAAAGAATACAGACACACTTGATAATTAAAATGGGAACACTGCCCCCCCCCCCTTATCTAACTCAGGTGGGTACATGACTGGGAACTCGGCTTCCAGTCTCCTGGGCTGTCAACAGCATTCTGCCCCTCCCTGCCAGGCAGCCAGAGCTGCCCCCTAGACAGCCTCTTCTCTAACTTGAGAATTGGCCTTTCTAGTGTCACCCAGGATTCAGGCATCTTCTCCTCCCATCTTTTCTCTACGACCTACCACTATCAACCTCTCTTCTCCTTGTCTTTTGTTTGTTCTGAGATTAGGTCTCCACACTATAGCCCAGGCTGGCCTTGAACTCTATGAATGGAATGTCCTAGAACCTGAGCAGATACTTGGCCTAAAACAGCCAGAACAAGGGCCTGCATCACCAGTTTCTTCTCTGTCACCTGGCCAAGGTAGCTCACAAGCATTTGTGAAGAGAAAGGCACCGGGGCTTGATGCCTGCCTGGGGTAAGGACCTTCCTCCTGCACGGTAGTAAGAATTCTGGAAATTTTCATTTAAAAAAACAGAGAGGGGGGGGAAATATTATAAGAATATATTTCTGTTTTAATCCCAGATGTGGGGATATAGGGGCAGCAGCCTTGTGCTCTAGCAGAGGCGTGGTTTTGCCAGCTGTAGTTTCTGCAATTGTGCGACATCTGGAATTCTGGGAACTTTCAGAGGGTATATAAATGCTAGGGCCCCCAATAGGCAGGGTGGGTTGTTAGTCATTCAAGTGGGTTGGTTGTGGTTTGTTAGTAGTTATGCCCAAAGAAGAAACAAGAAGAAAAAAATTAGACTCACAGATCTCTCTGTCTCTGTCTCTCTCTCTTCCTTTCTCTCTTATCTAGCAAGGAGATGGGAAAAAGAAGAACCCACAAAGTAGCAAAGACCAGCTATACCCCATCTCCACAGGCTTGACTGCAGAATGACCGGGAGCAAACCCCACATGTGTGAGTGGGGATGCCTGCCTGTAATGTCAACACTCGTGTCTGCTGGCACACGCACAGCAAGGGCAGTGATGGTGGGCCAGGAGGCTGTCATTAGGTGGTGTGAAGGTCACTCTGCTTTACTTGTTCTCCAGCCCAGGATCCAGGGAGACTCCTGCAGAGAAGGAGGGGGGACTGACCAGAGGGCCGGGACGCCTTCACAAGTTTCTCCAGGGAGTCCCCTTGATTATAATGGAGTTTTCCACAGAGAAACCATGCCCTGCATCACCCCTCAAAGAGAAGCTATCCCAGCTCTGGAGAGCGGCTTTCTGCTTTGTGAGGAGCGAAGTCATAGAGCTCGGCCACCCCACTAAGCAGTGGGACCCTTGCCCAGCCCTGGTCAGGGTGGAGGCTTGGAGACTTTGTGGAAACAGACACAGCAGGTGCTTGAAACAGTGGGCCTGGGCTTGGAGGCCTCTGTGATCTGGTTCTGGGCAGATGGGATGAGGAAGGGCACGGGAGGGCGGCAAGGTCAGCTTTCACTTCCTGCCCCTGCCTCCTGCTGCAAGGATGAGACTAATCTAAGCACCTCCCTGGCCAGGACCCAGTGCCCTGGGACAGTCCTGCAAGCTTACCCTGGTCCAGATGTTTCCTAGCACCTCTGGAGCAGGAGGGTGTCAGGCATCCAGGCTGTGCAGGCGGGAAGGCCTAATGCATGTGGCCCTAGGGGAAACTCAGGGGATGCTAGGGAGCCTGAACCAGAGAGTAAACCGACAAACCTGGCTCTACCCTCACCACATGGACAGAGAGTCTCCAAGACCAACCCACCCTGTGGGACAGCCATCTATAGCATCATCATGTGACAGCCACACCCAACACACTTCATGGCAGGATGGCCTCTCTGTAAGTTGAGACTGCTAGCTCCAGAAGCCAGAATACTCGAGGCCATGTACTCACCCGGAGGGCTCCCATTTCAACCTTAGGACAGTTTCCAAGGACAGTCTTAGTGTGACTGTCTCTTTATGAATGAGGAGACCCAAGCTGTGCTGGCCGGGTGCTGGTTTCACACTCAGCTGATCTGACTCCCCAGAGCCCAGGCTCATCCCACACTCTACACCCTCTGCCCTCCTCCCCACCCCACCCCAAAGGCTGCACCACACTTCCTCTGTCTACACAGCATTCCCTGCCAGAGAGGCCTGGCCCCTCATCCCAGCCGTGATCCCTCCCCTTCCCAGATCCCACCTTTTAAAGCTGTGGTTGTGACCTAACTGAATACAGGGGTTTAGTTATGAAAAGCAAAGACTTTCCACTCTTTCCCTACCATTTTCCCGCATGTATCTTTGGACTGTAAGTCAGAATGTTTGATTTTAAACATTGATGGTTGAGTTGCTAACTTGGGTTTCTTAAGTTTAAAAAAGAAAAAAAAATCACTAAATCAATTCTGGTTTAGGAATCTTCAACCGTCTGAGAGAAGCCTAAACTCGCTCCTGCCTCTGTGTGCTAAGTATTTATGCAAAGCAGTGTTCTCAGTATTGGCAATCAACTCCAAATATTGATCAGCTCTCGGAAATGGAGTCCCTGCATCCTGCAGTGTCAAGTACTCAGCCAAGATTTGATCCTGCATGTAAAAGCAAACAGTGACATCATTCTCACTTTAGGATGCAAATCTGCCTTCATCTTTAATAAATGGCAAAATTATATATACCAAAGAATTGTCTTAAAATAAGTTTCTTGGGCCACCACGATGACCCAGTGGATAAAGCCCTTGCCTTCAGACCTGACGGCCTGAGTTTGATGCTCACAGCCCGCGTGTTGGAAGGAGAGAACTGATTCCCATAAACCATCCTCTGATTGCCACATGCAATCAGAGACTGGAGAGATGGCTCAGCGGTTAAGAGCACTGACTGCTCTTCTAGAGGTCCTGAGTTCAATTCCCAGCAACCACGTGGTGGCTCACAACCATCTGTAATGGGATCTGACGCCCTCTTCTGGCGTGTCTGTAGATAGCAACAGTGGACTCACATACATAAAATAAATCTTTTTAAAAATTAAAATAAAAAAGAAGGGGTTATAAGTAGAAACCGTTTGAGAAGCCCTGCCCTCGCTCACCCACATGCCTGAACGGATCCGGCTCCCTCTAGCTGAGTGATGTCTCCCTGTGCTCTAATGTCTCCTACCACAGTGGGGCAATCAGAACTCACTACAAGGGCTATAAACTCTGTGCCTAAGCACCAAGCACATGAGAATGTGGGAGACTAGGGTTTCAGAAGGTAGAGCTCGGGCTAAAACAAGCACAATGCCTACTTGACTACACAGGTGCCCCTAAACACCGAGCCCAACCAAACAGGCACTGTGGTGTCCTGGACTGCCACCATGTTGTCATCTCCTCCTCTCCCCACTCCCCCCCCCCCTTTTTTTTTTTGGTTTTTCGAGATAAGGTTTCTCTGTGTAGCCCTGGCTGTCCTGGAACTCACTCTGTAGACCAGGCTGGCCTCGAACTCAGAAATCCACCTTTCTCTGCCTCCCAAGTGCTGGGATTAAAGGCGAGCGCCACCACTGCCCGGCCTCCCCTCCTCTTTTTTGTCTGGTTGGGATTGAACCCAGGGCCTTGCACACGCTCAGCCACGCCCCCGGATCCCACCTGGTCCTGTTACTATTTCCAGCACCTTTCTGGAGGCGGATGGGGTGAACCTTCAGAGCCCTGCAGCAAGACAGTAGCCCCAGCCTAAGGCACCTGTGGCCTTCTCCTTCACTCTGGTGTTCTTTCCTCATCTCAGCACAGGCCTGGGGTGGAGGCAAGGCACCCTCGGAATCCTGGCTCCCCACCCACCCTCTAATTAAAACAGTCATGCCACCCCCCCACAACAGCACAGCTCTCTCTGGCTCCTTCTCCAGGGACAGGCTTTCACTTCCTGTTCACAATCCCTTTAAAATGTGGGGAACATGCCGCCTTAAATCCCTAGGGCGGTGATTCTCAACCTACGGGTCACGACCCCTCTGGCAACCCTCTACCTCCAAAAATATGTACACTGTGATACGTAACAGTAACAAACGGGTACACTACATGCTCCCCGGCCTGTCAATACCTCCACAGGCCATTTCCTGGAACCACCAGGGCACTGTCCTAAAGACAAACAAGCTGGCCAGTAGAAAGTGCCACCTTCTTAGCTGACAAAGACGGCAAAGGGCCGGACAACAAATCATTACATTTTAAAAAACTTTTAAAAGCATTATTTTTATTTGTGTTTGCTTGTGTGTGTTTGGGTGTGTGTGTGTGTGTCTCCTTCACAGTATATGCACCACCTGAGTGCAGGTACCCATGGAGGCCAAAAGAGGGCGCCAGTTCACCCTGGAACCATAGTTACAGGTGGCTGTGAACCCACCTAATGTGGGTCCAGAGAATAGAACTCCAGGTCCTCTGCCAGAGCAACCAGTGTTCCTAACCACTAAGCTACCTACCTCTCCAACCCCCACACAATTATTTGTTTAAACCTGTAACTTCTCCTTGAATCTCCACTTTATATCCCAAAGTCAAAGACAGAACACACGATTACACAGTACACATAAACACCTTTAGGTTGGGGGTGTAGCTCAGTGGCAGAGTCCTTAGCGAGCATGGCTGAGGCCATAATTCCTAGTACTGTTTAAAAAAAAAAAAAAAAAAAAGGCAAACCTAAAAGTGAAAAAGTAAATATATCCTCATTATCATCTAAGGCAATTCACTGAAAGAGGGGTGTGGCTCAGTGCCACACCCCTGTGGCATACGTGGGGTAGGGCTGGAGCTGTAACACAAAAACCAAAAACTAGTAAAGAAAGAAGACGACCTGAAGAAGAAGGCAGGACAGAAACTGGCTCCTCTGTCCTCTCCATTTTCTGCCTGACAGGCTAAGCCTGACTCAACCGGTTCTGATGCTCCCTAAATGACAACCCAGAGGAGGTGACCTCAGACAGGTGGCTGGCCATGTGGGCACTGTTTTCCTTGATTTGACATGAGCTGGCATAAGGACACAGCCAGCGTTAAGATATCCTTAAGTGGCTCCAGCCTGTGACCCTGTGACAACTGGACAGAGCAGGGTAGCAGCTGCCCCTGCGTGCAGAGAGCACACATGTCAGCGTGCCCAACGCTGCTTCTTCAATCACCAAAGCCCCAAGAGTTCAGAACTACACTTTCTGGGTTTGACGTAATGATCCACTTGCCTCAGACTTCAGGGTCCTGGATTATACAAACACTCAACTATGCCTGGCCCAAGACTTCCAACACTACACACCCTGACAGAAAGCAAACAAGATCAAGGGTGGCAGGAACCAAAGACATGATGGCCAGCGAACCCCAGTCTGGAGCATCTCCCAACCAGTCTCCATATTGGTTGTCTGCCACAGGGATCTAACATCTGGGTTCTACATCGCCTGTGGCTATCACCCCACTCCAAGTGCATCCTGCCTGGTCCTTCCTTTCTTGCTCCTTAATCTTAATTCCTGACACACCCTATTTTCATAGCCAAAACAAACCCAGAGGCTCTGGTGTGGAGCTGGCATAAGAGATGGTGGCGAAGGCAGGTGGGGGAGGGTGCGCGGAGGAGGAGGAAGCGGTGGACAGGAAGCTGGGGTTTTCCCCTTGCCCTCGGTCCAGGCTGCCGGGTGATCCCACACTGTATAACAAAACACCACCAGGGTGGCCATTCTGACAACACAGAATGCCGCCTCGGAGGCCAGCCAGCACGGTGAAACAGCACACACTTCGGTTTGGAAAACTGAAGCTAGAAACCAATTTGGGGGTGAGACCCCACCCACCAATCCTGCCCCCTCAACCTTCACTCCCCGATGGAGGCACAGAGCTAGGATGCTTGGATCCAAGTGTGCCCACGTGCCTTGATGACATGGGACAGGTTTCCACCTCTGAAAACCTCAGATGCCTCCAGTGGGAGGATCTTGAAAGCACTGACCTAGATGTCTGCAGGGTCACGATGCCACAGGGCACATGCGCACTGCATTCCGGGAGCCGCCCCACAGAGGCAGCTCCCTGTGACTTTTCTGTGAACTTTCTCAGACTGACTGGGCAGCAAGAGAGGAGAATGGCCACATGAGGGAATCCGCTCAGCCGAGATCAGCAGGAGGAGCTAGCTACCCCTCAGGTCCCTGAGCATGAAGGGCCCCAATGCTTCTGGCTTCAGTCTTGGGTCCTTTATGTAAGGGTATGAGTGGGGTTTCCTCCAGGGGCCTCGCGCTGTTACTCAAGACAGTCCCAGGAGACACTGTGGCCAGAAACTACCAGATGAACAGCACAGTAAATCCTCCAGCTGCTCCCGTGCCCCTCCCCTCCCTGACTTGGAGGCTGGGAAGTCAACAGTTCTGGCTCATAAAATCCTTCCAGAGCACATATGATCTCAGACCTCCTTCGGGTGATTGGCGGAACGGGGCAGCAGGTGCCGGCCCGCACCCAGCTGCTGTGCCTGCCATTTAGATGCGGTGGCTTTCTCCGTGCAGAGGGAGAGATGGCATTTCGTGGCAGGGGGCCCCGAGGCAACAGACAGGATCCCCCCATGAAGATGCAGAGGGCCAGGAAGCGTAAGGCTTTGAGTCTCCATTATGAGGCTACATCTCAGCATGCTGGGTGCTTGCTCATTTTAATTGGTACCACCAACAATCTGGTGACATCCGGCACTCTGCCTTGGTAAAGCCCTATAAAAGCCAGAGGAATGACTCCAGCAGGGCCAGGTGGCCAGGCCAAGTGGGAGGTTGGGGAAACTTAATTGTTCTCAATTTCCAACCGTTACCGCCTCAGTGTCCCTGTGTGGTGGCAGGCACCTGCTGGGATGGGAGTGAGGGGATACGGGCTCACCTCTCATACACTGCAGACATCCCATGGAGGAGCCCAATCTGAGGCCTCATCACCTACCTATGTCATAGCTGGCCACGCACAGACCATGTGACCTGTGCATTTCATCAAGTCCCCACCCCCCCTGGCTGGAAGACTGTAAGAACCCTGTCATACATACTGCAAGGATGCTACAACTTGTCGAAGCCAGTTATGTCCTCAGCTAAGAATGGAGGCCTGGGGCTTGGCTCCAGAACCCACACAGCCACCCCACTGCACAGGCGACACATGACAAAAGCCATGGAGGGCCCTTGGGTGTCCTTGCGTCTTTGACGAGCGTGGTATCAAGACTCTCTGTTCTGTTCCCTTAGGTCCCATCCTTGACTAGCTTGTCACCTAGAAACTACAATGGTGTCACACCAAAGCAGCCAGGAGACCATGGTACAGCCATCCTCATGTCCCTGGTCTGTTCCTCACCAAAAAAAATGCATGTGCAGGCTTAAATGGGAGAGGGCAAATCCTAGTGTGAATTGCCAGGAGCCACCGGGCACACTCACTGTATAGACTGGCATGCACAGAACAGCGGAGATCACTGCCCCAAACGCAGCAGATTATTGGTTGTCTCTAACCACTCTGCCACCCGTCAGCCCCAGGACCCTTTTAAAGGTTCTTCCCTCATTTCTAAGTTTTAAATACCTCATCCCTAACTACCTCCTTTATCATTCACCCTTCTGCCTGTGAGTCACCCAGCCTCATCTCACCAGCCGCCCTCAGAGCCAAAGATGTTAGTTAGGGTCTTAAATCCACACATCACCAGATCCAAACAGTGCATTTTCTAAACTGAAGGCGCCACATGAAGTCAGGGGCCACTGGAGGAAAGGTTACAAGAACTGTGGGCCTCAAAGACCACGTGAGACAGGAGCGGTGGTCCACTCCCTGTAACTTAAGGGAGACAGGAAGATTTTGAGTTCCCAAATCAGCCTTGGCGACCCAGACAGACCAGTCTCAAACCCTCTCCCCCTCAACAAAACAATGGAAAAAGTCCCCGGGGCTGTGGCGATGGTCCAGTGGGTAAGGGCCCTGGTCACCAAGTCCGATGGCCAGGGTTTGATTCCTGCGATGCGCGCAGTGGACAGTGAGTCCTGCAGGCTGTCCTCTGACTTCCACATGAGTGCCACAGTGCACACACACATGTACACTCATGAAAACAAATGGAATAAACACATGATAAAACAAATCCCTATGCTGAAGCACTCACTCCCAGAGCCTCAGAATATGCTGCTTAAGTTTCAAGATGGCATCTTTAGAGGTAAGTGCGGTAAAATGGAGGTCCCCAGGGTTTGCAGCCACGGTCGACTGGGGCCTGGGGCCTCCAGGACCATTAGGAGAGATGAGACTCTAACCACTGGTTCTAGGCAAGGCAGGATGTCACTCACATCTGACAAGGGCCATTTGTCAGCCACACCTACCAGCTTCCAGGCCCCAGAAACTCAGCTTAGTTCATTTCTGCCATGGCCTGAGAAGTCCCTGCACACGTAGGCACTAAGCTAAGGGGTCCAAAGATGAATGGAAGTCAGGGCCCAGCAGGTGACCGGATGGCTGATTCATTACCACAGGTGACTATCTCCCTGCCCATGGAGACAGCGGGAAAGTGATTCATTAACTCTCTCTAAAAGGAGGCTTACAAGATCCCAAAAGGCTGTGTCAGCAGGAGGAATTTTCAGTTTAAATTGGAATCCTTGAGCAAACAGAAAGCTCAGGAATGTCTTCCGTACAGACGTACAGACGGCCGGACCAAGGCCCAGACTCAACACAGCTCTGGAGACTCACCGGACTGGAGGCAGGCTGATGCCATTGGCTATCCCCGGAAATAGGACCAGGCAGGAAAGAGAGCACGGGACACTGAGCAAAACCACTTGTGTCCACCATGGAGGGAGGGGACAGTCCCCAAACAGTTTTAGGTCAGGAGGAAATTGCTAGGTTGGGTGTGGTTCATGTTGACAGCTCAGACAGGGGACCTCAGGACAATGTGAAAATCTAAGCATCTAAGTTTGAAATAGCTATGCCTGGACAAAGGTCTGTGGAGGTAAACCACAGTCCTTTTAGAAGAGGGAATCTCACTTGAGAAAATGCTGCCTATCAGAAGTCTGTAGTATATTTTCTTAATTGATTGATATAGGAGGGCCTTGATCACTGTGGGTAGGGCCTGGGCTGGTGGTCCTGGGTTCTATAAGAAAACAGGCTGAGCGAGCCATGAGGAGCAAGCCAGGGAGCAGCACCCCTCCACAGCCTCTACATCAGCTCCTGCCTCCAGGTTCCTGCCTTAAGTTCCTTCCATTATGGGTGCTACCTAGAAACCTAAGAAGAAACCTCCCCCGCCCCCCAGTTGCTTTTGGGTATGGTGTTTGATCCCAGCCATTGAAACCACAACTAGGACAACATCTGTCCTTAGAGAGGCCCTGTCTTTCAGCCAGTTATGGGGGACACAGCCTCTGCTTCTCAGAGCTTTTAGAAAGCACTCCATAACAGCGTGAGAGAGGAAACTGAGGCACAAGTACCCTGAGCAGAAAACACAATGCCCTGTGTCGAGGGATGCAGTTTTCTGTTCTGAAGTGAGAATCAGCAACAGACTATAGCAAGATCCGGTGGCCTCAATGGTGGCCCCAAGCTGAAGGCCTGCTTCTGGTACAGAACTGGGTGGCTCTCAGAAATTTCCTGGCATGGGAGAACAGGATCCTGCCCCAAGCCTGGGCTCTCTGGAGAGATCGAAGTCTTGAAGACAGCCAAGGTTCCCATTTAGAAATGGGCCCACCTCTTGGCAGGCACAAGCAAGCCACCCTACCCCATATAGTCCACTGCCTTTTGCAGGTGACAGAGATCCTCCTGATGGGGTATCCCCTGAAGCTGACTCATTTGCCTCTCTCTCTCCCCAGAAAAGCGCCACAGTGGTATGGGAGGAACAAGCAGAGAGGGCTCTTCCTACTGGCTGTGTGACCAAGTTAGCTCAGCTCTCTGAGGTTTCCTTATCTATAAAATACAGGTAGCAATTAACTGTCTTGAGGTCATATGACAAGCTTGGTTTCTTCCAGGCCCTGAGTAGAAACCTCAAGACAACAAATAAATGAACTCAAATAAAAATAACAGTCAACCCTAAGAGCCTCCTCCGCCCATGAGCATTAAGAGCTGGTGAAGAAAAATGGAGGAGGGGGAAGGAGAGAGAGGAGGACTGTAAGAAAGAAGAAAAAAGGAAGAAGGGAAGAAACTTTAGTCAGACAGGCCTGAGTTCAAATCTTTCCTCACTCACTAGCTGGCTGTGTGTCCTTGGGAAACTTACTCAACTTCTCTGACCCTCAAGTTTCCTCCTTTGTAAAACAGGAAAGATACTGCCTTCCGTGGAGGACCTGGTTAAGACTGGGAGTCAGAGCCAGGGTTCTACAGGCCTGCATGGCCCTTAGGAGAAGTAGGCCTCTCTTCCCCGCCTGCTCCTCCGGGACCACCCAGCACAGCCACTTAGGTTGGCAGTGAGCTTGAGGGGGCAGCAGCGGTTGTTTGTAGGGAGTCAACTCTCTCCAGCACCCTCATCCTGAAACACTGCTCTCCTTCATCCCTTCCCAGAAAGCCTCCAAGATCCCCAAAGCCCAACTGTGGAAAAAGGAGATGGGAGTGCCAGGCTCAATGCTGCTTGGTTCATGGCATCTTCCCTGTGGGTGTGTGGTATCCTTTGCCCTCCACCCTAGCGGGCTGTCTACACGCACTGGGAAGCCCTGAAGCCCTGCTCCCGAACTTCTCAGAACCCTCCACAAATGCAAGTTATTTTAGGCCTCCCCTGAACCCTCGTCCTAAGCAAATGAAGAGATGGTTTCGGGATGGGGACCAGGAAGGGTTTTAAGGCCTCTTCCTCTGCCAGAAAGACACTTAAATCGACAACACGGACAGCTCACGCCCTCTCTCGGGTTTACTCTGTAGCAGGCTTTGATTCCCAGAAAGACAATGTGAAACCCCAAAGCCTTGATCAATACACCACGAGGCTCGCCCTCCACCCCATCCTGAGCCAGCAGAGAGCAGCTCATCCCCACTTCAGGTGGAGACCCACAGAGATGTTTCATTGACAAGGCTTGAGGCAAGGAAGAGAGGCCTGCCTGAGGTCTCCGGGCACAGGGTCAGAAGTGAGGGTGACCGGAGCATTGCACGGTGGGAGTACGGCATCAGACACCCACAGTCATCTAAGAGCAAAGTGTGTGTCACACTTCAGAGGGGCAACAGGGCCCTTCTTCTCATGGAGACTGAAGCCCACCCACCATCTCTCACAAGCTCTAAGCCCCACCCGCTCACCTGCCCACCGGCTTACTTTTGCTGGGCAGCTCTTCTTGGCCCAGGCCGTTGGAAGGAGCCAGCGGAGCACTCTCAGCTTCGTCCAAGGTCAGGATGAGGGGCACATCGTCATCTAGACTTACAGCCATCTTCTCCCGATGCGGTCCTCAGGATACAATGGCCAGGGCTTTAAACGGCCTCCGGCTTGAGCTCCTATTCAAAGCCACGGGGCCAGAGAAGCTTCCCAGAGCCTGTTCCATCAGAGGCATCTTCTACGGTCTGAAGGATAAAAAAAAGAAAGAAAGGTGATGATTAAAACATAATTGTTACTGATAAACACGTTCTGGACTCCGGTAGTAGCATCCATGGCTGTGCAACCGGAGGCCAGGCTAAAACCAGGCTTATCTTTTGTCATGGTAACTTACAGTATAAAAATTGTGTGTGTGTATGTGTGTGTGTGTATGTGTGCGCGCGTGTGCATGTATCCAATATATATCCAATATATATGTGCATATATCTCCAATATATGTGTCCAACACATATATGTATATATATGTATATATATGTATATATATATGATAGAGTCTTATGCACAGCCCACATTTGATTCAAACTTGCTATGAAGCAAAGGATGACTTTGAACGTCTGATCTCTATGCCTCCGCTGGGATTACAAGTGTGCACCACAACTGGTTTATAGGAACTGGGGCCTGAACCCAGGTCTCACTCTTCCTGCTAAGCCACAGCCCACACCACCCCTGGATTCAACTTAAAAAAACAAAAAACAAAAAAAACCCCAAATTTAGGAATTGCCACATCTGCTGTGGTTGGGAGGTTGAGGCAGGAGCATGACAGAGTTTAAGGACAGTTGGACTGTATAGTAAGTGTACTTACGGGGGGGGGTGTTATGGTGATATAGGCACACTAACATATGAAGAAGGTAGGACCAGGTATGGTGGTATGGTGACCCAGGCTTATAATCCCACTTGGGAGGTCTGAGGCATGAAGGTCAGAGTTTAAGGCCAGCCTTGGCTATACATCGAGTTCAAGGCCAGCCTGACTTATAAGAGACAGTCTCAACAAATCAAATCAGAGTCAGGTATGATGGCGCACGCCTTTTAATCCTAGCACTCAGAGGCAGGGCAGGCGGATCTCTGTGAGTTTGAGGCCAGCCTGGTCTACAGAATGTGTTCCAGGACAACCAGGGCTATACAAAAACAAAAACACATCAGGTGGGGACAGAGCCAACAGGTGACTTTCCTGAGTGCCCACAGCCAGAAAGGCAAGCTTTGCCTTGCTCAGTATGACTCCAGGCCCACATTCCTAGCCATTCAACCAGATATGGTGCCTCCTAAAGCCAGGTCTTGTCGTCAGAGCGCAGCTTTGCTGGTGGCCCACACACACTGTTCTTGCTCGGATGGACTTTGTGCATCCTCCTCGAGGGAGACGGAGATGTTCGATAAGGTAAAAGCACATGAGCATTCTTTACAACTTATAATCTGAGTCCTTTTCAAAAGCTCCATCCTTCCCTCCAGGTTTAAACCCTCGGGACTGGCCTGTTCCAGCAGCTGTTTACACAGCCTGCTTCTGCTTACGGAGATAAAAAGAAAAGCAGGACTCAGCAGATCCTCCTGGAGGCCTTTGAACTTGGAGAAAGCAGCAGGTTGCTGTCTCCAGCTGTGGCCTGTGCACTGGACAGATTTGGCCTCCAAACCAACGCACTGCAGAACATCGAGGCAATGCCTCCTTTCTGGGGAAGCTGAGAACATCCCCTGGCACAGACTGAGGTAGTGACGGAGATAAACACCTCTCTCTGCAGCAGCCAGCTAAGTCTGCACGGTGAACTTCCTGCAAGTGGAGTTTGTTGGGGGTTTGTTTGTTCGTTTGTTTTTTTCCTTTCCCTCCCAATTTGAGGAGTTCTGTTGCTTTGAAATCTCAACAAGGGGAGCAAAAGAGGAACTTCCCCAAGAGACCAACATTTGGCTGAAGAACTGCCCTGTTTTGAATTTTAGCTTGACTCTCTCCTCCCCCCAGTGCCTTGCCAAGGCTAGGCTCACTCTTCTAACACTCTACAGCAGAGGGATTACCAGAATGAACTTTGAAGCCAGGAGGAGGAGGCTCATCTGGAAGGCAAAAAACTCTCCCAACTCATGACAACAGGTTTCTAAGGTCCGTCCCCAGCATCCCAGTGAGATCTTCCCAGTGACTTTTTATGTTTTAACAGCTGAATGCATGACTCTGCTCTTGCAAGCCTTGTCTTACCTCAATGGCTCTCGCCTGGAGTGACTTTGTCCCTGCTATCTAGAAATATTTCCAGCCTCAAACTTGGAAATGATCTCCAGGGAGTCCAGAGAGGCCACTGAACGTCTACAGTACACACCCACAGGAAACAACCTCCTGGTTCCCACTCAACAGTTCCGCCCTCGGTAGAGCCTGGGTTAGCAGGCGCCCACTTCATAGATGAAGCCGCTTAGCGTGGCTAACTCGCCTCTCACGAGTAAACAGCCACAAGTAGTCATGGAACGCAGGAGGCACTTCCCACTTCTGCGCGGTCCCACAACTATTCCTAGAAACTGCACTCCACTTAAGTGAAATCCACCAACCGCTTCGTTTTTGTCTTTTGAGGCAGGGATCTCGAGTCTCGGATAGCCTTGAAGTTGCCATCCTCCTGCCTCTGCCTCCCAAGAAAGCTATGACTTTTCAAAGAGAAAGAATCGGGGCCCAGAGAGGGGAAGGAAATTGTCCAAGGTCGCACAGCAGACTCAGACTCAAGACTCGGAGCTCCTCAGGTCCTGCCCTTTGGCAGAACTCGGTTCTCAATCTAGAGAGGACCCAGAGTCACCCCTAGTGTAAGGTCACCCCTGGAAGAAGGTCCCGGGATCAGACAGTTAGCTGCCATCCTGCGGTCTGTCCTCTGGGGCAGACTGACCCGGGCAGGAGTCCCGGCCGGGTCACAAGAGGACGCAGCCGGGAGGTGAGCGGGGAGGAAGGGTCGCTCGGGGGCTCCAGCTCCCCACGATCCCCGTCGCGATCCGGATCGCCCCAGGAAGTCAGGCCAAAGAAAAGGGGTGCAGAGAGAAGGGGATCTGCAGGGAGAGAAGCACGCGGACCACCTCCCAAGGCCCCGCCTCGGGCTTCGTGAGCACCCAGCCCCAGTCCCAGCCCCTTCGCTGCACTCTCTGACCCCTGACCCTTGCCCTCGGGCCAAAATCGTGCACCCCTCGGATTCTTACACGCGCCGTCCCGGGATCCAGCACCATGCACTGGGTCTGCACAGCGCAGCTCAGCCCGCAGCCGCTGCCTCCAATATCCCCACAGCGGAGCCTCAGCAGCCGCCACCGCCGCCTCACCGCTGCCACAGCAGCAGCTGCGCCAGCCCTCGCATCCGCCGACTCCTGTCACTCAGCCCCGCAAGCCCTGCCCACATCCCTACGCCACAGCCTATTGGCCATCAGAGAGGTCGCAATGAAACTTGACAGGGTAAACTACACGTCACTCAACGTTCTCACAGCCCTCCTCCCGAAGAGAGGGCGGGGCGAGAAAGCACCACCCCTTTCCCCCGCCCCGCCTCACTCGCTCAACCAACAGGAATCCCGGGTCTTTCCATTGGCGAAACGTCAGAGAGGCGGGGATTTTTGATTGGCCATCTTTCAGGAGGCGGAGCCAACGCCACCCGATTAGAAGTTGAATGGTGAAAAAGGAGGTCGGTCAAACGCAAAGTCCCGCCTTCTAAGATTGGCTCGTAACCTAGCAACACAGGGACCGCCGAGTTGGATAACTGTGGGCAGAGAAACTTGCGTCTGAGAAGCGGTGAGTGACAGCGGGGAAGCCCGGGGCTGCAGGCTGTGTGCACTTAGTAGGCACGCCGTCCAGTGACCTCCCCCCAGGGGTCCGCGCCTCACTTGCCATCCGGTCCAGCTCCAGGGCCTCAATCCCCTGTCCTTACTCCATCCAGGCCTCCCCTAGGCTTCCTGCAAGGACCACCCAGCATCCTCTTGTGATGGTCCTATCTGATCCACCTGTCATTTCATAGCCCCGCCCCTCATCCCTCACTGGTACCATTTACGAAGTTCACATCGAGTGAACTTAGTTCAAGTAATGGGATGGGTTGGTTTGTTTGGCACCTACTGTCCTCACTATGTTCCGAGATGAACTTGCCAGGTGCACTGTCCCCTTCAGCGTATGCTTAAAGTAAGTATTTGTTGTTTGTTTTGTTTTTGAAACAAGGTCTCACTATGTAGCCTCGAACTCACTCTGTAGACCAGGGTAGCCTCAGACTCAGAGCGATCCACCAGTGTTTGCCTTTGAATACTGGGATTAAAGGCATGGGCCACCACCCCTGGTCTAATTACTTTTTTTTCCCTTTAATTGTTGTTTGTTAAAGTTTTCTATTATTATTTTGATCACTATGCCTGCGTTGATGGGGTATGTGAATAAGCGGCTAGAAAAGGGTTTTGGATCCTCTGGAGTCTGGAGCTGAAATTTATTACTGGCAGGCAGTTGTGAGCCGCCTGACATAGGTGCAGGAAACCAAACTCTAGTCCTCTGAAAAAGCAGTGCTCAGTCTTTTAAAACAACTTAAAGATTTGTTTATTTTTACTTTATATGTATCTGTGAGTGCCTACATGTATGTGTGTGCACAATGTGTGTGTACAATGTGTGTGTGCTGTGAGTGAGGAAGCCACAAGTGGGAACTGGATGCCCTGGACCTGGAGTTAAAGATGATTGTGAGCTGGTATGTGTATGCTAGAAACTGAGCCTAGGTTCTCTGTAAGAGCAGCCAGTACTCTTAAACACTGAGACATCTCTCCAGCCTGGCTATTTTCTTCATACACAGAATTTTGCCTTTGAGGTTTAAGTTTACATTTTAGCTCATATCCTTAAAATGTGATTTCCTTGTGCATCCCGAAGACAAAGAGGAATTTCTTGGGAAGACTGAATGGGCCGAGGCAATGAAGAGTTGGTGTGGGCACAGCCACAGTGTGACTGCCCAGCTAATTGCAGTGATTCCCCGCCGTGACTCAGTCTACCCTAACTCTCTCTGTCTAAACATTTCCTAGGACATTATCTTGGCTCATACAGCGAATAAATTCACACATTTAACATGGCCTTATTGAGTGCTTAATGTGGTTAGTGGAGGCAGTCTGAGTTGCATGAAATCCTGTCCCATAAAATGGGAGGTGGAGGGGCTGGAGAGATGGCTTAGAGATTTTTAAAAAGATTTATTTATTTATTATATGTAAGTACACTGTAGCTGTTTTCAGACACACCAGAAGGGGGCATCTGATCTCATTACAGATGGTTGTGAGCCACTGTGTGGTTGCTGGGAATTGAACTCAGGACCTCTGGAAGAGCAGTCAGTGCTCTTAACCGCTGAGCCAATTCTCTAGCTCTTGCTCAAGCCCCACTCGCTCCGGCCCTGTTCGCTCCCGCCCTGCTCACTGTAGCTGTCTTCAGACACCCCAGAAGAGGGCATCCAATCTCATTACAGATGGCTGTGAGCCATGGCTTAGACATTAAGAGCACACACTGCCCTTGTAGAGTTCCAGTTTCCAGAACCCACATCAAGTGGGTCACAACTGCCTGTAACTCGACTTCCAGGTGATCCAGCACCCTCTCCTGGCCCCAAAGACACCTGCACTCTATGGACATCACACATGCACGCGCGCACACACTTTTTCTTTGAGGCCCTAGTGAGTGTTCTTGGAATTAAAAAGTGATTAAAAATCAAGAGCATTTGAAGCAGAGCATCATGGGAAAGTATCTCCGAGCTTCAGCTTTTACTATAGAACAGGCTAGACCTTGTACCCAATGGAAATATTCTAACCCGAATGCTTTCAAATGCAGGAGACTTTTTTCTTTTAATGGACAAATAAATGCATTTCCTTCTAGTCTCAGTGCAGGCTTAATTATTGAAAAATAACAGGGCTCACACTGCAGTCGGGTGGCACTTAGTGGGCCTCACATATGAGGCCTTAAATTTAATCTCCAGCACCAAAACGTCAGGCAATTACAAATTCTGTGCTTCCTACATATATTAATTATATTGGTATCTTACACTATGGTAATTAATATTTTTTAAGATGAAGGGTGTATTTTTATTCAGTGTGTCACACTTGGCTTTTACACGGGTGTGAAGGAACTTCAGATTCAAGCAGCAAGCATATCTTTACTCACAGAGCTCTCTCTCTAGCCTGCATTTTAAATTCTGTTCTATTTATTTAGTGTGTGTATGTGTGTGCATGTGTGTATATGTTATGCATGTATGATGGATGTGTGTACATGGATGTGTGTGCATGTGTATGTATGTGTGTGCACTTGTGTGTATTTGTGTGCATGACATGTGTATGCATATGCCTCTGTATGTGTGTAGTGTGTGAATCTGTGTGCATGTGTGTATATGGATGTGCATTGTGTTTGCATGTGTATTGTGTGTGCATGGGTGTGTATAGATTTATATGTATGTGCATGTATACGTGTGCATGTGTATGTGTGTTCATGTGCCTATGTGTGTGCATATGTGTGTATACATATGCATGTGGGCATGTGGATGTGTGTGCATGGATGTGCATGGATGTGTGCATGTATAGTGTGTGTGTATGTGTATGTGTGTGCATGTGTATATGTATGTGTGTGTTCATGTGCATGTGTGTGTATATGTGTGCGTGCATGCAGGTGTGTATACATGCATGTATATGTGCATGCATGTATGTGTGTGCATGCGTGTATGCATGTATGTGTGCATGCATGCGTGTATGCATGTATATGTGTATGCATGTATGTGTGTGCATGTGTGTATGCATGTATGTGTGTATGTATGTATGTGTGTGCATGTGTGTATGCATGTATGTGTGCATGCATGTATGCATGTATATGTGCATGCATGCATGTATGCATGTATATGTGTATGTATGTGTGTGTGTGCATGCGTGTGTGCATGTATGTGTGTATGCATGTATGTGTGTGCATGTGTGTATGCATGTATGTGTGTGCATGTATATGTGTGTGCATGTGTGTATGCATGTGTGTATGTATGTGTGTGCATGTGTGTGTGCATGTATGTGTATGCATGTATGTGTGTGCATGTGTGTGCATGTATGTGTATGCATGTATGTGTGTGCATGTGTGTGTGCATGCATGTTTGTGCATGTATATGTGTGTGCATGTGTGTATGCATGTATGTGTGTGCATGTATATGTGTGTGCATGTGTGTGCATGTATGTGTGTGCATGTATGTGTGTGCATGCATGTGTGTATGCATGCATGTGTGTGCATGTATATGTGTGTGCATGTGTGTATGCATGTCTGTGTGTGCATATGCACATGCATTAGTGCTGTGATGGAACCTGGGACCTCACATGCTAAGCAGATGTGTCACTCTCAGCCCTTCCTTCTTTTTGAAACAACCAAAAATTCACTGTACAGTCATGTATGACCAGAAATGCACATTTCTAAAGTATGTTGTGACCAAGAAAGGAGTTCAAAGCATCTGACACAGAAACCGGAAGAGAGATTAAGTGTCCTCTGTAGCTCTCAGTGTGTTCCTCTGAAGAAGGGTTTTTCTCTGAACCTGGGGACTCAAGTTCCTCATCTAGGTTGGAAGCCAACAACCCTAGCATCCTCCTGCATCTACTCCTATTCCGTTCAGTCTGCAGGATGATATACCACAGTCGTACTTTGAGACGTCTTTCTTTCTTCCTTCCTTTTAAAAAAATTATTTTATTTTATGTGTATGAATGTTTGAGCTGTTTGTAGGTATGTGCTTCATATTGTGCAGTACTGTAAGTGGCCAGAAGAGGGCACTGTATCCCCCTGAAACTAGAACTACAAATAGTTGTGAGCCTCCATGTGTGTTCTGAGAACCAAACCTTGATCTGCGAAGAGCAGCAGGTGCTTCTAATCACCGAGCCATCCCCCCCCCCAGCTGATACCTGTCATTTTTGCATTACTAATAAAATTCATAAAAGCCGGACATGTTTTACAGTCCTACGTTCATACAGGAGTTCTGTAAAGTCCCATGTCTGTCCACATTTTACAGAAGGGGCAGCCAAATCCTGGAGAGGGTGGTGAGCTCAGAGAAACTCATGTGTCTGGGTGGGAGCCACAGGGATTGGGCTCCAAGTAAACTCACTTACCACACAGTGAGCACCTGGCTTCCTCTTTTCACTTTGGAACTTGTAGAAGGTCAGGTGACCATGCCCAGGTTTGTCCCAAGCTGCAGAAGGTTATTGACCACTGCAAGCAGCGATGTGAGCATCTGTCCCCAATTGCTACTGACCACCATCTGTCTCTGCAGCCTCTGGCCACAGGTGAGATGCTATCTCTAGACACGTCCACTTCCAACACCATCGCCATAAACCTGTCCCGGGGCCTCCAGAAACCAATTATAAGGCTGGGAATCACATGGTCAAGGCCAGCCTGGGCAATACAGTGGGATCCTGTCTAGCAAACAAACAAAAAAAAAGCAAACCCAAATGTAGTGGTTTGAGTGGGTATGGTTCCCAGAGACTCGTGGGTTTGAATGTTTGGCCATAGGGAGTGGCACTATTAGGAGGTGTGGCCTTGTTAGAGGAAGTATGTCACTGTGGAGGCAGGGCTTTGAGGTCATATATATACTCAAGGTTCACCAGTGTGGTACAGAGTCCTCCATCTTTCTGCCTGTGGATCAAGATGCAGAACTCTCAGCTCCTTCGGCACCATGTCTGCCTGCAGGCTGCCGTGCTTCCTGCCATGATGATAATGGGCTGAACCTCTGAACTGTAAGCCAGCCTCAATTAAATGTTTTCCCAAATAAAAGTTGCCTTGGTCATGGTGTCTCTTCACAGCAATGGAGACCCCTAACTATGACACCAAAGGACAAGTTGGCTGGCTCTAGTAGAGGTCATGATCTGGCTTGTGACCTCATTACTCCATCTCTATCGTCCTGCAGGAAATGGTGGGAAGGCAGGGCCACTGTCTCCTCATCTGTCAACAGCCAAAGCATTTACTGAGCATCTACTATGTGATAGCTGCTTAAGATAAATGTAGTATTAGTAGTAGTAGTAGTGTGTGTGTGTGTGTGTATGTGTGTGTGCTGGCATGCCACTGCACATGTATGGAGGTCAAGAAGAACTCTCAGGAGTTGGTTTTCTCCTTCCACTGTGGGTTGCAGGAATCAAACTCAGGTCGTCCGTGTTGGTAACCTGCATCTTTAGCCACTGAGCATGAATGGATATTTTCAGCATGATTGACTGGACTCCTCTACTTCTCTCTCAGCTCCCTCTTCTTATCTGTGTCGGAGAACATAACCATGACCTTGCAGGGTTATAAAGCCTGAGTATCCATAGAAAGTACTTCTTTTTTTTTTTTTTTTTTTTTTTTTTTTTGGTTTTTCGAGACAGGGTTGTTTCTCTGTGTAGCCCTGGCTGTCCTGGAACTCACTCTGTAGACCAGGCTGGCCTCGAACTCAGAAATCTGCCTGCCTCTGCCTCCCAAGTGCTGGAATTAAAAGTGTGCGCCACCACCGCCCGGCAGTAAGTACTTCTTATTCTTAGCTCAGCAGTAGTAATGCCCACCGTTGATCCCAGCACTCAGAAAGCAGACGCAGACTGATCTATGAGTTCGAGGCCAGCCTGGTTTACAGAGTGAGTTTCAGTACAGCCAGGGCTACCCAAAGAAACTCTGCCTGAAAACAAAAAACAGAGAGTATTTCTTGATTTTTATTTCGTTTGAGACAGAGCCTCCCTATGTAGCCCAGGATAACCTACAGCTCACTGTGTAGCTCAGGATAGCCTTCAACTCACTGTGTAGCCAAGAGTGGTCTTAAACTTCTGATACTGCCTCCCACCTCCCCAGAGCTGGGATCACTTGTGTATTTAGAACAGTTGGGCACATAGGTAAGTTCTAACATTGGCCAGTATTACCTGACCTCCCCACAAGCCAGTGTTAGGATCGGTGAAATAGTCGCAGGTGATGGGGTTTCTTCCAACTTCTGTTCAAGTGTTTGTGGGGGCGCCGTTAGCTGTTTTTTTTTCCCCCAAAATAAGAGCGAAGTAATAAATATCCAAGAGGCCTATCTGAATGAAGCACATTTGCATGATAAAGACGAATCAATAGAATTCATGACAATTAAAGCCACGGTTCAGCAGCAGCCCTGCTTCACTCTCTGGGCGGGAATCTTACAAAGGGAGGCTGGGCTAGCAACAATTTCAAATATGAAGGTTGGTGGCATCGAAAAGGACAGGGAACAATCGTATTAGAATTCAAGGAACCGACTCTCAGGTAATTTTCGCTGGCGTCATCATCTACCCCCTCTCCCCATACCGTCCCTTCTCCCATTTTCCCCCCTGTTCACCCAAATGAGCTGTCAAGAGCTGATGGGCTTCTTGGTAATCAAAGAAAACAAGCTTGCCCTTTAAAGCAAAAGAGGCAATTTGGCTGAAAGCAAATTGGAAGCATTCCCCGTTGCTCTGAGTTCCCAGCCTCCTTCTTCCGGGGAATTCTGGGAGTTTTGATTGATGCCCGGAGAACTCCGAGGACAACGTGGAAAAGTGCGCCTGTCTGTCTGTCCAACACTTACTTCCTTCGTCCTGTGGCCTGAGAGCAGGGACCCTTCATCGGAGTGGCTGGGGAGAGGCACTGCAGCTGCCCAAAACACTTTATAGTCAGGAAAAGGCCCCTAGGGTGCTCACTGTGGGATGAGAGAGCAGGAAGAGGGAAAGAGCGAGCCCCCCAGGGAAGCAAGATGGCGCCACTTCAGGCTGGGTCTTCAGCCTCTAAGAAGGTCTGACTCTGGGCGCGTTTTGATTGGCCAAGGAGCCTCTCAGCCTTCACAACAGACCTGGCGCCTCTCTCCTCTGTCCTTAGACACATTAGATACTTACCCGATTGCTTTGCCGTCTGCGGTCTGATGAACTAAAGATAGTCTCCTGTGGCTTCGCATCGCGCTTTATCCTCCATCTCTATCATCATCAGCGCCTAGGCTCTTCGATTGCATCCGTGATCTGCCGAGCCACTCATGGGAAACAACAGAAACAAATGGTGGCTGGGTACAGCTTCGAAAGCCACGCTGACCAACCAGGCTTCAGAGCTCAGACAGCAGCCAAGGAGCGCGCGCACACACACACACACACACACACACACACACACACACACACACACTTCGGGGTCTGGGTTAGCAGGGTCTTCAAGAAGGAGGGGGGAGCTTGGCATTCCCCACCCCTACGGCTTCCCCTCAGCCAGAGTCCCTGCTCCCCGGAGGCAGTGGACAGGACTATTTGACTGACAGTTCTACCAAGGGGGGAGAGAGACAAAGATACAGAGACACAGTGTGAGTGTCCCCTTCAAGGGCACACTCCTTATGACTCAAGAATCTTGAACCAGCCAAGTGTGGTATAATTACCAGTGCCTTTCAATCCCAACACTCAGGAGGCAGAGGCAGAGGCAGAGGCAGAGGCAGAGGCAGGTGGATCTCTGTGAGTTCAAGGCCAGCCTGATCTACACAGTGAGTTTCAGGACAGCCAAGGCTAAACAGTAAGACTCAGTCTCACCCATTCCCCCAAAAGGAAATCCCCACCAGACCTCACTCTTAAAGAACCATCCCACCACCCCTGCATAGCTCCGTGGGCTGGAACGCATACTTTAACACACTTGTGGGGTTTTGCACAAACCATGAGCGCCTCTGACAGGGAGAGGTTACTGCCTGAGGGAAACCTGGGTGCCTTCACACACACCCCTGTAGACAGAGGACATCAGTGCCACTGTCCCCTCCGGTGCTGAGACCTCAAGGAGTCCAAGGTCCAAGTCTGAGGCTGAGGAGCCTGAGTTCTGAGAGTGAGTCCTCTGCCCTCCCTCCGCCCCCTCCAAATACTCTCCCCAGGCTTCCCCCAAGTCACAGAAGTATGTAACACACCCTGACGAGCCCCTGCTGGTGTTGGCAGGCTCTGCTTCTTCAGAGAAAGGAAAGATAGTGAACAGTTAATCAGGTCCGTGTGGGGATGCCAGAGCCAGTCATCAGGGCAAGGGGCATGAAGAAGGGGCAGGCTGTGGCTGGCCTTCATACAGGACACCATGATGTTCCAGGCTCACACTTTTCCCTGGGCCTCTAATGTAATGTTAGCTGTTTGCTGAAGACACATCATGTCTGAGCCTTGTGCTCGAAGCTTCCTGTCGAACACAAGGAGTCTAGCTTTACAGTAAAGGGAGCCCAGGCCCCCTAACCAGACCTAGGTCTCCCAGCAAGGACTGGGATCCAGCCACCATGCTACCAAAGCGAATTGTTTGAAGTCTTTTCTTTAGAGTCAGGGTTTCTCTGTGTAGCCCTGGCTGTCCTGGAACTCACTCTGCAGACCAAGGTGGCCTCGAACTCAGAGATCTGCTGCCTTTGCCTCCTGAGTGCTAGGATTAAAAGTGTGTGCCTCTATGCCCGGTTTGCCAAGAATTGTTGATTTCTGATGTCCCCATTGAGTTCAAGACAAACCTTTTATTCATAGCAATTGTGAATAATATAGGCTCTCTGCATCCTTTCTTCAGCTCCCCCTGATGTTACTTTATAGGTCAGAAGTAAGAAAGTAACATTGCTAGCCCAGGTGACTACGGACCACACATGCCTGCAATCCTCAAGCTTTGGGGATGGAGGCAGGAGTTTAAGGGTATATCACCTGCTACACAGCAAGTCCCAGACCAGCCTGGGCTACATAAGACTCTGTCTCAAACAAAGAAACAAATATGTAAGTCACTATTGATACAGCTCTGTTGGCGGAACCTTGGATTTCATGGCATCCCAGATATGACTCTGACCCCCTTTCTGTTTCAGAACAGAGTCTACAACCTTCCTAATGCCTTGAACCTTTAACACAGCTCCTCCTGTGGTGGTGACCTCCAGCCATAAAATGATTTCATTGCTACCTCATGTAAATATCTTGATATGTAAGATATCTGATATGCAACCCATTGGGGAGGGGTCTTGACCCACGTACTGAGAACCTTTAGTTCAGGACTTGTTTTGATTTTCAGGAAAATGGGACTAGCCTCCTTCCTCGTCCTCCCTCCTTCCCTCCCTCCTTCTCTTTCTCATCTTTTCTTCCAAGTGTTGGCATTGCCAGCCTGCCCCACCACACCTGGTAAATTATTTGTTTGTTTGTTTGTTTGTTTGTTTGTTTTTGAGACAGGGTTTCTCTATGTAGCGCTGGCTGTCCTAGAACTCACTCTGTAGACCAGGCTGGCCTGGAATTCAAGAGATCTGCCCGCCTGCCTCTGCCTCCCAAGTGCTGGGATCAAAGGCGTGTGCCACCACTGCCTGGCTTAACTTTATTATTATTTTTTATTTACTTTCTTTTGGAATTTTGAAATTGTATTCAGGCAGGCCTCCTGGGTGCTGGTCTTCCCAGCTACCCACATCCCCAGAAACTTTCTGTACATTGTGCTAAAAAACTATTGTTACAACTCTGACCCAGTTTTCAAATCAATACCCAAACATCGCCTGGCCAGGATCAGGGGTGATGGCTGCCTTGGGAAGGTGCCTGCCACACAAGCATGATGAGCTGAGCTCCATTGCCAGAACTCACAGAAAAAGCCAAGGACGTTGGCAAGAGTTTGTAATCTCAGCCTTGGGGAGGTGAGCCCACGGGCTTGCTGGCAGCTAGCTTACCTGAACTGGTGAGGTTCAGGTTTAGTGAGAGCCCCTGTCTCAAAAAATATGGAGATGGAGGAAGAAAGAGACCTGAGAGTGACATCCGGCCTGCATATGGACATGCAACATGTAGGCGCACACATACATGCACATATACACGTACGCACACACTATGCACACATGTACACCTACGACATGCATACACTATGCACACCTGATCACAGATGCTCCTGGCGTGTGTTGGTGCACGGCCACCCACCCTGCTTGACCTTGCCCCACTGTTGGCTGTGACCTGTTCGGCTCTATCTGTGTCCTGTCCTATCCTGTCCTACTCTGTGACTTGTCCTCCTGTGTCCATGTCCGCTCCAATTCTGGGGTCCATCCTGCTCTGTCCTTGTCCCATCCTAATCTACAGCATGTCCCGCTCCTTGTCGCAGCCTCCTCTGATGTGACCCAGGCTCTTGAGTTGCTTTCCTGCTGGTTTGGGGTCAACACGGGGAAGAAATGCAAGTCAGGGCAAGGCACATTTCCGCCCTCTGGTTGGACAGCACTTTCAGCCACAGCTTCAGTTGCTCGGGGTCTGCTGCCCCTGGTGAGCCCTACTCATGTGGCTTCCTGCTGCTGACACTGCTGGGTGACCTCAGCTGCCTGACGCTATCCTCTCTATGTTTCTGCCTCTTGGGTAACCCCCCTATGTTGGTCCTCAGAACAGTGGCTGCTTCTTGCCTAATGGACATGCCTGGGGCTCACCTCCACCCTCAGCCTCTTGACCTGCTGGCTCAAGCTCCATCATGAAGCTAAGAGATAAGGCTGGCACACCTATAATCCTAGCCCTCAGATCAGGAGGAAGGGACAGCCTAGGCTATGAGAGACCATATCTCAAAACCAAACCAAACCAAACCTCAAAGACAAAAGAGCTAAAAGTAGCTTTGAAGCTCTTTTATTTTTTTGGTTTTTTGAGACAGGTTTCTCTGTGTAGCCCTGGCTGTCCTGGAACTCACTCTGTAGACCAGGCTGGCCTTGAACTCAGAAATCCACCTGCCTCTGCCTCCCAAGTGCTGGGATTAAAGGCGTGCGCCACCACAGCCCGGCTAGCTTTGAAGTTCTTGCCAGTGGTCATCACGGCCAGTGGTGATGTGCCTAACAGCCACCCCTTCCTTTGCAGGGTTACTGGAGATTGCAAAATCCAGGAGGGCCTTGAGTTATCTGTCACCTCAGTGCCAGGTTATACAGAGGCTGAGCCGCTCCAGAGATGGCCTTGGACCACTTAAGTATACCCCCTTCCTACCACAGACTGGCCATCCAAAGAATCCCACTGAGAACAGATATAGTCTCAGCAGTGCCGATGAAGACCTTAGTTCCATCCAAATCCAAGCTGAACACCATTGAGGCCAAGAGGATCATGTCAGTCCTAGATGAGGCCATACACAAGATAGAGCTGATAACCCTCATGTCCTACATGGAGTCCCACCCAGAGGCTCTGGAGGGCACGATGCCTGAGGATTTTGTGAGAGTCATACGAGAGCATTTGGACATTGGCCAGACTCTGGTGGAGAAGGCCAGCATCCTGCAGAGGAAACAAAGAAGGATAGAGGTAGAGGGAGAAGCCGAGGAGGCCTGGAACCGAGAACGCCTACTGTCCATAGAGCTGCACAAAACCAGCCTGTGGCCATTGACGCACCAGTTCCGAGACTCCACCAAGACTGTCCTGAGGCTCCTGCTCAGCGAGCCCCAGTTAACCAGGCTGCTGCAGGAACAGGCACCAGGCAGAAGCCCAGGGGCCCAGTGCCTCCTCAACGGCCTGGTGGAGCTGCGCAGTTTCCTCTTTGAGAAACTCCTCACCAGCCCCATGGAAGTAAGGGAGAAGAACCAATTCATACAGGACATCAGCCGGAGGAGCGAGAGGAACCAGGAAGTCATCGATGGCCTCCAGGCTGAGCTGGCCAATGTGCTGAAGAACAAGGAGTCAGAGGTATCCCTCCCTAGCATCCCCCAAGTTAGGGAAGAAACTGCACCCGAACAGGCCAACCCTTTGGGACTTGAGTTTTCTCTCATGGGGTCCAATAGCTTTCCCTTCATTTATCCCTCAGAGAGAGTTCTGAGCATTTTACTAGGAGGTATGTCTGTAGGTAAGCCCAACCTCCAGAGCTCACTGAGGGACAAGGACAGGGCGCTAGCAAGGGATGGTCCAAGAGAACTGAAGTCTGGCCAGAAGGACCAGGAACAGTGCCACTAAAACCAGGAGGATACAGAAAGCAGGGGTGGGGGGAGCCAGACAAGCAAGGAAGACCTTCCCAGCCAGGGGTTGACAAAGTGTCTGTGTCACCAGCTAAGTGGGTCCTTTGTCTCGGGTAGGATAGACACCAGACACTTAGGGGAGGAGTTGGAGAGATGGCTCAGAGGTTAAAAGTGCATGCTCTCTCCATTTGAGACAGGGTCTCACTATAGGGCCTTGACTAGCCTGGAATGCCATAGACCAGGCTGGCCTGGAACACACAGAGTTCTACACCTGCCCGTACCTGCCAAGTGTTGGAATTAAAGGTGTGCGCCACCACGCCCAATATGCATTACTCTTACAGAGCAACAGAGGTCAGTTCCCAGCCCCTATGTCCAGCAGCTTGCACACACCTGAAACTCCAGCTCCCGGGGATCTCACGCCCTCTGCTGGACACCACAGGCACCTGCATTCATAGTGCACAGGGCTGGGCATGGCTCAGTGAGGACAAAACCTTCTGCACAAGCCAGGGGACCTGAGTGTGAGCCTCAGAGCCACTCAGGTTTTAAAGCTGGCATGGTGGTGTACCTCTGTCATCTCAGCACTGGGCAGACAGGGACAGGAGGACCCCTGGGAGTCAGTGGCCCTCCAGCCTAGCATAGCCAACAAACTCCAGGCTAAAGAGAGAGGTAGATGACAATTGAGAGTATACACACAAGCACACACATGCACACATACAGGCCACTCTAGAGCTGTGAACATCCAAAGCTTCTGCAGGCAGCTTAAAGTGCACCTGTACATGTGGTCCAACCGGCCCCTCCCCCACCCAGATTTTGCTGGTTATCGTATTATAATGAATCTCAGATCTGTTGCATCTCGGTGGCTGTGGGTCCTCCGTGGCTACTGTCTTCCTGCACACCTGCCACAGGTGAGCAACAGCAGCTGGCTTGCTTTCTGGCTTCTGTACCCTATCTCTAAAGGGTCACACATTCCACACACTGGGCTTAGTGGGCTAACGGTCTCAGCATGCCTCTGCTGTTAGTGTGGAATAAGCCTTGGACAGTATCAGGATTAAAGGGCTGTGTCCCAATAATACTTTATTGACAGATACGGTTGGCTGGATTTGGCCTGTAGGCCTTAGTTAACCAACCCTTCTCCTAGGTGGAGGGGAGCATGTGGTCCCAGGCCTGAGATAAGCATAAGCCTGGCTGGTTTGGAACCTTAGGGGGAGGGGCACGGGGGGGGCAGTGTGGCTATTAACGGGACCCTGTCCTCATTCGTCCCGGCCTAGGTGGAGAAGGAGAACTTTGTGATCCAGGAACTGAAGAACCATCTGCACCAGGTGTTCAAGTTTTCGGAGAACAGCCTCCTCCGCACGAAGCAGGAGGCAGAGAAGCAGCAGAAGGTGGATTTCCGGGCCTCCCAGGCCAGGCAGGCCAAGACGCAGCAAGACATCCTGGCACTCCGAGCACAGTACTACAACCTGGTCATGGAGAACCGGGAGGCGGAGCAGGCACTGAGGAAGGTACCCAGAGGTCTCAGGGGTACAGTGGGGGGCAGGGCTGGCCCAGCGGTTCGAAAACCCAAGATAGGTGGAATCTCCTGGGAGGTGGGAGGGGGAAGCCCCCAAGCCAAGAGTTGGGAGCAAGGAGGCCAAATCCCTATCCCAGAAGTAGGACTCCGAAGCTCAGTGACTTCCCACAAGTTCCTCGAGTCCCCTGAGCGCGAAGGGTGATGACCCCTACTTGAAGTAGTTCGTGACCCTCAGGCAAACGGAACAGGACCCCTCTGTGTCTGGTTCCCAAGAGCTCTGAGGAAGCATAGGTGGACGACTGGGCACAGTGTGTGCCGTGGGCATGTGCCAAGCACGGCTGCTCCATTTGCTCCCCATCTGAGCCATGCCCCAATCACCTTTCAAGTCTCTTTCCAAGGGCACCTTCTTATAGACCAGTCCCCAGTCTTTTCCAGTTGTCCTGATGCTTTGAGCATCTCATGGAAGTTGTGTGTCTCTAGACAAAAGGCGGAGGTCTGCACTAGATTGGTGGATTGTCCCGGAGGGTCATGGGCCCCCTGAAGCCAGCCTGCCTTCAGTGCCCACACTGAGAACAGCTCTGTGGAATCTAGGAGTTCCTTTCGTTTTTAAAGACAACGTGGAGCTGGGAAGACGGCTCAGTGGGGAAAGGCAAACCTGATACCCTGAGTTCAATCCCCAGGACCGATATGGTAGGAGAGAACCAGTTCCTGTAAGTTGTCCTCTGACCTCTGTTCACAGCCCACCATTGCTTTTGTGCATGCTTGTACACACATACACACACACACACACACACACACACCCCAAAGAAAAAACTGTGTCAGTCAGTGTACCCCAAGGAAGTTTCCAACTCACAGCAGTCCGCTACCCCTCATTGCCAAGGGCTGTGATCACAGGTGCCCATCAAGACACCCAGGTATCTGCTTCTTTTCATTTGAGGTAAAAATCCGCATAAAATACAAATATCCATTTAAAAGCGGCCCACTCAGTGTCATATCTACAGTTTCCTTCAACCTGTCTAGTTCCAAACTATTTCATCACCCCAAAACAGCACTCGGGGAGGGCAGGGGTAGAGGGGAATACAGCAAGAGAACTCAGTCTGTAATGGAGCCTGCTGCCGAGCCCGATAACCTGACTCTGACCCCTGGGACCCACGTGGTAGCAGGAGAGACCCAACTACTGCAAGCTGTCTTCTGACCCTCCATATATGCCTGGTGGCACATGTCCACTTACCTCCCACATACAAAATAAAGACATGTAATTAGTTTTTTTTTAGTTTTTTTTTAAATTTAAAATTTAAAAATTTAAAACTGTAAACCGCCAGTAGGCGGGGAGTGCCTCCTCATCCTCACTCTGGCACCTGCTCATCAGCCATTATGGCGTGTCCTGTGAACAGAGTCTATGTTTTGCTCTGGCTTCTCCATCACCACCATCTCCACGTCAACCCATGGTGAAGGCCGTGTCTTTGCTCCATTCATTTCTGTAGCAGAATCACATTCCATTTTATGTATGGGGGAGGGGGAAGGTTTATTTACTGAGACAGGGTCTCACTGTATGGTCCTGGCTATCCTGGAACTTGCTATGTAGCCCAGGCTGACCTAAAACTTGGAGATCCACCCGCCTCTGGGTGCTGGGATCAAAGGTGTGCACTACTGTGCCTGGCCGAAGTGGTTTCTTCTTTCAATTTTGATTTTATGTACAAGGTTGTATTGCCTACGTGTATGTCTGTGCACTGCATGTGTGCAGTGCCATCAGAGTCCCAGAAGAGGATGTTGGATCTTCTGGAACTGGAGTTACATGTGGTAGCTGAGAACTGAACCCTAGTCCTCTGGAAGAAAAACTAGTGCTCTTAACTGCTGAGCCCTCTCTCCAGCCCCAAATGTTTTTCAATTTAATTTTTAAGTACTGGAGATTGTGCTAGGCAAAGGTTTTGAGCCACACCTCCAGCTGGGAGTTAACCCTTTAAAAATTATTATTGTGTGTGCATGTTGTGTTTGTGTGTCTATGTACCACAATGCCTGTGTGGAGATCAGAAACAACTCTGTTATCAGCTCCCTGCTGCCCCCCTGTGGTGTCAGAGAATTAAACTCAAGTCCTAAGTGCCTCTACCTACCTACTGAGCCAACTTACTGGGCCCTGCCTGGACTTTCTTGTTTTAAGAAAAAATACAAAGTGGAGACAGAAATTGAGAACTGGATCCAGAAATATGACATGGAGATGAGCGAGAAGCAGGTGAGTGCCGGGGGTTCCTCCTGAGGGCTTGGGAAGGATGGGGGGTCCGGTAGAAGCTGCTCAAGGTGGCCTAGGTATGAACCTCTCCTGAGGACCCTTTGCCTGTAGGGGCATGTCCAGGTGTAGGTGGTGGGTATATGGGCGGTGTGTGTGTGTGTGTGTGTGTGTGTGTGTGTGTGTGTGTGTGTGTGTGTGTTGCAGTGTAGAAAGAGAGGAAAAGCGGAAACTGCTGAAATCCAGATTCATCCTGAAGCATGTGGCTCTACCTAATAGCCACCTCCTGTGGTCCTCTCCTCCAGTGTGGCTCAGCTCCTGCCTGCTCCCGGTTCACAGGCGAGCCCACCCCATCTCTGTCACTCTGCATCTAAAAGGCCTAGGTGCCAGGCTCCAGGTTAAGGCAGGGAAGCGAGACAGTCCTCACTGTTGTCTGAAGGTATCAAACTGGCATGGCTCATGAGCTGTGCCCCTGATGTATCAGTTGGACTTTTCCAGCTTGTGTCTGACCATGAGGAACACAGCCTGTGACTTCTGTCCTGGGATCCCGGCAGTAGTGTCACTGAGTCTCATTGCTGAATCTGAGCCCTGAACTGGGTCTAGATGAAGTCCTGATCTGCAGTGGGAGCCTGTATGGCCCCATCCACTTGTAGGTGACACAGGTGGCTCCTGGCCCTGATCTGGGCTGCCATGGAGAGCAGAGGATTCATTCACACCAGGACAATTTAAGGCCAGGCCTGCCCAGAGAAAGTCAAGCAGGGTCCCTCTCAGCCTGGTCACAGTGTCCTCCCGGCATAGGAGCTGAACGGCTGTGGGTCTTGTTTCCTGGGTCCCAGTGGAGGCTGTGTGGCAGGGGAATGGGGCTGAGTGGTTCAGTGCCTGCCTAAAGCACAGAGTGCACATTGAGAACCACAGGGTCCTTGCTGGCAGGGACGCTGTCTGCCCGGCTCTTGTCTTCAAAGTGTTCTGCCCATCTTAGTAGATGCTGGTGGAAGTGAGGGGTAGAGAGAAGGCCAAAGAGGGACAGGGTAGCGGGAATAAGAGAGGAAAGAGAAGAGGAGGAGGAGCTGGTGGTGCACATCTTTAATCCCAGCACTTGGGAGGCAGAGGCAGGTGGATTTCTGAGTTTGAGGCCAGCCTGGTCTACAGAGGGAGTTCCAGGACTGCCAGGGCTACACAGAGAAACCCTGTCTAGGGGAAAAAAAAAAAAAAAAGGAGGAGGAACGGGGAGGGGGGGGACACAGACCAAGATACTTTTTCAAGGGTCTACTCCACTCCCCTTCCAGCGAACTACTTCCTCCTGGAAGGGCCCTCCTCCTGTGTGTTCAGCAATATATCCACTGGGTAACCCACAGATGAGCTTGGAGCTTTCATGATTCAGTCGCTACTCAACAGCGCCATCTAATGGGTACCAGGCCTCCAGGCCTCCAACCCAGGTGTCTGTGAGGGGCCAGTTCATATTAAAGTCAGAAACTGGCCCTTCTACTTGGAATTGTCCCAGTGTTTCAAATGAGGAAAACCAGAAGCTTAAAGGGGAATCTCCTAAAGGTGAAGAGAAACTAGACTTCAAAACTAGGACCAACAGCTGGGGTGCTAGCTCCGTAGGATGCCTGCCACGCAACCACGAGGACCTGAGTTCGCATCCCCTGCACCCATGTAATAAGTGAGGGCGGCAATGTGCACCTGTAATCACAGCACCGGACAGGCAGAGACAGACTGCTCCCGGGAGTTTGCTGTCCAGCTAGCTCAGTCAACATCAGCAAGCTCCAGGTTCAGAGAAAGAGCCTGCCTCAGGAAGTAGGTTGGAAAGATGAGGACACCTGACCTTGACCTCGAGCCTCCTGCTATAGTCTCTCTCTCTCTCTCTCTCTCTCTCTCTCTCTCTCTCTCTCTCTCTCTCACACACACACACACACACACACACACACACACACACACACACACACACACACACACACAGCATGCATTCACATGTGTATTTACACAAGAACAAAAGCACACAGGTTTGCACAACTCGCAACCCTTGTTCCTCCCTCCCTCCATTCCGAGATCCATTCAGCCGGGTCTTTCCTGGAGCGAGCCCAGGTATAACTTCTGTACACAGGCTCTGCATCCTACCTGGCTGGGGTGGAAGCCCAGCGCATGGGGAACAGGGAGGCCGTGCCAGGTGCTGCACGCCTCCAGCCATGCCTCTCGCCTAGGACGAATACGAGGACCTGGAGGGCATCCACAAGGAGGAGAAGCTGCAGCTGGAGGAGCTGAAGGAGAGGCATGCGGTGCTGGTGGAGGAGTTCTCCCAGATCCGCGCCGAGAGCGAGATCAATTCCAAGAAGCGGGTGGAGGCAGAACGCGAGATGGTGCGCATGATGAGAGCCGCCACGCTCATCCAGGCCGTGTGGAAGGGCTACCTGGTGCGCTCTATGCTCAGGTCCAAGAAGAAGAAGCGGGGCAAGGGCAAGGGCAAAGACAAGGGGAAGGTCAAGGAAGAGAAGGGCAGGGAGAAGAAGCCCAAGGCCAAGGCCAAAGGCAAGAAGAAGTAACCGCTGCCTGTTCTGGCCCCGCCCCTGCCCAGCCTCAACCACGCCCTTCCCGGTCCCGACCACGTCCCCGTTCTGCCCCAGTCCTTCCATCCCTGGCTTTAATGATGGCTAAAATTAAAAAACAAACAACAAAACCCAGTTTAAACCATACTCAATGGCTCACCCTTCAGCAGACGTGTCTGCCCCGGGCTGAGACCCTGGGCGCAACATCCTGAGGAGGGTACAAACTTTTGACCCCATCTTCCCACATCTTCATTGAAAACCGGGCCCTCGTCTTAGCCCAGAAGCTACGGTGGCTGCCAAAAGACATTACCGCCAGGTTGCCCTGGGTTGCTGGGGATTGCAGGCCACTCATGGCATCTGCCCCTTCGCTCTGAACTCTCAGGAGGGCAGCAGCAAGGGGGTTTCATAGTGTGTTCAGACGGTTCCATGAATTATATCCCAGTACATGGACCCTGTGTCTCCCACTGCGCAGGAGCAAACCACCCTGTGACTTGATTTCAATGTAGCCCAGAGTGACCTTGAACTTACGGTGATCCTCCTGCTTCGGATTCCTAAATGCTGAAATTACAAGCACATCCTGCTTCATTTGGCTGACTCCTTCCACTTTGAAACGCAAAGGATGGTGGGTGTGTGGATGGGGAGGCGACTTTGGCTTTAATCCCTCCACTCAGGCAGAGGCAGGCAGATCTCTGTGGGTTTGAGGCTAGCCCGGTCTACAAAGCTAGTTATAGGTCAGCCAGAGTTACATGGGGGGGGGGGGCTGTCTTGCAAAAAAACAGAAAAAGGGGGAACTGGAGAGATGGCTCAGCAGTTAAGAGTACTGGATGTTCTTCTAGAAGACCTGAGTTCGATTCCCATCACCCACATGGCAGCTCACAACTCCAAAGCCAGAGTATCTGATGCCACCTTCTTGTGGACTCCAAAGGAACTACACACAGGCATACATCCAGGCAAAACACTCATGCACATAAAATCCAAACAAAACAAAAAACAAAAGAATAGAAAAAGGTTTATTTATGTAGGCGTGCCTATGGAGGCCACAGCTGGGTTCGTAATTCATTGGAACTGGAGCTAAAGGCCTTGTGAGCCACTTGAAGAGGGCGCTGAGATCTGAACTCAGGTCCTCTGACAGAGCAGTGAGTTCTTTTACCCACGAGCCACCCCTTCCATTTCCACGTTGTCTTAAAATGTGTGTGTGTGCTTGCACGCCCACACGTGCCCTTATGTACATCCCACATGTACCCGGTGTCTGTAGAGGTCAGAGGGTGCTGGCTCCCCTGGAACTGGACTTACAGGCAGTTATGAGCCATCTGATGTGGGTGCTGGGAACCAAACCCAGGTCTTCTGGAAGAGCAGTAAGCGCTCTTACCTGCTGGGTCCTCTCTCCAGCCCCTGGGGTGGGTCCTCTCTCCAGTCTCTCTTTCTCCCTCCACTTTTTGTGGTTCCTGTTGGCTGCCAGACTCCAGGCCTGGTGTCAGCTCCCTGGTGGCATCACCCTGGGCTTCAGCTAACCTTTATTGTAGACGTAGAAGAAGGTGTGTTTCTATTTTTAGCCCGTGTCTATCAACATGGGGGGGAAGGGACAGAAAAACAAGAGGTAAAGCAACCAATCCTTCGTGAAGGCTTCTTGGACATCCTACATGGCTAAGGCACAAAGTGTGTCTGTGCCCGGGCATGACTGTGGCACCCCTGCAGGTGATTATGTATGTCCCTGGGCCTGGCTACCCCTAGACAGTGCTGAGATGCCCCACTGGGAGCTCTGGAATGCTCAGAGAGGAAGGGGCAAGGGGAGGCTCAAGGCCCTGTGCTTGCCATCCAGGGAAAGACACAGGACCTTGGGTGGAGCCTGCGGCCCAGGGCCCCCTGCAGCAAGCGGGGTGTACTGTGTACCCAGGAGTCTCTGCTCCTCACTAAGCCCTGTTTTGTTTTGTTGGGGTGGGGGCTGCTGGGGACTGAATCCAGGGCACCATTCCCACATGCTAGGCAGGAGCTACAAGCCCGCCCCCTAACAAGACAATTGCTAACAAAGGACTCTTCCTGTGCCCCGGGGCGACAAGAACCACCCACCCACCTACATGTGGAGTCCAAGGACTGAGACAGGCCTTGGGCAGACAAAGCATTGCTGTAGGTCAGCGTCTTCAGACCTCGGCAGCCACTGACTTTTGGTCACGTCACATCCTCTCATCCCCGCTGTCCGGGTTTTCCTCTACTGAAATCAACTGAGGCCTTTACTTATGGGGAAAACAGTAACATGCTACCGGTTTTGGTGATCAAATACATTTAATACATGGAATAAACACATGAATATTAAAATAACGTCTCCCCATGTTCCACCCCTGGGGTCCATACACAGCCCAGGACACCCCCTTAAGGCCTCCAGACCCTTGTAGAAACTGAATCCTTTGCAGGGAGCTGGGTGGGGCTTGGCACCAATGCAGAAGGCGGCTGAGACATGGCTAGAGAGACATCTCAAGGACCCCAAATACCCTGCAGAGAAGGCTGGGGACATCCTGAGCTTGTGGGGACTAAGGAAAATATGGCCCATCCTCACCATGGATGCTTCTCCAGCATTTGGTGGCCCTGGGGACCATTGTCTCCAGAGGACCCCACCTGAGCTTGAGTCCTGGCTTTGAGCCAAAGGCTTACCTGGTGAGAATCTCATTTCCAAGGAGGCTTTGGCTTTCGAGGACAGGCCCCTCGCTGAGGGGCAGCTGGCCCCGAAACACTGCCTGAGCATGCCTTGGGAGTGACCAGGGCACTCTGGACAGTCGCCCCTGATGTGTAAGGCCGGGGACTCCAAGGCCCATTGGTCTGGGGGGAACTGCAAGCTGGATGACCTGTGCTGGGGACAGTTAGGTGGGTGAGTGAATGGGAACGCCTCTGTCCCAGAGAGCGGGGAAAACCCAACCCATCCTGGGACATCTTCTGGGAGCCTGTGGCCATTCTGGGCTCTGTCCTGGAGGGTCCAGCTGGGTGAATGGCTCGCAGTGGGGTCTCCCTGGGGCGAGGTGAGTGGCTGCCCCTAGGGGTGGCTGGTGGGGTCCAGAAAAGGGTGCGGAGTTTGGCCGCATCCTCCATGGCTGTCCGAGACCCCTCCTTGCTGGTGCCAAACAGTGACTCATCGCAGTAGGATGGGGTGTGACCAATCAACCTGGAAAAGGGAAGGGTACAGTGACCTGGGGTGCCCTGTACAACCTCACTCCCCACCAGAGACTGAAGCAGCAAAGCCTGCCCGACACCCATGAATAAGCCCAACTTATTCTTCAAATGACAGGTATCAGCCCAAAGCAGCTCAGCTTCTCTCTCTCTTCTCCTGGAGACAGAAGACATGCTGGGGAAGGGGAGCAGTCCTAAGAAGGACCCTCACCTGGAGCACCTCATATGGCCCCACCATCAAGAATTCCGATATGCCACTCATTGATATACAGGGCTGGGAGGGGTGGGATAGACCACTCCAGGAGTCCCTGTGAATATCTATCTGTACATGCTCAAGTCATGTGCATCAGATGACAGACCCCTTCCTGAATCTGCTCAGCTCCAGATTAATGGAGCGATTAGGTCCATTAATAGTAGTAGCAGACACTTTTGTTTAGGGGCAGCAAAAACCTCCTCCGTAGGAATGTGGGCCAGCAAGATGGCTCAGTGGGCAAGGGTGCTTGTGGCCAAGGCTGGCAGCCTGAGTTTGATGCTCAGGATCCACATGGTAGAAGAACTGACTCCTACAAATTGTCCTTTGACCTCCACCAGTATACGCTCCTCCCATCCAAAACCAACCAGATACAAATGTACTTTCTCAAAAAAGTCTGTATGAGCTCAGCAGAGATACAATTTTTTTTTGCCTGAATAGTTTTTTCCACCAAGAATCTCCTTTAAAACTACTGCCATGTGTACGGTGTGGATATGTGTGTGTATGCAGAGGCACACAAGTGGAGGTCAGAGGTCAACCCTATGGGGTTGAGTCTCTTCCACTTTTATGAAGGTTCCAGCAATCGTAGGTCACCAGGCTTTCGAGGCAAGAACCCTTACCCACTGAGCCATCTCACCAGCTCACACCAGCATTCATCAAGACCTTCCTAAGCATCGGTTGCTGTGCCAAGGTTGCCCCTACTCTCATTTAACAGGGACACTCATCCCATGTGCCATGAGGAAACACACAGCTCAGAGAATCAAGGCACTTGCCCAAGGCCACACGGCAGGTCCCTAGCACACTGTCCCAGGAGGCCTGACCACTACTCTGACAGTCACTTCCAATTGTCAACTTGGCAGGATCTGGAATCGCGTGGGAGCAGTCGGCTACGTCAGGCTGGCCTGAGGCCATGCTTAGGACAGACCTTCCTCTTAACACTAGAGCTTTAGGTGCAAGTAAGTCTATGTGCACCCTGTAGGGTGTCAGATGCACATGCCCCGATGTCAGAGGAGGGGGTCAGATGCCCTGGGACCGAATTAAAGGAAGGGAGAGTGCTGGAGCAGAAAGCATGCAATGTGACCAGCCGGCTCCACCCAGCACTGCTGCAACTTCTTACAACTACGGAGAACAACTCAAAGCATGAACCAGAATAAGTCCTTTCTCGCCCAAGTTTCTTCTGCCAAGAGTATTTTATCATGGCAACCAGGAAAGGGACCAAGACAGCCACCCTCAGTACAGGAGTGCATCCCCCCCTTACCTGTACTTGTTTTTCTTCCTTGGTGTGAGGTTTGGGGTGCTCCCCCTGGAAGAGGGGGATTCACAGTCTCTTTTGGCCAGAGAGACCTTCGATGGTCCTGGACCCACGCCTCTGGGTCTATTACAATTCTGCACCCAGGGTGGGTCAAAGTCTGGTAGAGTGGGCCGGCTTCCTGTTGGGCTGCCAAACAGGGTCTCATCGACATAGGATGGCCTGGCCTTGACCCTGTAGCTGCTGGGGCTGCGGTGCTGAAGGTGGAGGGCTTGCATTCCTCCGATGGGCCAGTGCCACCGGGGTCTTCACGCTGCCCAGTGGGTGTGCTGGGCCTGCCAGACTCAGCCTCCGGGGCTCCCTGTGAGAGGGGTCGAAGTGAGCCATGAGCAGGGCCTAGTCAGAGTAGCAGCTTGGAATAACAAGCCCAAGGGCAAAAATGGCTTTTTCTTGCTGAGGGAAAGTGACTGGTTTTTCTCAAGGGACGATTGTTGTTCAGTGGGCACCTTGGAAATGCTTCACTTTCTTGCCCCTCCCCCACCCAGTTTCAGGAGTCCAAGGTGGCCTGAAACTCACTATATTGAACTCTTATTATATAGCCAAGAATGACCTTTAACTCCGGATCCTCCCGCTTCTACTTCCCACGTAGAACCGCACGATTGCCTGGCGTCTGAGGTGCATGGGTTCGAACCCCGTGCTTTGAGCATGCCGCAGGCTAAGCAGGCACTCCTGTCTTTTTAGTTGGGAAGACAGGGGAAAATGCCGTCAGCAAATAGTTAATGAATAAGTAAATACACAATTATAG